>CM041633.1:29438323-29541619 GCA_023333625.1 Bothriochloa decipiens
GAAAGAAAAAAACCAAAAAAAATTCTTTGCCGAGGGCTTAGGAATGGCCCTCGGCAAAGCTCCTTTGCCGACGGCCTGGCCACGCGGTCGTCGGCAAAGGCGGTGGCCGTGGCAGGCTGTGCCGCCGCCACGTGGCTGCGCTTTGCCGACAGCTTGGCCTTTGCCGACAGCCTAACGGTACAACTCTCGGTAAAGTGGCCTTAGCCGACGGTTGTATTTGCCGACGGCCCGGCGGTCGGCGAATGTTTCTTTTGCTGACGGCTAGGTTTTGCCAACGGCCCGGCTGTCGGCATAGATTGTCTTTGCCGACGGCTCAGCCTTGGGCATAGACTTCTTTGCCGACGGTGTGACCTGGCCGTCGGTAAAGAGGTGTCTTGCCGACGGCTTGTTCCTTGGCCGTCGGTAAATGTTTAAACCGTCGACAAAGTTGACGTTTCCGGTAGTGAAAAGAGCCCCGACCCTCGATGCATCGTACGTCAGTGCCATTGCTTCGGGGTCCGCGAAAGCTAGACACGATGCTTCCGTTCCACTCCATTCCCTATCACCCACCCAGTAGCACACTAGCTATAGCGAGCTAGCAAGGACCCCGGCTGTCACCAAAGTGGCTATACTGACACTAGGTATCTCTACCTCGCTTTCTCGTGCGATACCAGCACTGCACCCTTCCTTTTCATCTCTATCACACATCCTTTACATCTAATACCTCTTGCTTTCTCGTGCAATCCAGCACTGCACGCTTCCATTCATCTCTCCCACACGCCCTCTACCTCTAATATCTGTCTCTTTCTCGTGCGATCCTAGAACTGCACGCTTCCTTTCCAGCGTGTTTGGTTTGCGGATCGATCGAATCCGGCATGAGTTCGTGCGGAATCAGGCTTACCGGCGTTGATTGGCTTGTGGAAGTTTTACTACTTGGTGACTGATGGCACGGACCGACGACGTGAACCAAACAAAATATGAACCTAGGATATAGGATCGGATCGGATGATTTCGAATCGAAGCAACACATGACGCTAACCAAACACGCTCTCTGTCACACGCCCTCTGCCTCTCTTTCTCGTGCCACGCATGGCGAACGCCACTGCTCGTCGGCCGTGATGGCCATCACTGTCACCAAGGCTGGGGCGACGCTGTTGCTCTCCGCCAACATGATGGTTTTTTTAATAAGGTATAATTTGGACGTACACAACCTACACACTTCATGTTCACATCACATGCACACATACGTGCGCGTCTGAACACACGCTAAGAAGAGATTGGGAGCCGTCGTCGTCTCTATTGCGCGAGAAACGCGTAGTACCACCGAACGTGTACGCATACGTGTACCACAGAAAGGGATTAAAACCCCAAATGCGAAACTCACGTCGAGCAGCGCTCAAACGCGGGCCGGCAGGCACTCCACCGAGCGGCCTTACCAACGCGCGACGCGCGCGTCCGCCCGCCCGCCCGCCAACATGGTGTCCACGGCGGGGAAAAAGCATAACGCGAGCGCCGTCGCCGTGCTGGCCCGTGGTGGACGCCTCCTTGGTGCTGTCTGGTACTGCCACCTACGCCACCAGCGACGACGCCGTATTCAAGATCGCCAAGTACCTCAGCGGAGCCCCACCATATATTGTATATGTTATCGGTGAATGATAATTCTTACAACACACGACGTGTGTTCGGTGCCGGCACGTGTCATGTTGTGCACCCGTTCAAGAATTATATAGTGTAACATGTTTTTGCTGGAAAAAAATTATTGCAGGCCTGCACCGCGTCTCCGTGGAAGTACTCACGTGTCCTAGAAAGTATATCCCATGGCTAAGCTCATGCTTGACTTTTCAGTTACCTATATTTAGTTTTTGGGCTAACTACATACACACCACTGCTATTTTCACTATTTTGAAATATGCTATTACTATTTGCGTGGTACAATTACAATTACCTAAGAGTTTAAAATAAACCATTATCTACGCTAAACAGGTACTGAACTATGTTGTATTTCCATACGGACCGTTCTGCCCTCCAGCGAAAGGAGAGCACACGACGATTAGTTCTGTCCATTCCAACACTTGCTGAACTCGAACGGTGGCTTAAAAAAAAAAAGAACTCGAGCGCGGCAATGATGCATACATCGTATTGACATATCAGTACATGTTGTCAGTACATGCATACATCGTATTGACATGTAAAGCACAGATACAACATTTCCAGTAGCAAAACATGCATTTTCACGAACTCTTTCGCGAGAGGGCACAACGGGCAATACGAAAATATAGCCGCCTCCTGTAGCCCTGATAATGTGTCCATGATGCAATTAATCGTAGACAATGGCATATTTCAAACTCTTGCGAAATTGTAATGGCATCAGCACAATTAGGTGAATAGTAATAGCATATTTCAAACTCGTGCCTTTGTTCGAGAAACAAATCGAGCCATGTTAAGCCAAAAATTTATAGTGGCCTCATAACGAGATTTCAGACGGTGAATATCGAATCTGGACAGTGAGTCCTCGGCTAGGGTTGACGGGGGCGGCTCCGGCGATACCGGGGCTAGGGGGCCCCAATCCCCCGGCCTGCACGCTCTTGGCGCCTTGGCTGGGCCGGATCTGGTGGTCATCGGCACTGCGTCGAAGGCCTCCGGTGCCTCCATCCTCAAGAAGAGGCCACGCCATAGCCGTAGGGTCAGGCCTGGGAAGGCTGTCTGTTCCCAGGCATGCCGAGGGTGCCTGCGCACCAACAGCTTGGGCTTTTGCAGCCCGAGCGCGTGAACGCGCACCAGCGCCTTGGGCAGCGGCCTAGGGAGTCGGCGTCTCGTGGCCACAGCCGCCGCGGTCATGCCCATGGTCCTGGATCGCCCCTCCGGCGATCTCCGCCGCCACCGCGCGTCCACCGTATGGATGCGCCTCCTTGTCGCAACGTTCCTCATGTGGCCGCGGCGGTCGACGCCGACGAGTTCACCCTTGTTCAGCGTCGTAAGCGCAGGCGCCTTCGTGCCCTGCCTCATCCTCGTCGCCAGCGGCCCGTGCCTCCTTCGCTTGTCGGCCTCTACTTCAACTGTCTGGCGGGGACCACATCGTCGCCAAGTGTACCCCCCCCGTCCCGTTGTCTCTTCTGCCTCAGCACTAAGCATCGGGCAAGGGACTGCAAGCAGGGGCGTCTATCCCGAGGCCTCCCATCGGATGGGGTGCGACGACCTCCACCGCGTGACTGAGCTGGATCGCACCCGTGCGGCCATGGTGTCCATAACGACGACAACAACGTCCATGGCGCTGATCGCGCGCCAGAACAGCAGGCGCCCATCCTCGTCTGCCAGATCCTCTACCAGACCCGCAGCTTGCCAGTGCGGGTATTGGCGGATCGTGGCCCAACGCCATCCCAGCCTACGCTAGCCGCGGAAGGGACGCCACCCCCTGTCTTCGATGCTGGTCTCTACGCCACTGGTTGTTGCGGATGGCGGCTCACAACACTCAGCTCATCGTCGACGTCGATGATGCAGGGCCAAGCGGCCACGAGGGATTAGCATCGCCTATGACAACGCAGCTGCTATCATTGACCCGGCACTTGAGATGTGCGAGGTTGAGAGGTCTCCCATCTGGGTCGACCCGATGCTTAACGAGCTCACAGCTTGTCTCGGCACGTGCACGTCCCTGCAGCAACTGCTGTCACCACCATGGTTGATTCAGCTATCCTTCGCGCTGGACGAGGCGGGCGAGGACGACGCGTCAGGGGACTCTCCGCTGCCAGCCACCACCGCTTCTAAGGCGCTGGGGTCGGGCGCCGAGGACACGGCGGCAGCGGGCGTTAGGGTCCCCACTCCACCGCCGGCCTCTGCGCACGCTGTCGGTGCGTCTACAGTGGCCTTGGTGCCCAATGACGCAGGGCAGCCGTTGGCGCCCCTCGAGTTGGAGGTGTGGCAGGCCGCGACTCCCGTAGGTGCAGTGCTTCCGAATGACGATGTGCAGGGGGAGGCTCGCGTTGCCTCCCCGCCGCCACCCGCTGCTGCGGGAGGCCCGTTGCCTAGGGAAGTGTCTGTCGCAGCGTTCATTGTCAACCTGACGCTGCCCATCGATACCCCTCGTTGCGCAGCCGGCGCGGCTGCGGACCTCACGCGTGGACGAGGACAACTGGCGCATGCGACGCAGCGAGCGCCTGACTGCTAAATCCGCCTACTGCGACCCGAAGTCGGAGAGGCAGGCTCGCCGGGGTATGCACAACAAGTGGGGCGGACAGCCGGCGAACCAGGTCAACAACTCCCCCGACCCTAAGATTGCTTTGAGACTCCGTGAGACGTTCCTCGGCGACAACGTACCGTCTTCTCACAGGGACTCCATGACAGAGCTGTTTTTGCAACTCCGAGGCCGTGCGGCGCGCTCCGCGTCGCGGCGGGCTTAGGCGCAACAATCGGACCCTTTTGTTGCACAATAGTTTAGTTAGTTACTACAACTCGCTCGCTCCACCGTTTGAGTTGGTGATTTATGCAGTGTGCTTTCTTGCCGCGCTATAAGGCAACTCGCCTACGAACGTGATAAGACATATACTGAACTCTATTTTCCCTTAAAGCAATACGAGTATAAGCGCGTTTTAGAAAAAAAATATCGAATCTGGATTCTAGATAAATAAATAAGGGGTGTATGATTTTATTATGATTTTGACTTTGCACAGTGAAAATCTTCACGTTAAAAGGCGGACATCGAAAATGGAATAACCTACTGCCAAACACTCTAATTTATGCCCAATTTGCGGAGCGGACGGAACACATTAAAATATTTCTTTCTAATATGTGAAGAGTGATTAAATGTCATTTTTGCCCGTGCCCTTTTCTTCTTCCACAATATCGCTTTCTTCCAATGTCATACACTTCTGTGAGCCACGGTTGAGCTGACGCGCAAGCAGTGGCGGAGCTAGGGGAGGGCCAGCAGGGGCCGTGGCCCCCTCCAACTTGGCGTCCGGCCGGCTACATATCCTGTGTATACACGCGCATATACGTACTGTGTTTACAAATATACACTAAGCCCATAATTGATTTACTGGAGTTGCCATGACCGTGCGGCGCAAGTTGAGTAGGCCATTGGGTACACTGCCTGGCCTTCGAGCGGCGGAGTTGCCATGACCGTGCGCTGGGGAGTGCCCTGTCTAAGGGATCAATGCACGCCGAGGGAGGGGTCCTGTCTGTGGTAGGGGTCTGCACCGGCCATGTACTCGCCGTAGCGAAGGAAGATTGGGAGAAAAGAGGAAGAAGAAAAGGCGCACATACGAAAAGGATTTTCCACCACCAATGGGAGGGTCACTTTTAGTATATTTAGCATAAACTAGAGTGTCCACTAACAATGAGAGGGTCTAGGAGCAAATTTTGCCAACCTTCAAATAGTAGGTTTTGGGGTAGATAGTGCCGGTTCCATTTGCGCGAGCGTTCGCTCAGACAGGAAGTGGGCGAACGATATGTGTGCTGACATGGCTAAAAAAGAAAATTATTTTTTTCAAAATGTCATAATTCTAAAACCGTGTATCTATTTGCAATTCCGTTTGTACTGATGTGTTCTACGCGACGAGATGAATAAAACTAGATCTAAATTGATATGATTCAAAGAATTTTTTTTATTTTTTTCCCTATGCAGCATTGTGTTGTTCAAGTACATCTAAGTTATAAGTAAAAGTTATGCGTATAGGTTAGATTGTAACTTTGTAATATTATAAGTTATGTGTTTTCACGTAATAAGTTAAATGTATAAGTTATGAGTGCAATTTAGAAACGCCGTAGATCAGGTAAATTATGTGTATAAGTTAAATTATATAAGTTAGACGTATAAGTTATAGACGAAAGTTATGTATCCGGCTTTATAACTTTTTTCTCTTTTTCTATAAATAGAAAATTTTCAAAAAAAGGAAAATTATGGAAAATTTTTTGCCAAAAATGAAAAGTATTGAGGCTGTGTCTGATCGTTCGCTAGTTGCTGCCCTGGCAGACGTTCACAAATTAGTATTAGTTGCCCCCGTAGATAGTTGGATTCTGTAACGTCAACATAGAATCCAAGTGTAGATCTGTATTAATATGGAAATAGAGACTCTAAAGGCTCGAAGGAGAGCTGTTTCTAAAAGTTGAGGTATTTTAGAGGTGGCCCGAAACGATTGCTATCTACAAAAGCATTTTCAAAGATGACACGGTTTGGCGGCCGCTATAGAAGTGGCCGGCTATAAATTGACCCGTCTCAAAGAAAGCTATGATCGCTGAAAAGCACTCAATTTTGTAGTACTTACAATACCAGTTCCGTCCCACATAGGACCATTGAAATTTCCCACGTAACCTTGTCTCTCATTTCTCTGCCTCTATATCTCCTGAATCCAGTGGATCCAGACGTATCGCACCTCCCATGCACTCGTCGGTTCATCATCTGCCTCGGCCAAATTGCGTATATACTCTCCAATGGCCTCTCTCTCGGTTCCCGCCGGCTATGACCGGCTCAGCGAGCTCAAGGCCTTCGACGACACCAAGGCCGGCGTCAAAGGCCTCGTCGACGCCGGCGTGACATCCGTGCCACCCATCTTCCGCCACCCACCCGACCCTTTCCTTGCACCGCCACCCTCCGATTATCAAGGCCAGCACAACGTCAGCAGCGTCATCCCAACCATTGATCTCGCCGCTGGCGCGACAGCCAGGGCCCTGCTGGTTGCCGAGGTGAAGGCCGCCGCCGAGACTGTGGGCTTCTTTCAGGTGGTCAACCACGGTGTGCCGGTGGCCGTCATGTCGGGGATGCTGGAGGCCCTGCGGACGTTCCATGAGGACCCGACGGAGGCCAAGCGTCCCTACTACACGAGGGACTTGGGCAGCCGTGTCAGGTACCACAGCAACTTCGACCTGTTCCACTCGCCGGCGGCCACCTGGCGCGACACGCTCTACCTCGATATGGCGCCGACCGCCCCGGTCCCGGAGGAAATCCCGCCGGCGTGCAGGTAACCACTCCTTCACTGCATGTCGGAAGTCGGAGTGGATCCATGCTGATAACTATATCCGTCAATCGGAACATGCAGAGAGGTTGTTTTTGAGTACACGAAGCAGGTCCAGGCACTGGGTGGTGCGCTGCTAGAGCTGCTGTCCGAGGCGCTGGGCCTGCACCGGGGATATCTGGAGCATGACGCCGGCTGCGTGGACGGGGTCAGCGTCGTCGGCCACTACTACCCGCCGTGCCCGGAGCCAGACCTCACGCTCGGCACGACCAGGCATTCCGACCCCAGCTTCCTGACGGTGCTACTCCAGGATGGCTCCGGCGGCCTACAGGTCCTGCTCGAGGGCCGCTGGGTGCGCGTGCCTCCCGTGCCCGGTGCTTTCGTCGTCAACATCGGCGACTTCCTTCAGCTCTTGTCCAACGATAAGTTCAAGAGCGTGGAGCACCGGGTGGTGGCCATGGAGGCCGGCGCGGCGCCGCGAGTCTCCGTGGCTTGCTTCTTCCGGCCGCGTGGCGCGGCGGCGTCGACGAGGGTGTACGTACCGATCGCTATAGACACCACCGAGGGGACGAAGCCTCCGTCGCCTCCACGGTACAGGAGCATCACGGCGGAGGAGTTCATAAACCATTATATGGGCAAGGGTCTCGTCGGCAAATCTGCACTAAACCACTTCAGAATCTAACCTGACAGAAAGTCACAAGTAAGTGTATCCCTAAATAAGGCTATCAGCCTGTTCGTTTGAACTTATCAACCAAACCAGCCAGCCATTCAACAGTATTTTTCTCTCACAAAAAATCAGCAACAGCCAGAACCAGCCAGCCAAAAACAACCAAGCGAACAGGGCGTATGTGTGGCCGCAGGGGACTCAATAATCCCAACTCCGAAGATTATATTCCACACCGAGATTGAGTGGATCCCTGTTTGTCTGTTGTTGATGGTACTCTGTAATTTCCAATACCAGCCCTAATCTATATATGTTCAGTTAGGCAGGGAAAATATAATGTTGATGGAAATTTCCAATGCCAAACTTAGTAGATTCCTACCAGAGCAGAAACACATACGTAGCATATGCAGCCTTAGGTTTGTTACTCCTTGTTATGCAATGCTCTGCTCTGAACTTGAAATGTTCAGACTGCCATGGACTTACAATGTGTTGGTGTTCGATCCAACTATGGAACACCGGACTAAGGAACTAGAAGTAAATAACGAAAGTGCAAACACAATGAATGCTTACAGAGTGATCAGCAATAGTTCTTTCCATTAAACTCTGGGTCGATCCTCCTTTTTTTACAATGCCCCTTGGGGGTATTTATACAGGTCCGTAGCCCTTTACATGACGCAAATAACCCCCAGCACGCACACGTACGCTTCTTCAGGTACCCCTCCCGGACGGGGCGAAGATGGTCTTTTGCCCTTCAATTTGGCTTTGCGGCGGCCCACAACCTAGGTTAGCGGCCCAATGCGGCCCATCACCTCCACCAGCCCATCGGTGCCCCGAGGTCCTCTGCGCGGTGCACACGTTCGACCAAAGTAAAGGACCAAACGAAAGGCAATCGGCCGATAATGTTGACCGCAACTTTCGCTAAGCGCAGTCCCGCCACTTTCGCCACAACTGTTTCGGCGACTTCCGCAGGGTCATGCCTCTGGCCTTCTGGTAGCCCCTCCTCGCCATCTTTCGCACCATAGCGCCGCGATGTCTTTTGCATCATAGCACCACGACGTCTTTCGCCGGTTCAGCACTTCCGCGCAGCTTCCTTTCACTAGCTTTCGCGTAAAAACGCAACCACAGCTTCCGTCGTAGACTGGTGCGTATCTGAGCCTGAAAACTTCGCCGAAAGTGTGGGCGCTGGGCGAGGGGTGACCATCTTTGGGTACCACCCAAACAGTACCCCCTCAACACCATCATGGTCGTCTCTCTCGGCCGTGATGTGTTGGACGTCTTTCGCCCAGCGCCATCCCCAAGACTGTTCGAAAATTCTATTTATTCATTCATTATTTATTTTTATCATCATCAATTTTTTTCGAACAGTCGTTGGCATCTTGTTTCGGTAACCGTGCCCTGTGGGGCCAGCGTGCCGTTTCGCTTGCCCAGGCGTCCGTTCGCTGCTCCCACCCTATATAAAGGGGGACGGTGGTGCGTACACGACACATCTCCTACGAAAACTCTTGCGTTCGAAATCTTTTAGATCTGCTCTTTCACATCAAGCTTTCGGAGTGAAGCCTGGTCCGAAGCTTTCGCGCGTGATCTCAGTAAATATTTGATCTTGACTTTAGCATTTCCTTGTAGCTTTTGTTTTATTTGTTTTGCGCTGGTGCCCTGTTTTTTTTCTACTTGCATTCGCGTTTTAGATGGCGGGTGAGTCCACATCCGCAACTGGTTCCAGATCGAGTCCTTCAGGATCTAGTGCATAGAGTCATTCTGCTTCTGCGCGCGATAGCGGTTCTGGCTCTTCTCGAACTGAGACTGCCACGGAAGTGAATTCGAGTGTTAGTATCCGCAATGGCGCGGATGATCAGAAAGCCGCTTCTGATGACCAAACTGAGGCCAACGTCAACGTTGATGGTTTCTCCGATGTTGATGTTGCTGAATTTGTGAAAGCAAATGAGGATACTACTCCTGTTGAGGACGTTGGTGCTGGTGATGGAGACGACGAAGAAACTGCCAAAAGCGAGGAGCAAGTGGCTGAGTCACGCGAAGTTTTGAGCAAACCTATTCAAATTTCTGTGTTTCATCTGAAATGATCGCGTGTTTTGAAAGAAGATTTGGATGACTGTGTTCGGCGGAAGTGGCTGACTCCATTGGTTCGGGATAAGTGTCGAGCCCCTGGGGAAGAAACTACCCCCGAACCTCGACCGTACAAAGCGATTGTCTTTCATGACTATCTTCGAGCTGGTTTAAGGTTCCCTTGTGAGCCCTTTATTTGGGAGTACTGGAGAAGTATAAACTCCAAATCCATCAGTTGACTTTGAATGCCATCGGTCAACTCAGCATTTTTGCTATGGCACTCAAGATGGTCGGATGCGAGTTAAATGTTGAAGCTTTCGCTCGACACTATATTGGGTATGGGCGTCTGGACACCAAGACCGACAAGGTTGCGAATGTGAAACGAGTATTTGAATACGGAGGTTATAACTTTGTTCGCAAGATTAGACTTTAATGTGGTGGCTTGGTTCCCATGTTTAGGAGCAAGTGGCAAGACTGGAAAGATTTTTGTTTCTACGTCCGGATCTGCAGTGATGAGGACGTTGATGCTGCGGAAGCTAATGGGTCCACAAAAGCACATCCACTTGTCTCAGTGCTGACGCATACCTTTGGGAGATCTAAGGCGCCAGTGATTAGCGGTGCCAGTGAAGCGGAAGCTAGTCGTTTGCTATGTGCAACTGCTCGTGTGCAGATCAGCCGTGACTTGGCTGAGGAGTGGGAACTTCTCCAGCTTTCGCCTTTGGACCGTATGGTGTAATTCTTGGCTTTCACTACCACTCTAGCTGGTCATCCGATTCCTGACCTTGAGCTTGAAGGAATTGCTGATGACAAAAGGGATTCTTATGCTGAATTTATTGAGAACAGTGTCTCAAAAGTGTTCGAGCCGTACCGAGCGCGAGCATGATGCCCGAATGTTGAGTGAAGCCAGATTTGGTCTTGTTAATCAAGTTTTTGATTTTCTCGGTGTCCCTTATAAGGACCGGAAAGACCCTTGGCTGCCTAAGCATGGCTCTGAGGGAAGTGCTAACGTGGATCGCCCAAGTCACGGCGGCCGCGATAAACGGGGTCAGGGTGGATGTTCTAAGTATACTCGAGGGTGGGGAGGTTGAAGATCTAACACTGTGAGGCTCGAGTCACGGAAGCGAAAAGGGCGCTCTGAGGAGGTTGGTACTTCACGTACGTTTTTATCACCATATAGCGAAAGCTCTTAAGCCTAGTTCTGGTGGAGCTATCGGGAGAACACGAAAATGTGGGATGTCTCTTGATGAGATGGTTTGATCTCGTGACTTTTTGGATGATAACGGTCGACTTTCGTTTGTTTTGGAGTTTCTAATTTTGTTTACTTTTGCCTTGTCTTCTTTGTAATTTTTGTGCAGGCTGAAGAGAGTGATAACTCTATGGCAAACCGCGCGAAGCTTGCTGACCCACGTCAAGGGTTGTATGCGGTGGACTCGCTTTTGGGTTTTTTTGATGCCTCGACTGTCTCCAAGTGTCCAAGTGTCTTGATAGAGACCACGAAGAATGTGAAAAGGCCAAACTTTTAGAAAAGGCAGCAAAAATGTTTCCCATGGCACTGCTGCTCAAGCTGCGAAAGCCCTGACTCGCCATGCTAGGGCCGGAAGCGAACCACCAGGTAAGTCCCGGTTCTCTAAGGAACCAGAGTCAGGAAGTATCTTTCGTGGCCACCTTTTTGGCCATGGTGAGCTGGACTTGGTTTCTTGCTCGGATGATTACGGCAAGATGGTGGTTTATTCCAGGTCTACCTCCTCTGGTGAACTGGATCCAGCAAAAGAGAGGACTTACCAGTTTGCTCGTTCCCTTGGGTTTCCAGCTGATATGCGGCTTATTTCAAAAGTGAAGCACTAGGACATTGGGATGCTTCCGTTTCGCTTGCCGTACAAATGGCTGAAGAATGTAGCGAGTCTTTTGGGATGCCTAAAGTTGAGAAGGACTTGCTAAAACTACCGCATGGTCAACTTGCTGATGTGATGAACGTTTATCTTGTTTAGGTGACACTACAAAAAAACTTAGGTTTTAAGACAAAACAAAATCGTCATGCAAAGTGAGAAATTCGTCACATTAAGTATTTTGTGACGAAATCCTGTCGTCATGGTTGTCGTCACATATCGAGCGTCGCTAAAGGTGTCGCGTGACGAAACCTGATATCTCGTCACAAAATGTGAGTACCTTTTGTGACGACGTAAGCACGCGTCATACATTGTCTGTTTTAGTGATGCCAAATTTCGTCACATAATGTTCAGTCAGCGCGTCACAAAAAGAAATACATGTCATCACGTCTGCTTCTACGATCATGATTTTGGCGAATTTGTGACGACTTGTATGACGCTTGACTATTGTCACATTTAGGTTGGTTTTTGCGACGATATTTCGTGTCACTTATATGTTAGACTAGCTGTCACATATTTTACTTTGCCGTAAAAAAAACTACCTAGATCCTCCCATCTACACTTATGGTGACGACATTAGCGATGATATGGTCTCGTCTTATATAATTGTTAACATTCTGTGATGAGCTGCTTTTGTCATGTTACATAGAGCAGTACCAGAGCATTTGAGACGATTCTTCCATTCAATGACACCCTCACGTATGACCAATATCACATAGATATAAAGCAGAAATCATATCACAGTTGATACAGCATACACATTCACTCCAGAATATAACACATCACATAGAGAATAAATTGAAACACATCACAAGTTCTGGTTCCAACAGATGACATAAGTCCCTGGTTCCACCACATAGGTTCAAATCCATCATACATGTTCACAAATAAAAGAGATGCAAATAAGTTGTGCCATGGTTCTAACAACACAGTGCATAAACTGGAACAAAGTTAGTGTTCTGGCAAAAGGATATGCTGAGGCAACGACATCATCAACACAAACTGCATAAGCTCCTACCTCAATCTTTCTGAAGTTTGAGCACAGCTCGCAATAGTGCATTAGTTTCTTCAAACCTGGAATTGATCCCCTTTACTTCCTCCTGGGTCTGGCGCAGCAAATTTTGGTTCTCTTCTAGAGCTGCCTGCTGCTCTTGAAGTTGTGCTTGCAACTCTGCTTGCTATCTTGCCGCTTCCTCTCTTTCTGCTTGTAGTGTTGCCTCAAACTGTTCTTGCATGCGCTCTGTGAGAGTCGATGACGATGCCCCAGTCTTCACTCGAGTGACACCAATGTTTGGAAGGAAAGTGGATGATCTGCTGATCTGGCTAAGACTGTCAGCAACAATCTTGGAGGGAGACTTTTGTTCTTCTCCTTCTTGTACCTCTTTTTCCTTCTCTGCAATCATATGTTCCTACATAGAATGAATGCAGTTAATCACTAGGGAAAAGATCATTGTTCAGTAAGTCATTGCAGTATGTACAGTAAATGATCCAATTAGTGGGTAACTTACATAGAGCTCACTTGCTAGAGGACTACGACCATTTTTGGGACTAGTCATACACTCCCCAAAAAACTCAACAGGATCTGGTTCCCTGTTGTTATACTTAGGCCTCTGTAGGATGGAGAAAACTAGTATTACAATGATATCTATCATGCCATATTTTTTTTCCAAGAGAACAGCAGGATGCACAAAAAAATTATCAAAAACACAACATAGACAAGTAGTTGATTCCCAGTTGCTCATAGACATATTTTCGCCAGTCCCAACAAGAAGATTACTTCAAGATGATAACAACAAGAAATGAATGCTAACAATAATTTTAGTTAGTGGCATTGTCAACTAATTAGTAATATGCTTTGCCAATGAACATTCACATGTATTTGATTCCCAGGTGGACATAGACATGAAAATATTGTGCATCAATGCAACTTAGGTGGACATAGACATGAAAATATTAGTAATATGCTTTGCCAATGAACATTAACATGCTTTGCCAATGACATAGAAAGCTAGTATCCATACCAGACTGTATCGATGAGCAACATAGGGCCTAGGTCCAGTCTTTTGGTGAAGTTGCACGTTGCCTCGGTTCATTTTGTTCTTAGCAAATCTTTCCTGCACCACCAATGCAATTTTTAGGTTTCATTCACATGCACAGTTTTGATTGCACATTAATAAATAGGCAAAGGTGCAGCCATGGACCTGATTTTTTGGGTCACTCCAGTACTCAACTAGTTTTTTCCAGTCCTCCTGCTTAATTTTTGGTGGTGGTTCTTGAGCCAGCAGCTGTTCTATTGTTAGTGATTCATCGAAGTACTTCTTCTTAAGGTTGTACCTCTGCTGCCTTAGTCCCTTCTTTATGATATCGGTGCAAGCAGCTTTGCATGGTCCCTCGTTCTTCACATCCACCTCCAACCTTGACTGAAGACACAAAAATGAAACATTAGACACAAGCTCCACCTGGTAGTATTGTATTGTAATAATACAATTAAGATCAAATGGTGGAGAAAATAGAGGTGATGTGGCAGCATGAGGATTGAGCTTTAGAAGAATTAAATGCTTAGTGGGCATGAACTATATAGAGATATTAGATTCCAACAATGAAATAGCTAACTCACCGCCACAGCACCTAACACTTTTGCTACTTTCTTTTGAGCATCATCGTTATCATACTCTTTCCAAGACTTGTAGATAGGCAGGCTATCTCTAAGAGCAACACCACACTCTGATGCCAGCTTCGCGGCCTGAACAGGGACCGCAGGTTTTTTCTTACCCTCAGCCACCTCAATGACGAGCTTCTTTCCTCTAGTAATGTACTTCTCTAAGCCATAACCCATGGTCTTGCCGCGTTTCCTCTTTTCTTGCACTGCATTGGAAAATAATATGATACATGTTTTTATATAGGAGTAGCAATTCTAGGTATTGCATGTAGGTGAAATATTTTCAAACCAATAGCTTACCTGAAACTGAGGCAGAGACGTCTTCTCGTTGAGATGTATGTCCCTCTGAAGTAGGAGCTTCCATGTGCTGAATTGACACACTGATGTCATTGCTTTGCCTAGAGCTCTGGCCACCTGGTGAGTTGTCAGTAGGAGCAGGTGGGCTAACACTGATTGTGAGAGTAGGTTGTGGCAAAGCAACAGGTGTAGACATGGCTGCTGTAGTACTCCTAGTTAAACGAAGAGGACTATGCACCATGTTTGGTTCTGGCGAGGAGTTGGCTGTATTGGTACTAGTGAAACTAAGATTGGTAGGCAGTGTGTTTGTAGTATCTGTGGTGTTGGTGGCATTTGTATTGGGATGACCTTCCAACCTGCATGTACCAGAAATGGTATAATTGCCAAGGCTGGCTGTCAAATTCTTCTTGGCCTAGCTGGATGACAAGTTTGCTCTTGGTTTGGGTGGTGGACGGCCTACATAAGGGTTTCGACCAGGCGTCAACTTGGCTGCATTTTGCCTGGTGAATCTAGGTGTGTGCGGTGGATCCTTGTTGGCAACCGGCTGCTGCTTCTTCTGCTATGGACGAGTTCCTGGAACCATCTTGGTTACCTAGCAAAGAAAACATGCATACACGTTATAAGTTATGAAGCTGAACATTAGATAAAGAAACTAAATGACCAACTAGATAAAAAAGCTGTTGGGTGGCCTATGAATACATCTCACCTCAGCATTGAACTCATTGATGAGTTCATCGTCATCATCACTATCAGATTCATTATCATTTTCAGTGGTAGGATCAAAATCATTGTCAGTCTCTGATTTGTCAGACTCTACGCTTTTTGCTTTGCCCTTTTTTCCCTTTTAGGCAAAGCATCCCTAACAGTCTTTGCTAACACAGGGATACCCAAAGAGTTAAAAACATCCTGGATTTCCTTAACATTCTTGTCCCTGTCCAGCTCATACTGTGTTTTTTTCATTTCTTCTTATGTTTAATGCGATGAAACGAAGAAAATGTAGAAACTGGATTCAGTTTCTGTAGGAAAAAATGAAAGGAAGTCATTTATCCCAGCACAATGTTTAGCAAAATACAAATTATATAATTCAGTAATCCTAGTTCAATCAGAATACACATACATTTTAAAAGGAGGTTAGACCCAAATCCCAGCACAATTGAGCGCAAGTTATACCTGGTAGCTTGAAATTGGGAGTCGGTGGAGGAAGGTCGCTGATGGCGCACTGCAGGGGGATCCGAGCCTTCCAGACGGGGAAGGTGGCCGCCGACGGTGGATGTTGTTGTGAGAGCTGGGGGACCGACGCGCGAATGGGGATATCCGTCCGAAGCCACTGGCACCCGCCGTTCGGTTGCTCCACTCGAAGTAGCCGCCGCCGCCAGTTGCCTCCGAGGTGGTGGGGGAGAGTAGCTAGGAGGCGCGACCATCATGGGGTAGGGGTAGGGGTAGGGCGGCACAGCGGCGTGGTGGGTGGGGGGATGGCAGCGAGGCGGCTCGGCAGCGGTGGGCAAGAGGAGGCGTGACTGTGGTGGGACTAGGACATGGCGGGGAGGGTGGCGCAGCGGCAGTGGGTAGGTGGAGGAGGGCAGCGAGGCGGTGCGGCGGCGTTGGTGGAGGACGGCACGACGGCGTGGCGGCGGTGCGGTTCGGGGAGAGGGGCACGGTGGTGCGGGTTCGGGGAGAAGGATACGGTTTGGTGGCCGGGGGATGGGGGATAGGGCTGAGCGGATTTTGGATGAATGCGCGGGATGGGTGGTGTGTCCCACTTGTCGGTGAGGTAATCAACGCGGGAGAGAGGGAGCGGCAGCAGCCAAAATTTTGGGTTTGGGCGTGGGCCCCTAGCGGCAGTGACCCATTTTGACTTATTAGGAACAAAAATTAGAATTTTGAGTTAGTAAATGATTACAAACTGAAAAGGTGTCAGAAACAATGTTGTGTAATGCGACGAGATCTACAATCTTGTCAATTGTTACTTTGTCATTTGACTTGGTTTGGACTATCAAAATCTGAATTTTGCAAAAATGAGATAATTAAGCAAAGTTTTAGGGTACTAAATAAGTTCAAATTAAAAAGTCATGAACATGAACATTTGTCAACTCATCATTATCTACATTTGGTATCAAGGTAATTTTTGCATCCAAGATAGTTTAAAAAAGTTGTTCACAAATCCTATGTATCCTTCTCATAGTTCCATGAACTATATGAGAGATACATAAATTTTGTGAATAAGATTTATATAACTTTGTCGGATGAAAAAATGACCTTAATAACAAATGTACATAATGATTAGTTGAGCAACATTCGTGTTCATAACTTTGTTACATGGAATCATTTGGGGCTTCAAATTAGGGTCCTTATATATCATATTTTAAACATTAAATATATGAAAATGTGCAAACATTGTCACATGAATAGATGAGCACTTTCAACAGAATACATAGATGTAGCATGATTTTAGAAATTTTTAGAAAAAAAATCATCAAATTTGGACCACATATGTAGGAGATAAACTTGTTACAAGTTTTTAGCATGGATTAAAAAGGAAAATGGTCATTTTACAATGAACTCATAATAACTGAGTGTAACTACCTTGTAAGGGCCCCACATTTCATTGAAAGTTTAGAAGCGCGGCCCACATGTCATTGAAACGTTTACAAGCGGGGCCCACATATCAGCACGCCCCACTGATGTTCACTTGCTGGCACTTAGCCGCATCTGGTCGGGCAGCCCCTTCAAGCAGCCGCGCCGGTCTCACTGCTGCAGGTGCGCCGGCCTCCCCTGGCTCAAGCGACGCCGGCCTCCTTGCAGTATCCGCGCCGGCGTCCTGGAAGCAGCCAGCCGAGATCCTTGCAGTAGTCGCACCAGGCTTCCCTTCAAGGAGCCGCACGGCGCTCGTCGGTGCAGGCGGGCCTAGGCTCCCTTGGTAGAAGCGGCGTCGTTCTCCTAGCTGCATAGGCGCCGACCTGCTGGCAGCAGAGGCGCCAGCCTGCCCTGGCCGTAGCCGGCCGGCCTCCCCCGCCAGCAGTAGCGCCGGGCTCCTCTGGCTGCAGCTGTACCGGCCCTGCTACACAACTCTGTTCATCTAGAGAGAAGCCTCACCAGAGTCAAGGTTTTTTTAAAAACTTTATCAAGTTTGATTGAAACCTCCATGGAGAACTGGATAGAAGCTTGATTTGTAAAATTTTGCACCTCATCTTATTCAGGTGAAGATGGATAGAACCTGGATTTATAACAGCTTACCATTTAGTCAATCATATGTTGCTGGTGTTGAACAGTTCATGGCACATGTGAGAAGCAGATATCCCGAAGATGAGAAAATCAAATGTCCATGCCGGTTTTGCCTGAACCGAAAAGAAAAAACATAAACTGAGGTAGAGGAGGATGTACACATCAATGGTATTTCCAGGTGCTATACAAGGTGGATTAACCATGGAGAGGGAGATGATGTTGCTGAACATTATGATGATGGCACAGTAGCTGCTGCTACCGAAGACATGGCATGGGATGCAAATGAACAGCCCCTATTGATGCTGAAGAACAACCTGAAGATGTGATAGTAGATAGTGCACGTGGAGTTCAGGGGTTGGTTCAAGATTTGTACACCGCATCAAGCCATGGCATCGGTGGCAAATTGTATAAAGAAATAATAGAGGAGGCAAAGCGTGAGCTTTATCCAGGTTGCACCGAGGAGTCTAGGCTGAGTTTCATTATTAAACTGCTGCATATAAAAGTGTACAATCGGGTAACAAATTCTGGATTTGATGCATTCCTTGAGTTGTTATCAACATCTTTGACAAATGTTCCTGGTATGCCTAGGTCCTATAGGGAAGTGAAATCTGTACTCAAGAAGACGGGTTTTGGTTATGAGAAAATTGATGTGTGCAAGTATGACTGTGCCTTGTTTTGGGATGACCATGAAAATGATCAACATTGCCCAGTTTGTGGCTTCACAAGATGGAAAGTGAACAAGGAGGGTAAAAAGAAAGTACCTCACAAGGTCCTACGTTACTTTCCAATAATTCCACGCTTCCAAAGGTTTTTCTTGTCGAAGCAGCGTGCAGAGTTTGCAAGATGGCACAAGGAAAAGAGGGTAGAAGTAAATAATGAAATGAGACATCCTGCTGATGGAGATGCTTGGAAAGACTTTGATAATAGTTTCAAGTCTTTTGCAGATGATCCCCGCAGTTTGAGGGTAGCCATTGCTACTGATGGATTTAACCCATATGGTCAGATGACCAATTCATATAGCATCTGGCCAGTGATCTTGATTCCGTACAATTGGCCACCATGGATGTGTATGGACCAATCGAATTATATGCTTGCTTTACTAATTCCAGGCAAAAGATCACCAGGCAAAGATTTCCATGTGTTCATGCAGCCGTTGATGAAAGACATGCTTAAACTTTGGGAGGGTGTCCGTACTTATGATGCATATGAAGGCAAAGATTTTGATCTACGTGCAGCGATTCTTTGGGGAATTCATGATTACCCTGCTTTAGGTACCATGTCAGACAGAACCACTAGGGGTTACTTTGCATGTGTGCACTGTGATGAGGAACCATGCTCCTGCAGTCTTACAAACAAAATTGGTTTCATGGACCATAGACGTTTTCTCCCTATGGACCATGAATGGAGGACAAAAAAATATTTCAATGGCAAGGTTGAAAAAAGAGAGCAGCCATGGAAATTTAGTGCAGATGAGGTCATGGCAAGGTTGAATGAAGTTTGCTATGTTCCAGGCAAGAATCCAGATAAGAAGCAATCAAGGAAACGGCCCCGTCAAGGAGAACCAGTTTGGCATGTGAAGGCTAGCTTGTATGATTTGCCATACTGGTCACATCTGAAACTACAATACAACCTTGATGTTATGCACATAGAGAAAAACATATGTGAAAACATTTTGCACACTCTACTTAATACCCCAAATAAGACAAAGGACACAGTTAATGCTAGACTAGATTTGGAAGCAAGAGGTATAAGAAAAGAGCTTCATTTGCAGGGGGACTCTAATAAGCCCAGAGCTTGTTATGTCTACAACCTAAAGCAAAGAAGAAGTTCTTGCAGTATGTAAGCAATGTGAAATTTCCAGATGGTTATGCTTCCAATATATCAAGATGTGTCAATATGGAGGGAGGAGGATCAATGCATGGGTTGAAAACACATGACTGTCACATAATGTTGCAACGTATTTTACCGGCTGGCCTTCGTGGTTTGGTGCGCAAAGATGTATATGAAGTAATTTCTAAATTGGGTAGGTTTTTTAGACAACTTTGCTCCAAAACTCTAAAGGTTGATGCACTACACAAGATGAAGGAAGAAATTGTCCTTATCCTTTGCAAGCTAGAGAAGATTTATCCTCCTGCATTCTTCGACGTTATGGTTCACCTAGCAGTACACTTACCTGATGAGGCACTCCTAAGGGGACCGGTTCACTATGGATGGATGTATCCCATTGAGAGAAGATTGGGCACCTTTAAGCGTTTTGTCCGCAATCAAGCAAGACCTGAAGGCTGTATTGCAGAGGCATACACGGCCTATGAGTGTATGACCCAGTGCTCAACATATTTCAGTGACATTATTAATAGGTTCACTAGGGCTGAAAGGAACTTAGATGGTAGCTGGGACAGCTCTCACAATGGTTTCTGTATTTTTGGTCATGGTATTAACCTCCTTGGTGCTTGTAAACTTCATTATGAGGATAAAGACTATGACTCCATGGCTTACTTTGTTCTAAATAACTGCGAAGAGGTTGACAAATACAAAGAGTGAGTAATTCTTCTACCTTGGTGCTTCTAAACTTCATTATTGCAGCAAGCTTAGGGAGGAATTAACTTCTACCTTTATTATTGCAGCAAGTATAGGGAGGAATTAGAACAATAAGGGGTGAATGACATTCAAAAAGTGATGTCAACAGAATTCGCTGCATGGTTTGAGAATCATGTGTGTGCAACTTGATGAACAACATGACTAAAACATTATGATTCAATGCATTTTCAAACTCACTCATTGTCTTCCTTTTCTGCAGATTACCAAATTGAAATATGAAGGCTCAACAGATGTTGATGAAGACCTATACTCACTTGCATGTGGGCCGATTAGGCGTGTACGTTCATACACAGCATGCATAATCAAGGGGGTACGGTACCACACTCTAGCTCGTGAAGAAGGCAAGAAGACACAAAACGCCACCATCAAATGTGCAGGTACACACAATGATGACACTATTGACTTCTATGGGACGATCAAAGACATTATCGAGTTGACTTATGAAAAGAACGATAGAGGGGATAGAACCGTAGTCTTATTACGGTGTGAATGGTACCATCTTGAGGGAAGGACATACAAGGTGAAAGATGATGGTTACTTCAAGAGCATTAACATCCAAGGTCGATGGTATAAGAATGATCCTTTCATTCTAGCCACAGAAGCCTCACAATTTTTTTCTTGGAAGATACAAAGTTTGGTCCAAGTTGGCGAGTGGTACAAGAATTCGGCCATAGACATATATTCGATGTTGAAGAGTCTGATGCAAAGAAACCAATTCATGAACAAATACAAATGAGAGGCTAGGAGGCATACCAAGAGGACAGTACTTCATTGGGACATGGTACAGTGGGAGACATAGAACCTGATATGGAATTCTTGAACATAGACAATGATCCAGGCAGCCCTATTAGTGCAGACATTGTCCAGAGCATCCGTCGACAACAACATAGAATCGAAGATGAAGAAATGAACAATGATGATGAAGATGACACCTTCCTTGAGTACCACAATCCAGATGAAGGCAACATGTCAGAAGATTACAGTGATGATGACTAAATTTTGCATTTCTAGAGCTTTTTGTCAATCATCAGTGATGAGGACTAACTTTTGCATTTTCGGAATTATTTATGAAATATGAACTTGTATGAGTGGATCTGATACATTTGAATTATGCCCTTGTATGCAACCTTTCTGTTTCCATTGTACTTGATGTGTGAAAACTTCTCAGAATAATTCACATGATACAAGTTCTAGTGCCCATACAATGTCATGTAATGCCCAAAATTTGTCATGGAATGTACCAAATTTGTCACAAAATGTACAGCTGGAAGATGATGTATGTGCCCAGAATTCTTGGATATATAGTTCTGGATGCTTTTTATGACCAAGATAATGTCATGGAAAGGACACAATTTGTCACAATAGATACATGCATAATAGGCATACATGCTGCCATAATTTCTTCCCAAACATCAAATCCAAAGGAAATTTATTTGCAACATACACACAAAAGATGTCCAAGGGCACAAAGGCCCATACACACAACCACATACAAGACAAATGCAAATACATATCTAACACAACAGGTTCAATACATCAAGTTCTTCAACATTTAGCTTCCCACATTCACACATCCACACACTACAAATGCAACTTGCCAAGCCTTCCTTGTTGTTGCCTTGTTCATGTTTTGCTCTAAGCCTTCAATTTTTCATGGTACCGTCTGTCATGTGCTTATCTGTGGCCTGCATTTTTGAAGTAAAAGAATGTTATATAGCATTTTCAATTGCTATGGCTAAGTAAGGTGAAGCAGCTGGTAATGAAGCAGGTACCTTGTTTTCAAAGGCTTCTTCAGGATTGCCACCTTCTTTGGTTATGTTGCTGCTTGGGCCAGTGCACTCCACTCCTTGTTGTTTTTTGCTGACAAGTTTGTTGTTTTTCAGGGCTTCTAAATCAATTTCTAGGGTGTAGGGGCGGAGATGTGCGTCCAATGCATCTGGTGGCATTCCACTTTCCTGGAGCAATTGATGAAGCACTGGGAGCGAGACGAGGATCTCGTCACTTCATGGAATTGGGCGTGAATGAGTATGAGCTATGGAGGGGGTTGTGCTTCGATCCATGAAACTGGGAGGAGATGTGGTGTTGGTTGCGTCCATGGGAGGCGATGTGGTGTTGGTTGCGTCCATGCCGGTGAGGTGATGGGGGCGGGCAGTGGGGGATCAATACCTCGGAGGAGAAGGAGCACTTGAGGAGCAGCACCAGGCACCTTGAGGGAGAGAAGTCGTCGTTGTCCCTCGCCGCCGTCCGCTATGCCGGAAAATGGAGATGGGGAGGAGGATGAGCTCGCCCCCCGCCCGCACCAACCGAGGTAGGTGCTAGGGTACAGCCGGCGCGCCGTCAGCTGGGGGAGAGGGGGACCTGGCAAAGTCCAGCCCGCCGCCCGCTCGCTGTGGACCGCGCCGCCGTCGACCGCGCCGCCCGCTCGCCGTCCACCACAGCAGCGCCTCCCCCTCCGCTCGTGGGAGATGCAAATGGGGATTGGGGATTTTGCCGTGGGGGGATTGGGGATTTTAGTCTGGCGGCGAGGAAGAAGCCAGCGGCGGCAGCCAAGAAGAAGTCCGTTTTAGCTCTGGTCCCTTTTTGCTCTCTGGTCCGTTTTTGCTCTGGTCCATTTTTGCTCTCTGGTCCGTTTTTGCTCTGGTCCATTTTTGCTCTCTGGTCCGTTTTTGCTCTGGTCCATTTTTGCTGCCGCGTCGTCGCCGTGGGCCGTGCGCCGTGCGCATCCACCACCTCGCCCCTTCACATTCACTCCGGCCCCTTCACATTCACTCCAGATCCCCTTTTCACCTCGCCCCCGGTCTCATTCACCTCGCCCAATCGTTCACCTCGCCTGATCCCCTTTTCACCTCAACGCATCCGTCCTCATCGCCGCACCCATTTCTCACCACCGCCGCTGCCACGTCACCACCACCCCCATGACGAAGCCTACAAGAAGACACTCACTGAAGGACCCAAGCACTGGCAGATGGGCCCCTTCCTCCTCGGCGTAGCCTACCATGACAAAGGTGTCCACACCGGCGACGAGGAACAAGGTGTCCACAGCGGTGGCTACGACAAGGGTCAAAGCCCTAGCAAGGGCTATGCGGGCAAAGGCCGCGCCGACGGCCACGAGGAAGCCCACGGCGGTGGCCAAGAAGAAGCCCGCGGTGGCGGCCAAGAGGAAGCCCCTGTCACGGCCAAGAAGATGGCCGCGACAGCGGCAAAGAAGATGGTCATGGCGACGGCCAATAAACAGGTCCTGCCGACGGCCAGGAAGAATGCCTCACCGACAGTGGGCAAGAAGGAGGCCTTGTCGGCAGAGCCCAAGAAGGAAACTATGTCAGCAGCCAAGAAGAAGGTCGTGGCGGTTGCGGCGGCCAAGAAGGCCCCCTCTCCCTCTTCATCGGCAGGGAGTGATGCCGTGAGGGTGCTCTGCAGCAACTACTTTGGAGGAGAGAGCCAGTACTGTAAGAGTTTTTTGCGCGGAGGGCACAAATGTTGCTGCAATCTCAACACCTCCAATTGCTGCTAGCCGTCCAGTGACTACCTCAGGTCACCATCAAGCTCCAGCCTCCTTAGGTCAATGTCTAGCTCTGACAACGTGTCCACTGGCATTGAGGTACAACATTCTCTGGAAATTAGGGTTTAGTTCATGGCATTGGTCTTCTGTTTAGCCTAAGTCATGGCATTGTTACTTAGCATATATTGAACTATTACACATATCCATTTGCCAGTAACAAGCATGCCAATTGCCATCAAAGATAGACAAAGAAAGACATAACTTGTCAATTGAGGAGCAAGCTAGAAATAGTTTTTTCTTGCATTGAACTTGATGGTGTTCCATTTGCTGTACATTGAACTTGAATAGCCATAGCTGGAAATAATTTTTTCTTGCATTTAACTTGTCAAAGATAGACAAGAGATAAATAGCTATAGGTCTATAACTTTACTTTGTACACAGAACTTAAAGGTGTTCCATTTGCATAATATTTGGATAATGTGATCACTTTTGAAGATGCTATTTTGCATACAAGTGTATGAAGATGCTATTGTGAGGTTTTGTTTCATTTACAAAGGCCATGTATCTGGGCCAAAGATGATATTGTGAGGTTTTCTTCTCCACATGGTACTTCACTTGTTATGTTTTGTGCCTATGATGAATGCAATGGCAGGGACTAGAGAGGAATGTAGTTGATCATCTTTGGCTTGTGAGGAATTGGACACCTTCCAAGAGTTTCTGTTGTTTCTTTTTTTTCATGTAGTTCATCGAATCATCAAGGAATTTGCATGCCTTAGTAATGTATTGCACTTATTGATGGCCGAGGCTGCAAGTTTCTTGATGATTTCATGGCCTACATGAGTCTGAGTGTACTAATTTTAGTTGAGGATTATGTTGTTCTATGTGTCCTTATGCTCCAAGCCAAAGTATTATGAGAAAAAGCCATATTTCTGAGGCCATGCCCATTCTGTTATCCACTCTTGCTTGAGATTCAACATTGATTGATTTATAGTTTCTTCAGTTCTACAATTTGATGTTCCACATGTGTGTGTTTCACTGATATTTCCTGTTGTTTCCTCAAAAGTACTATAACAGTGTCTATTTATCTATCTATTTGCAACTATTATCTATTTGCAGTTATTATCTATTTGTTGCTGTTTGAGCACAGTACTATAACACAATTCATCTTGTCCATTTGTAGTACCATGTTACAAACTTGGTGATGACTCGACCAGCGCTCATAAGTGCCATCGAAAGCGTGATCCTACCCCTAAAGCAGAGCATTGCTTCTCTCACTTGGAAGGTTGATAACCTCACTGAACTGGTCAAGGACGACATCCACAATAAGAAGATTGACGGGTGCCTTCAGGAACTTCAGACCGTCCAAGCCAAGATAGGCAAGTATGAGAAGATCTTGGAGGACGCTGGCCTGCACAATAAGGCAAAGTGATGGATGTTTGGCACTGAAGACTTTTGGAAGCCCAAGTGTGCACTTGATGATGTTTACCTCTGCCATCGATGACTTTTGTTAGGCCAAGTGGGCATTGACTATGATGAGTAATATGGATTAAACTTAGTCTGTTTTATATTGATGTGGACATGTAGTGAGAATGAACTATGTGTGATACCCTTTAATTAAGGTTTTAGTTTGTTCTGCAGTCTGTTTATATATTAATTATATAATCTCTAATATTTGCTTGTTTGTTGAGTTTCTATTGCTCATAAGAATATATGTTATGAAATTGTTGGGACAACTGTATTGTAATCTATTGAAGTACCTAAACATGACAATGTTAAATGGTCATAAAAAGATAGGTTCATCAAGCTATTGGATCACCTAAACGTGACAATGCTATGTTGTCATAAAAAGATAGGCCCTAGCGTCACAAAAAATAAATCAACAGCCGTCTCCCGGGACACACAATTTGTGACGTAAATTTCTGCCTTTATGTGACAAAAATAAAACATCGTCATAAAAACTATGGGCTCTCCTCAATTTGTGACGACACAAAATTTGGCGTCACATTATGCTACATTACATGACAAATTTGTAGCTCGTCATGAGGAATTTTGTCACAGAAAGTAGGATTTCTTGTAGTGTGATAGGATTTCTTATGATTTTATGATTGCACTTTTGTTTTATGCATGCATGGAAACTTTTAGTTTTAATGAAAAAGAATGATTTTCGCTTTGTGTGATGCAGGCCCTTGTTCTCAATCAGGCTTTGACAAAGTTTGATGATGCTCAGACGGAGAGCTTTGTGAAAGGCATTTCCGATAAGGATTCTCGGTTAAGGACTTGGAGAAGGAGGTGAAGGATCTAAAGGCAAAGGTGAAAAGTGAGGAGAAGAAGATGGAAAGCGAGGCCGCTGAGAAGAAATTACTTGCTGATAAGGTGGATGAGATGTAGAAGGACATGGATAGATATCGGTGGAAGCATCAGGACGAGGAGCTTGGGGCGGCGGGTGATAAAGTTTTGAAAGCTTATAAGAATCTAGTGGAGGGAATTGGGTCAGAAGTTGATGTCCCTTAGGATATGCCTCTTAAGGACATCCTAGCATGGCTGGTGGAAGAGCTCAAAAACTTTGAAAATTTTCAGAATGTTGGTCGCGGTTATGTGTGTCTTGAGGCATTAGGTGCTTTCGCTCAGTGCCTCATTGATGCCGGCTGTAATCATCATGACTGGATGAACATTCGTGAGCCTAAGCATTATTGGGCTCGGTCTGCTAATGTGAAAGCCGTGGCTACTCGCTTTTATGATGAATATTGGATGAAAGGTGGCTGGGACCTTGCTCTCATTCGCGCTACTCTTTCACGTGGGAAGGTGCTTTGTTTTCTTATTTATTGCTCTTTTTGCGACTTTGCTCATTTCTAACTTAGTCTTTCTTTGCAGTCGGAAGCTAAGAAAGCTTCTATCAAGACCAGGGTGAAGGAATTCATTAATCAACGTGATGCCTATTGGTGGTCTTTAGTGCCCATTTTTACCATCAATATTTTATATAAAGAGTATAGTGATAGCGCCTTATATCTAATATTTCCATGAGTTTTGGTGTATACTTGACTTGTAGATATGACACGTGGAAATGCACAAAAACCATAAAGAAAGCGCATTCTAGAATTCGTATTCAGAGAAGGCGCAACCAAAATAAGAAGAGAAGCCCACCTTCGTACAAATCTGGGCCTGATCGTAACTGTAGGAGAGGTCTAGGCCCAGAGAGGAACCAACCACGCGAAGCCAGTGGCCAAAAGGGCCCACCAGGGGACCGGCCGCCCCCGGGACCGGCAGCCCCTAGGACCGGCTGCCCCCCAATTGGGCCTCCCAGGCCCAGTCTTCTCTGGTGGTTCATAGGACGGTTCGGCAAGTATGGGTGCACCTACGATCGATGCATATGGAAAGTGCAAACCACCCTTTTAAGGTCGGTTTGGATCCTTCCATGTGGGGATGGTTCTTTTGCATAAAGCCCCCTCCTCTTAAGCTATAAAAGGAGGCCTCCTCTCTCTTCACAATGGAATTAACACATCAAGGGAGAGAGCACTACACACTTGAGCATCAGTTCAAAGGGGCTATGCCCTAGTAGCTATCTAGAGTTAGAAAGCGAGATGTGAGGGAAGAGAGCGGGGAAGTACCGGGCTTGTCGGTGTCTCCTCGAGCTTGTACCTCTACGAACAAGTACTTGGCTCCTTCACGGGATCTTGGCTAAGTAAGTGTTCATGTTTCTTATAGTCTATTAAGTCTTTTGTTTAGTTGATCTTTGCCTATACTTGTTTGCGGTTTGTCGTTCGCCCCTTATGGCGGGTGCTCTAGTAGAAGGACCCCCAGAGATGGGTAAGCCTTGAATTCACGCTAGAGCAGTAGTTGACGGCTTAGACATGGTGTCTAGGTTTGAAGCTACCTTCGTTTGCCTCATAGCTCGATGTGCAGAGGGGTAGGCGGGTAGGTGGTGACAGCCCTGTTCGTCCCTAGCACTCCCCCACGTCAGAATACAACGTAGAGCTATACGTCGGTATCACCTGACAGACCAAGTGCGCTTTAGTGCCCGAAGTAAGCAAGTAGAAGTTTTGCAACGCTATTCTTAAGACCCAAAATCTATAGGAATCCATCTCTATCCCCCTTTTCTATCTCTACCCTTGTGTTGTCCTTGGGTGAATTAGCTAGAAGAAGTACCTCCATTCCTTATGGAAAATATGATACCCTGAATACTTCCGGGTGAATGCTACAACGGTATTTCCATGCGCTTGCGGACTTTTCTGCTAACACTAAGAAACACCAACAATGCCCGCGAGAAACAAGCTGCAGGTTGTTCTACAAGTATGAATGTGGATCCTTCTGCCAATGCCGATGCAGCTCCTGGTACTACATTTGCTCCTTCCCCGTATGCTAGAGCACCTCCTCCGCCTGTGGCCACTGCTAAAGAACAACAAAATGTGGTAGAGAACTAGGTTTATTTGATAGATTGGTTTAGTGGAGCTTTTCTGTTGGCGCAAAAGTTGGCGCGTGTTGTAAACTATATTTACTTTCGTTGTTTTTGAATTTGTTAAAACATGTTGATGACGATGATCTTAGCAATGTGGTTGAACATTACCCACTTGGGTTTTTTTGTTTTCGGCGATTCTTGGTATAATCACCGATGGCGCTTCCCGGGCAGCGACATTGAGAGTTTCTTTCGCTCCTGGTTGAAATGGAACTTGAAAAATGTAGGGAGGATTAGAGATTTTTGGGCTCTACATGCGGAAGCAAAGACTGCTTCCAGTGAGGGTCGTCTAGATCTAGAAGGATTGAAACTAGGTCAAAAATTCCAAAAGAAGAATTGACTGACGAAACGCCTGTATTCGGGGATGTTTGGTATAGCTTTATTTTGTTTGATGTACTGAAAGAGGAACCGTAATGTTGTAAATAACTTAATAAAATGTCTGGTTGATGTTTTATTATGCCTTGTTGTTGTTTGGGGTATTTTATCTTGCGGCTGTGTTTTTCTGTTTAATGAATCGATAGCGGTTTGCTTTTCTTTCGATGATTTGTGCACTTTCGATTCCCTTGTCTTTTTTCAAGTTTTTGTTTGGATGTTGACTTGTGTTCGAATAGCGAAAGTGATTCCAAGATGGATGCTTGTTTGGCCAACGAGGCCTATGCCATGTTTCTTTTTGAGGCGATAGTTGTTTCTTGTTTGAACTTTGAAACTCCCTGTGGGCCCCTCATCCTATATGTTTGAAGAGCACCATCCCCTCGTCTTTAGAGGCTGAGGGGTGCAAGGGCCTTGCCACTTTCGGCTTTCGAATGAGGCTGTGAAGACTCTGATTAGGATTTGGATGGGCCAAGATAGCTCTTGTTCTCTTAGTATTTGAGATACACGAGGTTTTTGCTATTAGAAGGCGGAAGCTGTATGTTCTCCTTGGTTCGATTAAATGATAAAGCGCCGTCCCCCTCTTTACTTATCAAGGAGGATAGATGGTGCTTTCGCTCGGGACAATGTCTCTATTCTTATACCATGATTGCATATATACATGTTGTGATTACAATATTTCTTGTCTTTTGGGCTCTACTATGCATCGAAGGCTTGGTTGCTATTGCATTTTGTTTGATTCCGCCTGACGAAAGGTTCTAAAGCAACTGACTCTTGCTTCTGCTTGCTGAAGTGAAGTTATAAAGCAACTAACACGTTGAAGAGGCGTGTTGACATCTGCTTTCACTTTGGAGATTCTAAATCAAATGAAACAACTCTTGTTTCCTGGCTGACTCTCAATCCTATGGATTTTTACCTCCTCTATTTCCTAATTGCCCCCTGAAGGCATTTCATGGTTATCGGCGTAAGATGAATTTCGTTGTCTGAAGGTAGGTGACTTTTCTTATTGGTGGAAAGCTTGGAGTTCTCTTTCCTTTTATAGAGCGTGCAAGCAGCTAAAGTCAGAGAACATTATTGTGGTGGGTCCATGTTGCTGATTCTCATATCTTTTGCCTTCATGGGTCACCAGGTGGTGCAGTATAGTACTGTTGTATCTACCATGTTCAATGCTGTGATTGCTTTTCTACTAGGTCTAGGGCTAGTCTATGAGTCTATCCTTTAGGCTTTTAATTGCTTAGGAGATTGGTTCCGGTTGGTACTTGTCAACTATCGTATTGAATGCTGACTAGGTCTTGCCATCCTATAAATACTCAGGTGGTGAAGCTGTCTCTTTCAAATTCTGGATGCAAGATTTTGTTGTTTGCTTTAGTACTTTCATTTTTTTATGCAAGATGAGTTGTCTTGCTTTAGGTTTGACTCCAATAGCATCTTGTAGGTTGGCATTTTGCTGATGCTGGTGCTGGTGGGATCAAACCTAAAGTGAAACTGTTGTTCATCTTTTGTAGTATGTTGGGTTTTGCTTCAGGTTTGTTTAGTTCTACAGGAGTTGTCTGAGCTGTTTATTTAGCTTTCGTGGTTTAGCATTGACAGAATTCATGTGTGATGCTTCTTTGTTGATGTCGAGTTCTATTGGTGCTGACCCCAAAATCAGAATGATTATGTGTTCAATTGATAATGGTTCGGGTGTATTATTTTGCTTTCTTGCTTCAGCATCACAATGGTTCAAAATCATTAGCTATCGAATTCTTATGGTGCTGAACCAGAAAGCAAAAGGAGCATTCATCATTCTGGTATATATACATTTGTCATGGTTTGAGAGGCGATGTTGTTCACTTTCGTAGTTCTCCTTCAGTAGAATTCATCATCTTTGGTATTAGAGTATGATGTGTTCTATTGGATCAGACTATGAAAGTGATTAGTTCACCGTCTATTGTCGGTTGCTGGCAGTGATGCCTTGATTTGTCTATGAAAGTTCCTCATGTAAGCTTTTTACTGCCTTTTTTGCTTACATTTGATTGGGTATGTTTTATGTAGATCTGGTTTTTTCCAGATGCCAAGTCTATTTTAGTCTTTGGGCTTAGCTCTCTCTGAGTTTTAGCTTGCTCTTAGCTTTTAACTTGTTCTGGTCTTTTTCTAGATACCAAGTATGTTTTAGCCTTTAGGCATAGCTCTGCTGAGCTTTTGAGTTTTACGGATAAGAGCTGGGTTTTTTACAAGGGTCTGTCTATGGGGTCACTCGAGTGACCGACGTCACTCGATTCCCCTTCGCCCATTTTCTTCAACCTCCCGACCCTGCTGCCGACCACCGCCCCGCCGCGGGCGCTAGGGCTCCTCGGAGCTCCGGTGAGCTACGGCCCTGGCTCGCCGGAGCTCTGATGAGCCCTAGCGCCCGCGGCCGCCCTCTTTCGCTCCCCCAGCACCACCGTCTTCTTCACCTCTGGCAACCTCGCCCCTGCCCTAGCCTGGCCCGGCCGCTGTCCCTTGCCGCCCGGGCCCCCTAAGCCGCCCGTCTGCATCCCTGCCGCCTAGCTTCCCTTCCTCCCCCCGGCCGGCCGGACGTTTCTATACCCGGGGAGGAGGAGGTGGAGGTGAGGGGTGAGGTCGCTGGCGCGGGGTGAGCTCGCTGGAGTTGGAGGAGGAGAAGGACGGCCGAAACCCTAGCTCATTCACCCAGAGTTGGAGGAGAAGTTGGACGGAGGAAGAAGGGAGCAGCGCTGGAGCTGGGGAAGAAGAAGGTAGTGAGCGGTGGAGAAATTTGAGTGACACGCTCGGCCGCGTCACTCGAGTGACACGTAGATTAATCGTTTTACAACCTTATCTTAGCGACTTGTGCGCCTGTCGAATATGCAAGGAACCGCTCCTTGTTTTTGCTTCCGAATGCATTCCTGGTACTCAATGTTGGGGAAAGGCAAAAGTTGTATAAATGGGGTTGCAAAGGACTACCTCATTAAAAACCTCACACCTTTTTAAGGCTTCCCCTGTGAGGAGAAATAGCACAAGTCCCCAAATATTGTTCATGCGAAAGTAGGTATATAAAATGAAAATGAAAACTACAATTTCCTTGCTGAATTTAAGACTCTCACGGGTATAATCTATGAAGGTTATCTGCATTCCAAGTGTGTGTCATTTTGATGCCTTCTTCATTGATTAGCCAAAATACTCCTTGCTTGACTATACCTACAACAATGAAAGGCCCATGCCACTGGGATTGTAGCTTCCCTTGTTTGTTGGGCTGCCTGATAATCACCATGTCACCTGGGTTGATGTTCTTCCATAGTATCTTTTTGTCCCTCCAGATTCTGGTCTCGTGATGATACTTGTCTAAGTTGTTTGTGGCCTCCAGCTTTCGTTGTTCTGCTATTTTGAGCTTGATTTTTGTTGTTCTGTTGTTTTAAGCTCGACGTATCTTTGGATTGGGGTTGTTGCTGTGATTTCCGTGTGGATAGACCCAAGTTTCATTTCCTCTGGGGTAATCGCCTCTTCACTGTACAATAGGTGAAAGGGTGTGAACTCTGTTGCTCTTGTTTTGGAGATGTTGTGTCCCCATACGGAAGTTGTTAGTTCCTAAGCCCACTTCCCCTTTTTGTCTTCTATCAAGGCTTTTGATACTGTAGTGAAGATTTTTGCATTTGCTCTTTCGACTGCTCCATTTGATTGCGGGTCATTTACTCATGTGAAATTTAGCTTTATCTTGAGTTCAGCAAAAAAATTTCTATATTCAGTGGAGTCGAACTGCTTTCCATTGTCCACTGTTATGTACGATGGAACACCTAACCAGCATATGATTCTCTGCCATGTGAAGTTAATGAGTGTTTTTGATGTGATTTTTGCAAGAGCTTTCACCTCTATCCACTTTGTGAAGTATTCTAATGCCACTGCTATGAATTTTAAGTAACCTAGAGCTTGCGGAAGTGGGCCCACTATGTCAACCCACCTTTGTAGAGGCCAAGTTGGGACGATGGAGCTTGTCGGGTTCGCTGGAGCTATTTGATTTCTGGTGAACTTTTGACATCCTTCGCACCTCCTTATGATCTCCTTTGCGTCTGCTAATGCTGTTGGCCAGTAAAAGCCTTGTCTCATGGCTCCGTGTGCTATTTCATGTGGACCTCTGTGTGCTTAACACATTCTTGCGTGCATTTCCATTAACAAATTTTCGCCTTCTTCTCTGCTGATACATTTGAGTAATGGCGCTACAATGCCTTCTTTGTATAGATTTTCGCCAACTAGAGAATACTGTCTTTCTCTTGATGTCATCCGATGCAACTCTTTCTTGTCTTCTAGTTCATAAGTTCCTTTAAGGAATGCTACTATGGAAGTGCAGCAGTCTTCGCTTAGTATTGCATGTATTGCTTTTGGATTATCCTCTTCTTCCTTGATGGCTTTGATTGATAAGACATGGTAGAAAACGTCTGGTGGCATTGGTATTCTTTGCACTGTAGCTTTTGCCAACTCATCAACTTCGGTGTTCTCTCCTCTTGGAATGTGTTTTAGAGTGAATCCAGTAAAGTGCTTTTCCATTCTTCTTGACTACATCAAGTTATCTTGATAGTTCTCTTTCTTTTACCATGTAGTCTTTCTCGATGTGACCGACTACTACCTGCGAGTTTGATTTGATTATGCATCTTCTCACTCCCAAAGCTCTTAGGTAGTTTGGAATTCTAGTCTTGCTGCATATCTCAGTTTTAGGCCGAAAGGTGGTATGAGTATTGCTGCGATTCCAGCCCCTGAGCTACACCAAGCTCCATCACAGAAGATAGTCCATAGTGGTCCTTCAAATTTGATGGTTGTGTCATAAGTAGCTGGAGTCCAATCTGCGATGAAATCCGTGATGACTTGAGACTTGATAGTGGATCTATGAGCGAACTCCACTATGTAATGATTTAGTTTCGCTGCCCACTTGCTGATTCCTCTGATTCCTTCTGTGTTGCGAAACAATGCTTCCAGAGGTTGTGCGGAAGTGACTATTATTGTGTGTTGCTAAAAATAATGCTTTAGCTTTCGTGATGACATGACTACTATGTAAGCTATTTTTTCCAGCTCAGTGTAATTTAGTTTCGCTCCGGATAGTGCTTCTGAGATGTAGTAGATCAGGAATTATTGCATTGTTCCACAACTTTCTCTTTCCTCTACGAGCACTGCTCTCACTATGGTGTGGGAAGCTGCTAGGTACAATAGTAGTTTAGCTTTGGTTGTGGGCATGTTTAGGGTTGGGAGTTTTGTGAGATATTCCTTGAGACTGTCAAAAGCTTATTGTTGATCTGGACACCATTCGAAGCGATCTGCTATGAATCTACTGAGCGTTGCTACTCATCCTGTGAGCTTCTAGGCTTCTTTTGTTGTCGATGGTGGGCTCATATTGGCTATAGCTGCTATCTTCTCAGGATTGGCTTCAATCCCTTTGGTTGACACCATGAACCCAAGGATTCTTCCTTTACTAATGCCGAAGATGCATTTGTAGGAGTTAAGCTTAAGGCCACTTTTCTTTAGATTAACAAAGGTTTCTTTTAGATCCTCGACATTTGTCTCTTTCTTGTCGGACTTGACGATGATGTCACCCATGTAATTGACTAATTTGTGCCCTTTTTGTTCATTGAAGACCTTGTCCGCCATTCGTGCAAAAGTTGGGCCTATGTTGCACAGACCCTCTGGCATTCACCTGAAGCAAAAAGTTTCATAGGGCGTGATGAAGCTTGTTTTTTCTTCATCGTCTTTGTTTAGCCATATTTGGTGATACCTGGAGAAATAGTCCAGGAGACTCATTCTTTCACAATTGACTGCTGTGTTAATGATTTTGTCTATTCTCGATAAGTGGTATGGGTATTTCGGGCATGCTTTGTTGAGATCTGTGAAATCTATGCACATTTGCCACCTCTTGTTTTTCTTTTGTACCATCACCATGTTTGCTAACCATTCTGGATACTGTACTTCTTTGATGACTTATGCCTAAAGCAACCTGTCTACTTCTGCTTTTGCTGCTTTGGCTCTTTCGTTTGATATCTTTCTTAGCTTCTGCTTTCTTGGTTTGACCTTACTGGATACATTCAGATTATGTTGCGCTAGCTCTCTATCGACTCCGCGAAGATCACTAGCAGACCATGCAAAAACTTCTCTATTTTTGCTGAGGAACTGAATGAGTTCTATTCTTTCATCGGTGCTGAGGCCTTTACCTATGTGGGCACATTTGTCTATGCAATGTTGCAAAAGTGGTACTTTTTAGTTTCTTCTATGGGCTTTGCTTTTGGTTGGATAGTTTTCTCTCGGTCTTCCTCTTCATCTTCACTTTCTTCTTTCTCTTCTGTCTTCTTTTTGACTTTGTTGATCATGTTGTAACCAGGTATTGGCATCCTTTCTATTTTCCTTGCTGCTTCTTGATCGCTGAAGACAGTTATTACCCCGAATGGCGAGGGTATTTACATGCACATGTAGCTTTGTCTAATCACTGCGTCGAATTTGTTTATGAATCCTCTTCTGAATATTGTGGTGTATGGATAATCCATGTCAACTATATTGAAAGTGACCTCTGCTCTGGCTTTGTTTTCTTCTGTGAAAGCAACCCTCAAGCTCTTTTTGCCTATTGCATTTATTCTGGATCCTCCAAAACCAAATAGTGTGTTTCCTGCTAAGTCATGGTTCTTCTGCTAAGTCCCATCTGATCGAATGCCTTGAAGAAAAGGATGTCTACTGAACTTCCATTATCTACCAAGATTTTGTGTAGTGTGAAACTATTGACTTTTGCCGTAGCAACAAAGGCGTCGTGATGTGGGTAGTCTCTGACTCGAAAATCGCTTTCGTTGAAAGTGATGGGGACCGTAGACCAAGCTAGTCTATTGAGGGGTGGTCTGGGGGTTACCGTGTGTATTCTCCTTTCATACTCCTTTCTTGCTCTTTTTTTTCGTGCTCCTGATTTGATCCTCCTGTGATGGCGTATATGTGGCCCTTGGATGGTAGGACCACGTTGACTACTTATGTTTCTTGGGGGTTTTCTTGCTGTATTTGTGCTCACGGCGTTTGATGGTGATGTTCTTGAACTGTTGGTGATGACACAGTTGCCGAAAGACCTTGGCTTTGTGGAAACTGAAGAACGGAGTTGTAGTTCTGCTGAGGCCAACTGTATGCTGGCTGATGAAACCTGATTGGTTGCAGGTAATGCTGAAGTGGTGGTTGCTGAGGATATTGATATGGTGCTTGGTTGAAACTTGAGGTGCAGCTTGGCTTGTGAATGGTGTTATGAAAGACGTGCTTCTGACTTTCGCCTAAGACTGGTGCTTCATCTTTTTCTTTCTGCTCTTTCTCTAATTGCGGTACTTGCATTCACATGAGAAATGACCATTGTCTTCACCACAGACGAAGAAATATGGTGTTCTGGGGCCTCTTCCGCGAGGTGGTCATCCCCCTCTGCTGCCTTGATTGTTGTCTCTGTTATACCGTGGTGGTGGCATGGGCTCTTGTGCGAAAGTTGTGTCTTGTTGTGTTAGTTGCTCCTGAAGGTTGTTTACTTGCCTATAGTTTTGATTGCCCCACTGGTTGGGTTGCAGGTTTTATCTTAGGGTGCTCTGCTCTAGACTACTTCTGGCTGCTTTGCGTGTATGATAATCTTCGTTGGACCTTGCAAACTTGCGCATCTCTTTGAATAGCTCGGTTACGGTTGTGGGTGTTTCTCTTGTGAGTTGGGCTGCGCATGGCCCCATTTGTAGGCCTTGTATTGTTGCTGCAATTACCACATCGTCTGACGCGTTGGGTACTTGTGCCCTTAATAGTATTAATCTGTCCAGATATGATAGACGTTATTTTTCTTGCCTGCAAGACATTAGATCCCTAGTTGTTTTCCCTTCTGTCTGGAAACCTTGGAAAGTTGATAGAAGCTCTTCTTTCGCTTGTGCCCAGGTCCGAATTGACATTGTCCTTAGAGACATGTACTAGTCATGTGTTACATCTTCGATTGCCATGATCAATGATTTCGCTAATGTAGTGCAGTCCCCGCCTGCTGAATGAACTGCAACCTCGTAGCTTGCGATAAATTTTTTGGGATTGCATTTCCCATCGAAAACGAGAGTCTGGGCTTGTAGTTGGCTGGCCATGGGCATCTTTGAAGTTCCACTGAAAGTGGTGAAGCTGTATCGACCATGACCTATTTGGCTATTGTGAATGCTGCTGCGTTGGCTGCTAGGCCTTGCTGTGGCATTTGTACCACGGGCGCTGCTACATTGGCTGCTAGGCCTTGTACTGGCATTTGTGCTGCTTGCAACTATTCTACTTCTCTCTGTAGCGCTTGTTTTCTGACTTCCGCTTCTTGTATTGCCTGTTGCGTTGCCGCTTCACGATTCCTAGCGTTGATTTGATGTGCGAGCAAATCTCGCTGCCTTTGGAGTGCTATGATTTCATTCTGGTGGTCGTCGAGACATTTAAGTAGTCTTGCGTGACTGCTGAGTTGGTTTTATTCTTCTGAAAGTTGCTCCTCTTCCGTGGACTCTTTGTCTTGTTCATTGTCTTGCGGCGAAGAGGCCAGGCGTGGGGTGGCTTGGGCCTCCATGTGGGACTCGGCGGGCGTGTGGCCGAGCAGGCTGGGTGGGCTGCTTGGGTTGCTTCTTCCGTTTCCTTTTTCCTCTCCTTATCTATTTCCTTTTCCAAAACTAATTCATGCTACCAAATATACTAAGCCTTGCTCTTGTTAGAGAAAATGTTAATGACCAAGTCTTACACGTGGTGGGTCCCCTAGGGTCTCATGGTGATGTTGGAAGCCATGTTCATGATTAGTAACTTATATAAACATATGATATAAAGGTTTATTTGATTTTATTACATTACATAAAATCAAATAAGAAGCAAATCAATCTCTTGTAAATAAAATACAAATGCTCAACTAACATTAGGTGCTACTTGTGCAACTATCGGATATTTTTCTACATGACACTCACCAACCATTAGTTATTTTAGAAAAAATTTTGTTGGTTGTGATTTTTGGTGTTTGAGATTTTTAGGGTTGTTACACAACGGTTTGGCAAATAGGCTTGACATTTTTAGCAACTTGGCAAACACATGGTGATATTTAACATATATACCAAACTATGGTTCGCTTAGCAATCGTCCTCACACGCTATTTCTGCGAGATATTTCCTCCTCGCGCGTTAGTTTTGCCAAATCTAAATGCAAAACTGTTAGAGATCGACTCTTTTTACATTTACCATATAAATATAAGAGTTGATAAATACCATATTTTGCTAAAAAAAATATAAAATTATTGGAGTTGCTGTTAGAGCAGGACGTATTCCTGCAACAAAGTTCGATTGGATAAGCGTTGACATGATCGCTAGTCGTTCAGGTTAACTCCGCAACAATTGCGACGCACGGGTATACAGTACTGTCACTAAATGTTCATCGTTTTTGATCGCTTCCCGATAAAAATCTGTGATTGAATATATAGTAAAATATATGAATATTTATGATACATAATTAATATCATTGTATAGATATTTGAATCTATTTTTTAATAAATTTATTTAGAGAGATAAATACAATATATATTTTTTATAAATCAAGTTAAATTTATTGGCACGCAAACCATGACTACACACATTTACATAAGAGGGATACTAATTTGAAGTTCTGAACATTAATTTAATTCCAAAGCGTCACTGAAAGTAGACCCTGTTTCTAACAATATAGTTCTGATTTCATTTTCAACGCCCCAACCCCAATGAAACATTATTATACGAGAATAGAAAAGAATCCAAGGGACAGTAAAGGTCACACACTGACATCACAAATGACACAAAGGATATGAAAATCCTAACATACTGTGGCTACACGCGCAGGTACATGTCGATCTTGAGCACGGCATTGTTTGTGCTGGAGTTGAAGGAATGCGTCCTGAGCAGACCATAACCGGTGGCTCCATGGAACCTGCCGGCTCCGGCAATGACCGGCAGCTCCCTGACCTTATCAAGGATGGCGTCCCTCGCCTGCACGACGAGGTAGCTGCCGTTGTGCTTCCCCGCCGTGAACACGATCGATGTTGAGGCAGTGCATCACCGCCAGCTCGTGCTGCGCCGCGAAGAGGTAGAACCCCTGCGCGCGCCCCACCGCCGGCGACGCCGCGCCGGGACCCTCCGTCAGTGGGTCGTCGATCACGTACATGTCGCCGAAGCGGGTTGTGGGGGCTCCCGGCAGCGGCGTCGTGCCCCTCGCCACTGGCACCACCGTTGCCGGGCTCCCTGCTGATGCCGTCACCGTGTCGTGCATGTAGAACCGGAGGTGCGTGGTGGCGGTGGCCAGCGCAATGGAGATGGAGATAAGTACCAGTTGGAGCTGCACGGTACTGAGCTTGCTATTGGCCATGGTTCGATTGCGATAGAGGAGACAAGGAAGAAAGGGGCTCTGAACTTGAACCGTTGAACGCAGGATGTGCTTATATAATTCGTTGATCAACAACGAGTGAGATAGGCTGTTCGAATATATTTTTAGGACTCCCAGAATTAAAACAGTATTTCTGGATGATATAACCCAGAATTGATAAACATCACTGTGAACATTGAGTCTCATTGTTCCATTGATTCCAAAGAAGTTTGACTTTCAGTTCCAATAAGAACACGCCACAGTTCATTTGTCATATATAATAACAAAAAAAATCCCAGTTGGGAGTTAGTGTAAACGCTACTCCGTTGACTAATTTATCGTTATTGTATGATAAACACAGTTTCATATGATGTTTACTTTAGTGAAACAAAATTGTATTATTTGAATTACACAGTTTCATATGATGTTTACTTTAGTATCTAGAACTCTATTATTCTCACCGTCCAACTATGGTTTGTGTTAGTTTTGTTTTAAGTAAAATTTGTCTATGTTTGACCAAATTGTGTGTGTATATATCACATCTACAATATTGTACTAATTCAATTAAATTTTCCATGAAATATGTTATGATATTGAATTTATTAATACTTATAAATGTTAATATATTTTTTAAAAAGGTCAAAGCGAAGAAGCTGTATTAGCATAAAAATTTAGAATAGAGAGAGTATAAAGAAAACGAAAGGTTAAAGTGGTACGGAAACCGAAGCAAGCCAAATGCCATCATATATTTTGAAATATGAGAGTTTGTTTTTAATGTTTTTATTAATTGGAGTGGGCAACCGAGTCAGTTGTATTTGGGGTCGCATAAATTATCCCTATAGTATATAATAAATAAAGTCATCCATGGAAATTTGAGACCAAAATATTACTTGAGGACCTAGTAAGGTCACCCGAGGAGGAGGTCGGGGTGTGGTGTGTGGTGTGTTTGTGTGTGTGTGGGTGTGGGTGGTGGGTGGGGGTGGTGAATGGGAGCCAATTCAAAGTTTTTTTTTCTAAAATGACCACAATTCCAATCAAACCACCAAAACACCATCCTTGAGCCACCCGGTTGCTAGCAGGACAAGGACACCCACATTAGCTAAAATTCAATTACAATACCGCAATCATTCAAGAACTGAAAGTGAAGCTCTCAAGTGAAGCAAGAGTCCAAACCAAAATCCCTAAGCCAACTGGTCACTTGGATAGAGAAAACTTCCTGGGCACGAAAGAAATAGATCGAAGAACGGACACCAAAAAATCAAAATCACCTATAAGAGAGGCAAACTGCTAAACCTGGCCTTGCCTACATACAAACCCGATCTACTTTTGTAGAATTATCACCTGAAAACTTTCTTGCAAAAGGTAAATTCACCTCAAAACAAGTCCAAATGAGATGAATTTGAAGGGGAGGTAGATGGAGATGTCAGGAAGATATCCTCGGAAGATCAAGACAAAAAACTCAAAGGAACTCTATAGATCAAGAAAACTTTGTACCTACTGGCATTTCTTAACGTCGTTGCAAGAAGTTGCAACATTGCAAGAAATACCTCAACGATAGTTCTGATTGTTTACAGAACAAGTCCGCAAGCGCATAGAATTTTTGTTGTAGCACTTCACCCGGGAGTATTCGGGTATCGTTCATTTATATTTTCCCGTAGGAAGGCATGGTGTGAAAATAACTGTATGATAGACCAGTGCTTACAGGAGTAAGTCATGATAGTTTTGAGATAGTGTGACACACATTGAGGCCAACCTCAAGGATAAAGGGCAAACAAAGAATAAAGGAATATTCCTAAGTGGAGCAGGCATGTTCTAACCGAAGGCTCCCTCATATCCGGACACCACGTCCGCATACTTAGGAACAACACATATCCCCCATGGACTCCCACCCTATGGCTGGACGAGCTAGGATATGGGCAAACCCGAAGGCTACAACGAACTGTCATATCTACTCCATCATATATATGTGTTGTATGAATGGTTAAGCAAAAAGTTGAACATGTCATGATCATAGCACACAAACCATATACTAGTGCATAAATGATATGACAACAACTATACTCTAGTTCATATGCTTTGCTATATAAAAGATAAAACTTGAATATGGAAGAACTCTTAATAGTATTCATACCAAGAGTTGCTCTTTCTTCCAGGGAGACAAGCCCTCCAAGTAGCTTTGCTTTTCTCCAAGAATTACTAAGTGTCTAGCCTAAAGAATAAGGGTAGAGAGAATGAGGTAGAGAGACTCCAAAATACTACTAAGGCTAAGAGTATTACAAGAAGAGGTAGTGAGGTGGCTCCAAAAGAGGTGTTTCTAGAGAGGGAGCCTTCCACCTTTATTTATAGGTTTCTAGAGGTGGGAATCAACTCTAGCTATGCCATTTGGTACTAAACCAACCTGCCTTGTGCTGCGTCTTTGCGATATTCCCCACCGCCATAGTGCTTGGGCTATCGGCATGGGCCACCAGGGCGAAGTTGGGCCTGATCGGTGCCCACACTGGCATGCTCGCTCTTGGGGCACGTTCGCGCACTCTATGGCTCAGATGGGCCCCATCTTTTTCAGACATGTAGGCCTCGTTGTTAGCCTTCCGTTGCCTAGTGGATCGCCCAAAACGGAGTCCAGATGAGTGGGTTATGGTCATTTTACCCTGGCCTACTCCTGCAATCTGAGTTGGAGTTGGACCGGGTTTTGGGCTTCCACTTCTTGGGTTCATGCATGGGTCTGGGCCATGGCTACATCGGTGGTTGGCCCAAATTTGCAAGGTAGGTGGGCTTCTCTCTTTATTTCTCTTTTACGCTTTGTCGAAAAGTGTCTTTTATTTATAAAATTCCCTGTACTTGGTGCATATTTCCTGCAAAATGTCTCAACTTCTGGTATAAGTGGAATTGGGTTAATACAAAGGTATATGTGTATATATATAATTCTCCCCTTTTTGTTCTTAAGTTGGTGGTATAAAATCGTCATTAAGGATCACCAACAGTACTGAGTTAGTGTTTTCCAATCTTTTCTCAAACTACCCCAATCTTGTGATCATGAGGAATCTAATCAATCAACATGCATATATGTTTATCGTGTGTCATAACATGTATTCAACCACCCCAATCGATCCCATGTCCTAAAAAAATGAAATCACCCAAAAGCCAAGAGAATGGGGTTTGATATAGGGGAAAAACCAATTCAAAACATGATCTTCACAAGAAATCAGATCTTTGTTTGTATTTAACACAACAGAGGTCAGATTCTCTTTTTGTGGACCTCAACACATAGATGAACTACAGAGAAGAAACTTAAACTACTTTGTCTTGAATGAAACTACTAGAGATGGATTGCACAATAGCCTTCTATCTTATTTATAGAGCTATTATGTATTCCCAACACGCCCTTAGATAATTTAGCCAAACAACTTAACCTAGGTGCAAAATGGTCCAACTTGAGATCCAAGCATCTGATGGCCATAAGCTCTTCATGAATTCGCTTTTCATAGACACAAGCTTCGCGATGATGCCTTGTGCCTCCTACCATTCCTACTTGAACTCTAGATAGATTTTGAGACCCATACCCAATAAACCATCCATGGTTGTTTTGAGGTCCAAACGACATAACCGCCTAGGGAAGTGTATCCACTCAACTTCACAATCTCAACACATGCCACTTTTATCCCTTGACCACCCGATCACCAATCCCTCTTTTGTCTCTGCTTGACTTGGTCAACTACCATATTGACTTGATCAACACGGTCTAATCCTCCTCATGTTCTCTAGCTTGTTGATGGCCTTATGTGCTAGCCAACATAGTTAGTCTTTCGGCCATCATTATCTCTTGGTTCAAGCCTCATGTTCATTTTTCACTGCTCCTAGTCCATCGGCACGACCCATCTCTACTCGACCTTCTCCATGTCCGTCAACCGTCTTTGAGCTCCACACCTACACACCAACACAACCGAGAGACATGTTACGCATGTGATCACACAATTGTTAGTCGCAAACTCAGCCAAAGTCAATCATCTCCGTTAAGCACTCATAACAAACTTGAATCACAAGGGCACATATCAACCTTGTGTCAAACTAATAAGTAATAACACTAGATAGTAGTTTGATGGTGCATGTATCATATTGTAGCAAATACATGGCTTTGTTACACATGGATGCAACCAAGGAACAGATGGTCCTTTGGGCTGTAGAACTTTATGTGATAGCCTATAATGCGTGCAATGTGGGCCAACTCGAGCCAAGGAAAAAGGGGACCCACAACCCTCCACCACCACCGCTGCTGCACGTGGGCTGCGGGCGCCATAGGCATGCTTGGAAGGGGGTAACCCCGAAGCCGCTGCCACCACCACGCCAACATTATCCAGGTTTCCAGATTGAATCTCCAAAGGTTTTGGAAATAGTTGGTCAAAATAAGAAAATAGTTGAATTGTAAAAGGAGAATCCATATCTATAAGGATCTCCTAGCTAGTTAGCTTAAGAGTCAAGCAAGCCTAACTATAAACACATAGGAGATGTAATCAGTTTGGATTAAGAAAATAAAGAAGGGTCTTATCCCTATCTTCCTCTTCGCTCCATGCCACCCATCACCCTAGCCTTGCACACACATACCCGCCACCGCCGCATGCCGCCGCTAGTGCCGCCGCCCACGGCCGCCGCCGCCCCTAGCTCCATACCCCTTACACCTAGTATCAGAGCGCTAGTCGGAGTGCCAATGTTGGTTGTAAGCAGTTGTGTTGGTTGCACTTGAAGCTGTGGTGGCAGGTAGAGCATGTGGCGCTGTCCTTTGTGTTCGTAGACCATGGTTCAATGGCCTTGGAGGTGTGCTGATCTGCGTTAGGCATGTCAACGTAGACATCATCCTAAGCATAGGACGACACCGCCTACTACCCAACGACTTTGACATGGGATCCTACATGTTCGGTGACATGATGGATCCTACACTCACCACCACGATGATTTGGTGCTGATTGTATTTCTACATCAACTCCAACCCAGGCAACCACATCCGCCACTTCAATAGACCTCCAAAATTGATGGCTCATTTTAAGATGGACAAATCCGTTCCTTGCCACCTCCTAGTTGCAGTACAAGGTGGTCCGTGCACAGGACCCTGCAGCGATGACTCCATCTACCATCTCTTCGGCAACACTGGCAACCTCCAAAACTGTTTTGACTTTGGACTCCTCCGCACTCGCGAGAACGTCATTCTCAACGACCCAATGGAAAGGCCGCATGACATGCTTCCTTGAAGAGCTCCCTCCAGCAAAGATTTTCCCTCCCTTCGGCATCGATAGTTCATTGGTGTTTCGCCGAATGGAAGCGTCGAGTGGAGAAGGGGGAGTGATGTAACATGTGCAACACGAGCTCTACATGTTAGCAAAGAAAATGGGCCAACTTGGGCCCAGGAGAGGAGACCCACAACCCTCAATGCCGCCATCATTGCCGCACGCAGGCCGTGGGTGCCCTAGGCCTGCATGGAGGAGGAGGGGGGAGTGCAGCCCCCGAAGCCGCCACCACCATCTTACCAATGTTATCAAGGTTTCTAAATTGAGTCTTCATAGGTTTGGAAATAGTTGGTCAAAATAAGAAAGGGGTCAAATTATAAAGAAGAGTTCATATCTATAACGATCTCCTAGTTAGCTTAGGAGTCAAGCGAACCCAACTATAAATATAGAGAGATGTAATCAATTTGGATTAAGAAATAAAGAAAGGGTCTTATCCCTATCTACCTCTCCCGCTCCACGCTGCCCCCTCACCCTAGCCTCGAGCGCCCGCCTGCCAGTGCCGCATGCCGCCTCCCGCTGCCACTGCCCCTAGCTCCATACCCCTTACATAGCCTATGCAAAATCTAAATCCCCTTAGCATCTTGGTTCCTAAGTTCATTTAAACCACAATCTATGGAGTTTTCTAAACCCATTAGCATCTTGGTTTCTAAGTTTTGTATCAGAGCTTTCTCTTTTTTGCAGGCGGAACTTAGCACGAGCTTTCTCTTGGCCGTGGAAATGATGATAATTATAATAGGACATGAGCTTTCTCTGTTTTATGCAGGTGGTCTTCTAGGGAACGACTGGATCCACTTCTGGGCGCGTTGCTGCAAAAAGAAGAGGACAGATCAACCCCGAATAAATTCGGGTGTTGTGTGCATGAGACAAAAATGATGAATCTTTTTTTGCTTATCATGGCTGTAGTTTTAGTGGTAACTTCAGGCCTTTTATTCAATTTTACCCGTGTGGGACTAGCAAACTTTGTGCTTTTTTTTTATCTGTGGCGTTTTCCACACTGTTAGTTGGTCATAAATTTGTACAGTTATTTCTATCGATTGATACATAGGCTAGAATATTAATCCATATCCCATTTTCCTAAAAAAAAACTCTCCAACTTCTATGGCTTTCCCAGCTTAACTAATTGAACATCACACAAGTTCTTTGCTTTTGCAAAGCCGACGAGAGAAAGTTACCACTTACATTGATTTTTATTCATCTGAGTTCTTTTGAAACTGTTACAGATTTATTTGCATGACAATTATTATTTTAGAGGCCTTGGCTAACGGTCAATCCCTCCTGAAAATCAATTTATATGGGTGTTTGACTTAACTTTTCAAATCTACTCCCTCCGTTCTAAATTGTAGTTTACTTTGACTTTTTTGTGTATGCATTTTGCTATGTATTTAGATAAATAATATGTCTAGATACATAGCAAAATGCATGCACTAAAAAAATTAAAGTGAACTATAATTTGAAACAGAGGGAGTATTCATTTACAAAAGACAGTTATGTTGATATAAGAAACTGTCCCTACAAATTTCATGTCAACTATCCAATTGTAGTGGTGATCGAGGATCTTGATCCTAGCTGTACGATAAGAGAGGTTTCCAAATACGTTTGTGTCTCGAAAAAAATCGTAGGCATGCCCAAATGCTTTGTGTATTAGTGAGATGCCATATATTCGTTTGACAAATAAAGATAGCGATTTGCTTGAATTTCCACATCATGAAATGGAAAGCGACTACTAGAACATTTCCATCGTGGTCTTTATTTAGTTATAAAAAATATATATTGCATCCAACATAGTACTAAGCAAGAACAATTCATGATACTCTAAGGCAGAGCCTCTTTATTATTTAGTTATATATTACACTGAAAATAGCAAACCAGGTACAAAGTACATAGAATCCAACGCCAACTATAGATGGCGTATATTATTTGCCATATTATTCTTCCAAATGAAAGTTCCACGAGAATTTGAAAAAGCAACCAAGATTATTATCGATCTGCTTAGGTCCATGGTGCTCCATGAATACTCTAAGGCAGAGCCTCTTTATTTAGGACATCATCATGCCAGGCCACAACCACAATATAGAAAAAATGTCCACTGCAATCTTACGGGTATACTTCAATTGCAGCGCGAGCTCCAAATTCCTTCAGAATCTTATAGTCGCTGAACCCTGCTTTCAAGAAGAGCTCACGCCATTCATTTTCATCCCGTTGCCCTCCTTTTGTCTGGGTCTCCAACCAATGTCCATTAAGAGCTGAGTTTCCAACGTAGGCCCAGAGTAGTCAATCAAAATATCACCAATGATAACTTTTCCGCCATCTTTTCGTGAAGGAATTGCCTTCCGGCATTGAGCCAGGATCTTCACGCAGTCCTCGTCACTCCAGTGGTGCAGTACAAACTACATATTATATCATGCATAGATTGGACACACAGTTATGCAATGATTTGGAACTGAATCAGGCTAGAGCTACATTCAAGCTTGAGCTTTATTTGAGCTTGCAAGAGTCATAAATATTAAAAGAATATTTCGATTTGTCAAGCATTTAGTAGGTGTGAAATCATAGCGATTCAAATTAAAGTTCAATCTTATGTTGTAATTCTAATGGTTTGAATTAACTCATTCATGTATTTTTAGTAGCCAAGCTGCAGTATAATTTGACGTATTACCTCCTAGTAAAAAGGGGATACCGTAGTATTGCCAAGTAAATAAGTAGGATCTAATTCTAAGCAGGTTAGTATTAATAATTACCTTTAGCGCCACAGTTTGAGCAGGTCACTAGTGCACATATGGCCTCTAGTCCCGGTTCGCAACTCCCTCTATTCCCGGTATGCCAACCGAGGTTGCGCATCCAGCACTAAAGGCCCCCTTTAGTCCCGGTTTAGCAATCGGGATTACTGACCGACTTCTTATCCCGGTTCGTAGTACCAATCGGGACTAAATGTGCAGGCAGTCATGGTTGCATAAGCTGTCACATCAGGCAAATTCAATCCCGGTTGATATTACCAACCGGGATTGCATGTCCATTTTTTTCTATTTTGTCTTTTCTTTTTTGGTATATTTTCATTGATTATTTTTCAAATATACAAATTAACAGTGTAAATAATTAAAAGTGCTTATATATTACAAACATCAGACGCTCGACTTCATCAAGTTCATACACATCATGAAGTTAAAATAAACTTCATCTAAACATAGTTCATTACACATATAAGTTCATCACACCTAACAACCAACACTAACTCAAAGTCCTATCATTTCAACCCGCTTGAACATGTATTCGGTGAAGTGCACGTCATACATTTCATATCCTAAAACTTCACTGATATATCTCAATGCATGGACGGTACACTCTCCTTTGCTTCACAAGTTCGTTCACAGGGTTTACTCCAGAAGATCAACCATGGTGCAAAATTTCCCGTCACAACATCAATTCTTTCTTGGATTCCCTTTGTAGTGAAAGTAGACGCACCTTTTTTTCAAGTGAAACCACCCATTTGATAAAGAGCTTGGAATAAAATGGCTTCAAAGCTACAACCTGTGAATGTCAGGTTGTGCTCCTCAATCTGCAAGTGTTGAAAAAAATATTATGGTTATGATCAAAGCCATGGACTTATATAGACAACAACAATAAATCTTATAAGTTGTAAACTGACCATATCAGCGGTGTTGTTGTCAGCAATAGATGCACAATAGGTTGCAATGTCGTCATGGATACCAACATCCAAAGCTCCAGACCTCATAGAAGACCAAGTTGGAATTTTGTACCCTCTTCTTTCAAGTTCATTCAAACATTCTTGAATAGCATATTTTTGTGCTGTAAGTAAGTCAAGTTGAGGGCTGCCCCTTATAGAGATGAATTGCAGGACACCAGGTTTTCTACCCTCCCTACTGAAGGGCAATGCAAAGCCAATTCGGACTTGCATTTTTTCATCCGGTGTATTGGTTGACTTGTGTCCCACAAAATCATCCCAAAAATACTGTAATGTCTCCTTGAATCGGTGAATAGGATGAATTCCCCACATATAATAAATACACATATCAAAACAAGATATCTAGAGATGTGGGAATAACTTAATTAATTAAGTGAGTGAGTTCCTTACTATGCTTATATTTGGGAATAGTCACCCCTTCAATATTGGTTGGAAGCCATAATTGAACACATGATTTAATGGACGTTCAGGAGATGACAGGTTCAGCCATGTCTTATAGAAAACCACACAATGCAAAAGAATGAAAACAATATACAAGCTTCTAATCATGTTCATATATGCAAAGTAAATAATTAGTGACTAAACTAAGCCAACATATATAAGGATGTTTCACTTCCACAAGTCTTAACTAAAACAAAATTACATATATTTCTATAAATTTAGATTGTATAACATAAAATGCTTTAAAATAAATTATGAAAGAAAAAATAAATTTAGAAGATGAACGTGACAGGAACAGACCTGCGGCTGCGGAGTGGTGGCGAGGGCGCAGAGACGGTGGGGGAGGAGGGGCTGGCGAGGGCGCGGTGGAGGCCGAGGGTGCGGTGGAGGTCGGAGCTAGGGCTCCCAGGCGGCCGGGTGGCGGACGTAGGGGCGACGGAGTCGAGCGAGTCGGGGTGGCGGCGTCCGGTGCGTCAGGGCGGCGGAGGTCGAGGGGCACAGTGGAGGTAGGAGCTATGGCTCCCAGGCGGCCGAGTGACGGACGTCGGGGCAGCAGAGTCAGGCGAGTCAGGGCGACAACGTCGGGTGCGTCAGGCGGGGGAGGTTCACGGCGCGGTGGAGGCCGAGGGGCGCGGTGGAGGTCGGAGCTGGCCAGGTGGCGGATGTCAGGGCGGCGGAGTCGGGCGAGTCGGGGCGGCAGCGTTGGGTGCGTCGGGGCCGGGGAGGTCGATGGCACGGTGGAAGTCGATGGCGCGGTGGAGGTCGGGAGCGGTGGAGGTCAGGTGCGTCGGGGCGTCGGGGCGCGTCGGTATGTTAGGGCGGGGAAGTCGGTGGAAGTCAGGCGCGTCGGTGCGTCGGGCGGGGAAGTCGGGCGTGTCAGGGCAGCCGAGTCAGGAGCGTTGGGGCGGCGGCGTCGGGTGTGTCAGGGCGGATCCGGTGGAGGGCGTCAGGATGTGGTGGCCGGCTGGTGGCTAGGAGGAAGGAGAGAATGGATAGCGGTGGGGAGGAAGGAGGGTTTAGAGGGTACGGATGGGCCTTTAATCCTGGGTTGGGGCTCCAACCAGGATTGTTAGACCTTTAGTCCCGGTTGGTAACCCAACCCGGGAGAACAAAGGCCCGTTTTGGACAATAAAGGCCCGTTTTGGCGCGGGGCTAAAATTTTAGCGACTGCCAATTTTATTTCCCACCATTTTTTATTGTTTTTAGTGTAAATATATATAAAGCATCCAACTAATATATTAATTTATATATAGTGTATTTATTTCGACATAATATATATACATATTTATTCAGATATACATAAGGCATAAAAATATTATAAAAAACATAAAAATATTAGATAAAGCTTAAAATATTATATTTATTGAGATTTCTTACGAGAGAAATATACGATAACAATGACCTTAAAATATAATTACATATACGATAACAAAGACCCTTTTTCTATATAGGTCAATGTTACAATCAAAGTGTACAAACATATTAAAATTTAACCATCTCAGTAGCGTTCTTCTAGCATCGCATGAACCTTAGAAACGCCAGGTGATAACGAGCTATGCCAATTCAAGATGATCAAGGAGGCCGCAAAACTCATGTCTAAGCGCGCCCCCCATCAACCAATGTCTCTGGGCTCTCGCTGTTGGGGACGGTGGACACTGCATGGCTTCTTTAGCTCTGAGCCTCCGATGAACCAATGCCTCTAGGATTTACAAGCACAATTTAGGGCACACTGGATTTCGCTCGGCGCCGTCACCATGCAATACCAACACCGCCCTACGGCGGCAACAGTGCACAACCTCGGATGGCACTGTCAACCTCCTGGGGACCCTAACATTCGGCGTAGCTCTATTTTCAGTAGCAATCTTCTAGCACCTCGATTGTGAACCATTTTGATGGACTAGGATAGGCAAGAATATCTGTATGTGTAGGGATTTCTCCCATGAAGACCTCATTTGAGTGGATTTTCTAGAAATGAAGGATCATGTACTGAAGTAGAGTGTGTGAAATAAGCAGAATGTGTATAGTGAAGTAGTGTGTGTGTGAAATGTTGAGATCGGAGCTCTATTTATAGGAGTGGCAACTGTGGGGGTAGGTGGGATTAGTGCTGCGGACTTTAATCCCGGTTGGCATTACAAATCAGGATTAAAAGCCCATCTAGTCCCACCTGCCACCCACAAAATGTCTTTTATTCCCGGTTCTTAAACCAACCGGATTAAAAGTCCCCCCACCCACCCAACATAGACAAACACTGCTCCCACCTACCACCAATTTTTTTATGTAAATCAATTTTTTTCTAGTTTCAAAATAAATGTATAAAAATATGAATAAATTTTGATAAAGATTTTAGTTTAGTATTTGAATTTTTCATGATATACATACGTATTTATATTACTCATTGGTCATACCATGATATCTTACTAAGGTAAAAATTTATGCATACCATGAAGAGGTGTTACATCATAAACCGGGTTCCCCATCTCCATACATATAGAAGTAATTAAGCTAACAAAACATCGCGGTACAAATTGTATAGACATAAGTTATTACATGACCAAATTAAAATATGAACCTTACAAACCAGACACAACTCTAATCAACCTAGCTAAATCAACTCTAATCACTATCAGGATCATTGTTGTTATTTTGGATCGGGCCTCTGACTTCGGCCCACCGCTGTGTCCATCGAATGTGGTTGATGTCTTTGATCGTGAATCCCCTCTCAGTATCGATGTAGTGCAGCGCGTGTACGATTGCACTCTTCTGTGCCATGTGAGACAAAATATTAGCTGCACCGTAGACGTAATCTACTGAAATATCACTGTCTCTGAGAGTGAACCTTATGCAGAACTATTTGCCTACTGCAGTATTCTGACTAGTTTGGTCAACCCAATCCCAATCATACTCGAAATGATCCATAACTTGGTCTAGAATGACCAACAAGCCACATGAACCATAGGTAAGATCATAGAGCCAAAATTGCAAGTGGAGAAAATAAAGACAATATTATTACCTTAATAAAGAGCAAATAATATGCATAAATCAATTATTACCAATTTATGTCAATCTTACCACATCATGAGTGTTCTGAGTCGCATAAAATTCGCTTATTCTCGGAGCAGTAAAACCATTATAACGTAAAGCTAGCTCCTTGTAGAATGAGAAATCAAACACATTGTTATAACCAACTTGTCGAAGTGAGTCTAAACAGAGTGCGACGGCACTGCACTAGGCTGCCCTCATGGTTGCGCTCTCTACCCCCATCCGATGGATATTGTGCCTAGGAGCATTTGAGAGTTGGCTCCTAGAAGGGATGGTAAACCGAAGGTCACACTGCCAGCGCCGAGAATTGGAAACAAGTTCCGTCCTCACATCAAAGTTCTCGGCATTGAACATGCTAAGTGTTGAGTGTAGCCAGTCTATTGGGGCTATGAACTGCGACACATAAATGTAATACAACACCGTTACTGAACTAATTATATGCTTGTTTGCTATCATATATAAAAACAAAAAAGTTTGACAATATTTCATACGATAGTTGCGGCCAAGAATCGCTGTGGCATGTCGACATTAGGAGCGAATGGCTCATCGTCTTGGTGAAAACCTGGTTGTTGTGGTGGAGGAGTTGGAGGAGGAGGGGGAGGTACGTTGTCCGCGGAACCTGATCGGAAAAAATCAACCATAAATATATATGGGCACAAAAATACCTCGCAACTAATTAGCAAAGTGAACCTAAATTATCTCATGCATATAATTATATTTAGAATATTGAAGAAGTATGAATACCAATGAAATATCCCGGAGCCATTGTTCGAAGAGAAGTGAATTAGTTTCCTCACGAATTAACCGATTTCACCGCGTGACTTCACATTCATGTAGAAATGTATGTACAACAAATAAAAATAAATTCACTATCTTGATTTAACCATGGAATGATCTAATTATTTACCATTGAAAGATTAGAAAATATATGAATAAGTTACTAACCTTTTAAAAAGATGGTGCACGGTGGAAAGCTTCTTGCTCCCCAAGCAAGAAACGTAGCCGTTTGAAAGATTTTGGGCTGTCTTGAGCGGGGGAACAGCAACCGGGATATATATAGGGAAACATAGTCCCGGTTGGTTATACCAACTGGGACTATTGGCCTTGATCTCGTCCCGGTTGGTAAGCCCTTGGTCTGCTACGCGCCTGCAAAGGCTGCGTTTGGAACCATTTGGAGCCGCGGGGACGGGCTTTAGTCGCGGTTGAAAACACCAACTGGGATTAATCAAATTTTTAGTCCCGGGCTAAAAACAGCTGGGACTAAAGCTCTGATTTAAAAGCCATTTCACTACTAGTGGGTGGAATGAAATTGAACATGTCACCTTCAACATAGTTTATCATCACACCATCATCCGCTTTGCTGGCGCCAATCATCTTCGGAGGTGCCAGCACAGTGCATTTTATGTGTGGAAAGGCCTTGATAATGGCCCTGGCATACTTGTCGTCACCACAGGAGCCGAGGCAGTAGGTCATCGACTGAATGCCCTCAAATAAGTCCTTGAACTCCCGCAGCGCAATCTCAGTCCCGAAGTTATCGTGGGCATCCAAGGCTTCATTTACCATGTTGTGGTAATCTGTGTCGATGCTCTCCAAGCTCTCATGGAACAGAGTTGCCCCATGCAGCTCCTCGAACGGCGACGTCACCACGTCCTTCTTGAACCACTCAGCCAGCCCCATCGCCGCTTTGATGAAGCGCGTCGAGGTGCAGGTGAGCACCAGAGAGGTGTGGTTGATGTGCACCTCGTCAGGGATGCCGTGTACTAGAAGGACACGGGGTTCATGCAGTACCTCTCCTCCTCCGCCATGGACGTCTTGTCGACGGTGAACACGCCCGCCACGGCTAATAGCCGCAGCAAGCGGCGAAGGAAAGCTTGTTGGAGGGGAGGGACAGCGCAGTGATAACTACATTACAGGCTAGCAGCAACTAAAAAAGAATAAATAACAATAAAATTTCAATCCAGTGATTTACATACAACTACTTCCTCCATATAATAGCAGCGAGATAATATATTTTAGATGAAGTGACTCACATATAACTACTCCACTACACCTGCAATGCCAAATAAATTGTATTATTTTTGGAACGACCTATCTCCAATAATTCCCTAATAAAAAATATTTGGTAAATCAATGAGTTTCAATGTGGCTAAAAACATTCAGAGTACATTTGTTTGGTTTCTCCAATAGTCTCCAAAATCTTGTTTCTAAAAATATAAAATACAATTTTGCATCAGTAACCCGACCTATTGCGAAATCACCTAAACAATTTATATATTTTTTTTCTTTATCTCTTATGCATTTACATTGGGAACCTTATCATACCCATTATTCTTCCCCAAATCCTACCACCTCTAGATTGGCCAACCGATAAATGCTCACAAGTATATTTGCGCTCAGTTGGATCCGTTTCTGCAAGTGTGGATAGATTGGGAGTCATTGGAAAATATTTGTTTTCAATCTTGCCAAAAATTCATGATTGGAAGTGGGTTTTGTAATCATTGGAGATGCTCTTAGATCCTAGAACTGCATTCTTTTCTAGACAGGGGCAATACATATTGTATCTCACATCTCGGTTTGCTAGTGCTTCAAGAAGCTAGCGTAGCTGTTAATTAGATCGTCTCTTGTAGGGGCGTAAATGGTATGGATTCGATCGAAACTAAAGAAGCTAGGGGTGATTATTGGTTCAAACAACTTTCCTGAATTTATAAACAATTTCTCGAATATAGATTCAGATAGTTTTCTTTTTGAATATGAGATTCGAATATAAGAATGGTGTTATCCATGACACACCAGATATCCAGTCAGAAAATTCAGTCAAATATTATATCAATTGTTCTATTGGATATCCAGTATGTGCACACTTCAAGCTGAAGATGAATTTTAGTTCGGAAAAGGTAAATGATGTAGTTTTGGTTATCCTTTTTAAACTATATAGACAATATATGAACTTTGCACCACGTTCAAATTCAACTTCACCAAAATATTATAATATAATCAAATTAAAATGAGAAATACATATAGTAGGTAAATGCAATGTTTTTTTTGCAAAAGTTTAAAATTTGAAAATAACTTGAGCAATTTGACTAAAATTTATACCAGTGCATTCATGATTTCATAATATATATATTTCTGTATTTGAGTTGACGGACAGAAAACCTGTGAGATAGATTGTTGTGGCCTATACTCAAAATCTGAACAAATATTCATGGTCAACGTTTTCTGGATCCAGTTTGTTATATACTTGATACATATTTATTCGTATGTTATGGAAACATATTCGCATTTGTTTTCATATCTAATTTCAAAGAAAAATATAAAAATAACTCATATTCACACCCACTGTACTAGTCTACCACATCCACATGGAACACGAGGTGGGCATGCAACATGGTGTGTCTCATAGGTAAGGGACACGGCGGTGACTGATAGATGAGAACTGATAAGCAATTGATGACTACCGTTTCAATTAAATGGCGTCATGGATCTGGAGTGAAGAGCAAGTGAGGACTGCGGTTGTTTGTATTCAATGGTGATGGGTTAGGACTGATTAGATAGTGAAAATGACATTGCATTAAAAAATGGTGCGGTGTTTGGCGTGGAAATTAACAAACTGCATGATGGCACGGCATAGGCAGATGAGAAATCAACAAAGTCATAAATAAAAATTATTTACTACTCCTTGCCTGCGCACATAAATAAAAAAAGCAAATTTCAGTAGAGTTTCATAGCATTATTTTCAAGAATATATTGGTTCCATTCTATTATTGATAGACAATTCCATTACTCATCTAGAGTTATTTACAACCAAGAAAAGAGAGTTTCATTTACAGAAAACTCAATTCTTATGTGCCACCCTATTAAATACTCGCTCCATTCTAAATTATAAGTCATTTTATGAATCTTAAAGAGTCAAAGTATCTCAAGTTTAACCAAAGTTATAGAGAAAAATATAAAGATTTATGACAGTAAATAGGTATACTATAAAAATATAGTTAATAAAGAATTCAATAATACTTAGTTGACATCCTAAATATTATTATCTTATCTATAAATTTAGTCAAACTTAAGATTCTTTGACTCTTTAACATTCTTAAAATGACTTACAATTTATGATAGAGAGAGTATATATAAAAATTTCATAACGACTAAGTACCTTAATTATAGAGAAATTTTGTGGTGTATGAAAATAATTATAACAGTCCGTAAATCCAGATCTAATGGTCTGAATTGAAAGGAATCTATTAGGAGGATCATAATATGTGAACTGTTTGATGAACCCACCAAAACCCACCTCTTTGAACTGTTTGATGAAATGCAACCATGTGTAGTTACGGCAATCTTGCCCATCAGTGAGACTGTGACTCAAAACAGGCACACATCTTTTGATGAAGTGCTTCTGAAGTGTAGGCCTTGAGGCGGCCATTGTAGACGAGCAGTCCCTCGACAAGTTCCTGGTTGAGCTCCCTAGGCGGTGTGGCCGATGACTGACAGGCTCAAGACCAGGCAAGTGTCTCAAGGGATAAGGATGCACATTTGCATTTGCGGATGCTGTTAATTTATGCTGATCAGGCAACCTAATTACCACAAGTGAATTTGTCATGACACTTGAGACACTTGCCTGAACAAATTTTTGCTGTTAATTTACTTCTGAAACTACTCTAAGTACTTGTAAAAATGCAATATTGTTTATCTAGTAGGTATTTCTTTACATCTGATCAATCATAGAATTAAATCTTTGCATCAGAATTTGTTTTAGTAGTCAATGTGAACGACTATCCCTGTAGCTAGCTACTGACCTCCTGTGCATATATATGTTGATGTTAGGCTATATGCATTTGCAGAGGCTATAATGTAATTATAAGAAGTATGTTTACGCACTACTCCAGTCGAGCTCATCATTGCCGACTCCAGTCGAGCTCATCATTGCTGGTGCTTAACCCTCATCACTGCCGGAATTTGAACCGGTAGTGATGTGCGGTTAATATCACTGCCGTTGCATTAGCACCGACCGTGATGTCACGTGCAACACTGTCGGCTCGTACGACAAGCCGACAGTGTTACATCCAAAATATCTGGTGGAGGCATCCAAATGTACAACATCTTGTGTAATAAAAGAAGAAAAAAATTACAAAAGTCGGCCAAGTTTGTGTGCAAACTCAGCCTTGTAATTCCCGCGGGCTCGTGCAATGGAGAATAATCCTTTCTTTGAAAGCACGTGGTTCAAGATGAACCTCGCCAACTCCTCTTGGAATCTGACAACTTCCATTTCTGTTAGCCTTTGGTGCTTATGTTTCGTGCGCTGTTGTTTCAAAAAGATAGAGGCAAAGATGAAATTAGTACACTATATATGTTATTTATTAAAAGATAAAAATAAAATGGAGATTATACTCACAAGGTCATCCGGCTCGTCCATAGTGTTGCCGAGCAAGCAAAACATTGCCCACATCATATAGAACCCACACTGATTGTTGGCCGCCGGCTCTTCAGGTATGTGACGCTCATCATTTCAAAAATCCTGAATGGTTGTTGCCTCCTACCTCTATGTAATTTTTAAACTCTATGCAACATTATAATAAATAGTTAAAGGGGGAATATTAGAAAGGCATATGTGTGATCAGAAAATAATAAGTTATTAGGATCGCTTACTCTTTCAACACTTCCACTAGAGGCTGCAGATCCTCAAGTGGTTTTTTCTTAGAATCCCACACCTCGATCAGATTTCTTTTAAGATCAATACAGACGAAGGCGTAATGGTCATTGCAACCACATAATCTTAATTAACAAATAATCTTGATAAAAAAATAAGCATAAAACAAAGGTCGAGAACACATACTTGAAGTTATAGGCTAGCAGTACGTTGGTTTTCTTCTTCTGCACAAACTCTTCGAAAATGGGCTTCAAAAGGGCTACCACCTCAGCCGGTAGGTCTTTGCAGGTTTCGGCATTGACTCGGATAGGGTCTAAAAAGCCCATGTGCTGCCATTTCCTCTTTATTGTGCAATATCATGTAATTAACCTACATAAAAAACATGGAAGTGCACAAAAGTTAACAGACGGTGTCTCAAAAAAGTATTACTTAGGATTTTATGTGTTTAGGGTACTTACATAGTCCACAGCGACATGAGCTGTATGTCGAGGTTCTGTCCCTGGTATAGCTGGAAAAGGCACTCGTACTCGACATTGATCTTCTCTTCTTCTACGTAGAAGTAAACTTCCGGCGAGGGGATAATAGCATTAAATGCATAATCCTCGTGCTCCAAATATTGGGCAATGTAATATTCGTGCAACCTAAGCAGCGACTTGGGCAGATTTGTGTAGTCGTCATCGGAAACCAACATTTCTCCGAGTTGAAACTTCCATGCCAATGGTGCCGTCTCCAATGACGACCAATAGATTTCCTCAGCGTAATGCCTGGTGAAGTCCGGGTTGGCTGCCATCAACTTGTTTATTCGCGATATATGTTCAGTTATGTCTTCGTTGGCACTTTCATTATTGTACTGGTTCTGGCGGTGCCTTTCATATTCATTCCTCTGAATGGCCGACGGAATTGAGGCCATTAGATTGAAGAACGGAACATATTGTTCCATAGATACACACTACAAGAAATCTAACTTTTTGTGATAAAAATGGCTCATGACGGGGTCAGATTTTGTCATATAATGTCACTTTTTGTGACGCTGTTTTTTATGTAGTCACAAACTCACGGGCCCCTGAATTATTTGCGATGACCGCCCTTCTTGTCTCACATAAAGGTACACATTGTCGTCACAAATTGTCCCACGCCGGGTGCCAGCCGTTGGTTTTGTTTATATGACACTATGACCTAGTTTTGTGTGACGATTTGGCGGCGTCACATTAAAAATGATCGTTTCAAGCATCAATATACCCCTGCTGATGGACCTTATCCCTATCCGTTGACCATCCCCATCTCCCCGACCCGATCTAAAGCGAAGGGAGTTGAGCAGGGTGCTAGCGGCGGCGCTGGCGGAGAAAAGGGCGGCGAGGTGGGGTAGGGCTGCATCTCGGCGAGCACGGCGAGGATCTGGGCTGAGGCAGGTCGCCCTCTCCCCTAGCTGACAGCGCGGTGGCCTCTCCCCCACGGTGGCCGGTGCTGCTCCCCAAGTGATGGCGCAGCGGCGGCCTCTCCCCCAAGGTGCTCATGGTGGCTACTGCCACCGCCATTCCCCTCCCTGTCCCCCACCATTTGGCGCTCTGCGTTGATGCCCTCATCCCCTCCCCGTTTGTCTTCGAGCGCTGCCTGCCTTCTTCTCTCAGCGCAGCCAACCGTAGCAGCTAGCAGCGAGCCACGGTCCTTCAATGACCTAATGAATCCCCTGTCTCTCATTCAGGCATCATGTCGCAGGCGTCGTCATCTACTGCTCACACTCGACGGTCGACTAGGGTTGCCCCCCTTGCGGTTGTTCATGCTGCAAAGCCTGTCCCCGCTATTGCCGATGTGGAGCCAATGGAGGATGATGTCACCGGGTTGCCGTTGATAATGTGCCCGGATTGTAAGGACGTCAGGGTGTTTGCTGCCACAATGACGCAATCTAAGTACAACAATGGTCGCAGATATTTCAAATGTCCCAGGAAGAACTTTTCAAATGTTCATGCAGTGGTTAATTTGCGTTTTGCCCAAATTTCATTTATGTTTGCTGTTGATATTTATTATGCTCATGTAGAATATTCTGCAAGCGCATAGAAATACCGTTGTAGCATTTCACCCAGGAGTATTCTAGGGTATCATATTTATCCTCAGGGAAGCAATGGTTAAAGAATATGATAGCTAACCATGATGATCTACTAACTAATATACTAACTAAACTAGAGTGGGGGTAAATGATATATGATAAGTGTAGCGACACACACAGGAGAAGTTCCAACGATAAAAGAGTAAGTTAGCGAGCGAGGAGACAACGACCGAGCATAAGGTTTCCAATTATCTATCTCTACTTGCGTGGTTCTAACTTAGCAAGACAAGTCATATCAGGCAAGGTCAATGTTCATACACAATTGCACTTCGGGCCACTAAACCTCTTAGCAACAGAAAGGGATGAGAAGGGTGCTAAGCTCCAAGGAATTGGTTCAAAAAAATGAGTTATATAGCATGCTCTTTCATTGCCTTAAGGGGAGATGTGGTGGAGGTTCATAGGGGGTCGGCTCCCTCTCTTCCTGCTTACTCCCACAACTTCTAGTGCACAACCACTTTTGATGGGAGACAAGGCCACATAATGAAGTGCGCAAAGAAAAGGGGAAGGATTAGGGGTTGGCCGACCAGGGTGCCACCCCCTATCACTTTCAAACTTTCATTATGCTAACTTTATCAATTTTGTGACACAGAAAAAAAATAAGTGGTGCAATTTAGGGTCGGGCGACCCCTCCTTGTTTCCCAAAAACTCTCAAAATTTGGTGAAAGATTTTCTCGAAGATTTATGTAGGAATGGAGGTTAAGTTCTTGCAAATTCAAACATGGAGATCCAAAATGAAAAGGCAAAGTAAGAGAGTAATAGAGAAATCAAATGTGGGTCCATATCGAGACTTTCTCCATTGACTCAAATCCAATAGACTAGGTTTGAAAGATTTCACTTACACTTCCTTTGTAAATCATGGCATTATGTTTGGATTTTTACTCCATTGTTTATTCTTTTTTACTGCTTGATTTGTCTCCAAGAATGATCTCATGACTTACCCATCAAAATTTTAGAGGTTTTCCTGCAGGGGTTAGACCAACTATACAACCAAATTCTATACAAGTATATTTTGACTCAATAATCAAACTTGACACCATGTTTTGTTTGATTAAGGCAGACTATTTAATCTAAGCACCATGCTTAATTTAAAAAGTCTATGGAAGCAACTTTAGCCAGCACAACCAAACCAAAGCATACTTATAACATAATGAGGAAGCATGAATGAATGAGATTCATTAATCAAGACAAGAATGTGAATGGTGAAGCAAAGGACCCATTTTTTCATTTTATTATGCAGATGGGGTTGGTGAAATGCATTCAATTAAACATGCTATGGTTTTGGAAGGGAAATTGAATTAAATGATGGACATGCATGAATCTCTTGGCTTGAAAAAATGAAGCACTAGAGACATGATGATTTAAGCAAACATGCAGTGGTATAAATAATGAAAAAGTGTGCAAGGATAATGCAGGGTTACCTCCAAGCAGGGTCTCACTTACCTCGAATTGATTCCATCCATACCCACGATTTGAGACAAATTGTGAGTGTTTTCGCTCCGTCGCATGGTGGTTGAGTTTGCTTTTGGATAATGTATACATATAGGCACCTGTGAGATGATAGGGATGAAATGTTGAATGTTCATGAATGGTCAGACACCCTGGGCTCTTTGCTGATTTTTTTTCTTTTTTCTTGTGGAAAGAAAATACCGAAAGGTCAAGGCGGTTGATGTCATGTTTATTCCACACTCAACAGAACAAGGGTAATCCCACATAGCTAGTGGTAATATAGATTAGTAGAGATCAAAGTTAGTATCAAAAATCTCTTGTCGATTACTTCCCCGGCAATGGCGCCAGAAATACTTGTTAATATTTATTATGCTCATGTAGAATATTCCGCAAGCGCACAGAAATACCGTTGTAGAATTTCACCCAGGAGTATTCCAAGGTATCGTATTTATCCTCAAGGAAGCAATGGTTAAAGAATATAATAGCTAACCATGATGATCTACTAACTAATATACCAACTAACTAGAGTGGGGGTAAATGATATATGATAAGTGTAGCGACTCACACAGGAGAAGTTCCAACGATAAAAGAGTAGGTTAGCGAGCGAGGAGGACAACGAGCGAGCATAAGGTTTCCAATTATCTATCTCTACTTGCATGGTTCTAACTTAGAAAGACAAGTCATATCAAGCAAGGTCAATGTTCATACACAATTGCACTTTGGGCCACTAAATCGCTTAGCAACAAAAAGGGATGAGAAGGGTGCTAAGCCGCCTAGCACAAGAAGGCCTATGCTCTAAGAACTTGGTCGAACATGGTGGGATCAAAGCCTAGATAGGTCTGTCACCCCTACTAGGTACCATAAACAAACCATTGGACAAGCCGCAGACACAGGCAAGTGTATAGTCTAGACACCACGTCTACACTATATCTCACTACTCTAATCCGATATCCGATGAAATTGATTAGAGCACCGGGTTAAGGGCGGTGAACCAGTGCAAAGGTATACTACCATTATCTTACTTTCAAACAACTGACTATACTAACCACCAGTACAACATAACTAGTCATGTTGCAATAAAGTAAAGTATTAAGGCAAAGTAGAGAAGATAACTATATAAATAACTCAAGTCTTACAAAGAGAGAGGGAATACTAGAACCATACCAGACCTCCTAGAAAACTAGAGTTGAAGACCAGAGGCTCACTCTAACTCCTAACAACACTAACAGTACTACTAGTGCTACGTCTTGAAAGAGAGAGTGGAGAGCTCCTCCTCGTGGTCTCCTTGAAAGAGAGGGAGTGAGGGGGTATTTATAGTAGAAAGATGGAGTAGGGGCTACTCCACCGCCATGTCATCGATCCGTGTGATGATGGATGAGAGCCCTTGGATCGTAACCTCCTTCAGATCAGTGGTGGAGAAGAATTCAGCATGTTCTTCTTTAATTGGACATGTGCTTCTTTGCATGGCGGTATGCAAATGGCGGTGGAGGGGGAGGACACCACTAGGCCACCATGCTAGGGTCGGCCGACCCCCCTATGGTAGGTGGGGTCTCCCTCCTTCTTCTAGAAGCATGGCCCACCTGTTATAGAGTGTGGTGGAGCTTGGCCTTGGGTTGGTCGATTTGCTTCCTTTGTGGGCCCATGGATCCATGTGAGCTGAATATGAGCCGTTGAGAGGAAACACACACACCATCCAAGGATGGAGAACAATTCTGGAGTGTTTCCCATGGATCATGGCTAGTTTGGGAGGCTGGTGAGCCACATAGGAGGTCGGGCGACCCCACTAGGTGGGTCTCATTGACCCATTTGTCCCCATTTCCTATATATCTGCATCAAATACTTCATGGACATGTGGAACTTGTTATTAGATAAAATATATTTATTATGTGCCTATGTTCCTTCCAAACCGAGGCTGTTGATGGTGTTTTGAAGGTGTAAATTTGTGTCATATCTACCGTCAACATTTGCTCCAATTTCATTGTCTGTTGTTGTCATTTGGATGCAGGGGAAATGTAAGAGCTGTTGGTTTGAGGAAGAATATGTGGTGTACCTTCACGATAATGGTTATCTACTTGCAGCTGGGTCGACCATTGCAGAAGCTTTGACAACTGAAGTCCCTCAGCTGGTGGGAAAAATTGATAGCTTAGAGCAAACTCTGAAAAAGGTGAAGGAAATGGTTGGCAAGATTGGCATTGGAAGCTGCATTTGTCTTGTGTGTGGATGTGTGAATGTAACAATATTCATAGTGTTGGCCATCTTCATGGTTGTAGCTTTTGTGTCTAAGTAGGCAAGTTGTAGCTTTTCTATTGAAGTAGGCAATGCTATTGAAGAACATGTTGTAGTGTTGAAGACCATGTAGTACTGAACCTGTTGTGGTGGAATATGGGCCTTTGTGCTCTTGGACATGTTATGTTTGAAATAAAGATCCCTTGCTTGGATGTGAAAATTGTGTGGGTTGAATTTTTTGCAGCATGTTTGTGAAATTCTTGGACATCTGTTGTGTGCATTGTGATGTATGTTGGGATCAAATTATGGCAGCTTGTATATAACTTTTAGCATATATCTATTGTGACACATTCTGTTGTGTAACCTGTCATGTCTAATGTATGTTTGAAATAAAGATCCCATTTGCTTTGATCTGAAATTTGTCTGGGTTGAAATTTGAACAACATGTATGTTACTTGGAGACAATATATTTTGTGATGACTTTTGTACATTCCATGACACATTTTGGTCATTACATGACATTGTCATGTGCCATGAAAGCACAATATAAATTTCATCATGTGAATCAAATCTGGAAACAACAGGTACAAATCTGAAAACTTCAAGTATCCACTGAAAACAATATCATTGGATATTAGGTCTTACAATTTCATAATCTAGATACAAATGTAGTAGCATAATTCAAATACAACAAAATCAATAACACAAAAAAAGTTCATGGTTCACAAATCTCCAAAAATGCAAAGGTCAGTCAACATCACTGTCTTCTCCTGAAATGTTGTCTTCTTCTGGACTATGGTACTCAAGGAAGGTTTCATCTTCATCTTCATCTTCACCTACACAGTCTGCTTCATCATCTTGAGTTGTATGTTTTGATGGATTCTCTCGACAAGGTCTCTACTAATAGGGCTGCCCGGTTCATTCTCCATGTGCAATGAATCCATATCAGGATCAATGTCTCCCACTGCACCATCTCTAGCTGAAACATGCTCCTCTTGGTATGCCTCTTGACATCTCATTTGTATTTGTTCATGGATTGGTTGGTTTGTGTGAGACTCTTCGACATCAAATATACGTCGGTGGCCAAATTCTTGTAGCACTTGCCAACATGGACCAAACTTTGTATCTTCTAAGAAAACACTTGTGAAGCATCTGTGGCCATAATGAAAGGATCATTCTTGTACCATCTACCTTGGATGTTTATGCTTTTGAAGTAACCATCATATTTCATTTTGTATGTCCTTCCCTCAAGATGGTACCATTCACACCGTAATAAGATAACAGTTCGAGGCCCTTTGCTATTCTCACTATAACTCAACTCAATAATGTCTACGATTGTCCCATAGAAGTCAATTGTGTCATCACCGTGAGTACTTGCACTTTTGATGGTGGAGTTCTGTGTCTTCCTGTGTTTGTCATGAGCCATAGTGTGGTACAGTACCCCATTGGTTATACAGGCTATGTACGAACGCACGCGTGGATCCGGCCCGCGTACTAGTGAGTACATGTCTTCATCAACATGTGTTGTGTCTTCGTATTTCAATTTGGTAATCTGCAGTTTGAAAACATACATAATAAGTGAGTTTAGAAATGAATTGTATCGTAAGTTATAGAAGTTGTAGAAGTTGCACAAATACATGATCTTTGAACCATGCAGCGAATTGTGTTGACATTATTTTTTCAACATCGTTGACACCTTGTTGTTCTAATTGTGCCCTGTAGATGCTGCAAAGGAAGAAGTAATTAGTTATTTTGTGGCACTATTGTTGAATAAAGATGGCTGAAATGATAGAAATTACTCACTCTTTGTATTCATCAACCTCCTCACAGTTAATTAGAACAAACCAAATCATGGAGTCATAGTCTTTGTCTTGGTAATGAAATTTTGAAGCATCCCACAGGTTAATACAATGACCAAAAATAGAGTAACCATTAGGTGAGATGTCCTGTTCTCCATCTAAGTTTCTTTCAGGCCTAGTAAAGCTATTAATGATGTCACTAAAATATGTTGAGCACTGGGTCATACACTCACAGGCAGTGTATGCCTCTGCAATAGATCCTTCATGTCTTGCTTGATTGTGGATGAAACGCTTAAAGGTGCCCAACCTTCTCTCAATGGGATACATCCATCCATACTGCACCGGTCCCCTAAGGAGTGCCTCGTCAGGTAAGTGTACTGCTAGGTGAACCATGATATCGAAGAATGCTAGAGGATAAAATTTCTCTAGCTTGCAAAGGATAAGCACAATATCTTCCTTCATCTTGTGTAGTGCATCAACCTTTAGAGTTTTGGAGCAAAGTTGTCTAAAAAAACCTACCTAAATCAGCAATTACTAAATATATGTCTTTGCGCACCAAACCACGAAGGCCAGCTGGTAAGATACGCTATAGCATGATATGTCAGTCATGTGTTTTCAGCCCATGCATTGATCCTGCTCCCTCCAAATTGACACATCTTGATATATTAGAGGCATAGCCATCTGGAAACTTAACATTACTCACATATTGCAAGAACTTCTTCCTGTCTTCTGGTTTTAGAACGTAACAAGCTCTTGGTTTTGATGATGAACTACCACTGTCATCTAGCACATGAAGCTCTTTTCTTATGCCTATGTCCACCAAATCTAGTCTAGCAGCGATGGTATCCTTTGTCTTGTTTGGAATATTAAGTACAATTGACAAAATATTTTCACATATGTTTTTCTCTATGTGCATAACATCAAGGTTGTACTGTAGTGTCAATTTTGGCCAATATTCCAAATCATACAAGCTAACCTTCAGATGCCATACAAGTTCATCTTCATTGCGGTGTCATTTTCTTGATTTTGGTTTATTTGGATTCTTGCCTGGAACATAGTAAACTTCATTCAACCTTGCCATAACCTCATCTGCACTAAATTTCCTTGGCTTCTCTCTTTTTTCATGCTTGCCATTGAAAGATTTGTTTTTCCTCCACTCATGGTTGGTAGGGAGGAAACGTCTATGGTCTAAGGAACCAATTTTGTTTCTAAGACTACAGGAGCATGGACCTCATCACCGTGCACACATGCGAAGTAACCCCTAGTGGTTCTGCCTGACATGGTTCCTAATGCAGGGTAGTCATGGATTCCCCACAGAATCGCTGCACGTAGGCTAAAGTCTTTGCCTTCAACCGCATCATAAGTTTTTACACCCTTCCAAAGCTCTATCATGTCTGCTATCAAAGGCTACATGAACACATGAAAATATTTGCCTAGTGATTTTTTGCCTGGAATTAGTAAAGCAAGCATATAACTGGATTGGTCCATACACATCCATGGTGGAAAATTATATGGTACCACTATCACTGGCCATATACTATATGAATTGCTCATCTGACCAAATGGGTTAAATCCATCGGTAGCAATGCCTAACCTCAAACTGCGGGGATCATCTACAAAAGACTTGAAATTGCCATCAAAATCTTTCCAAGCTTCCCTATCAGCAGGATGTCTCATTTCATTATCAACGGGTACCCTCTTTTCCTTGTACCATCTTGCATACTATGCCCGCTGCTTTGACATGAAAATCCTTTGAAGGCGTGGAATTATTGGAAAGTAACAAAGGAACTTATGAGAAACTTTCTTTCTGCCCTCCTTGTTGACTTTCCATCTTGTGAAGCCACAAACTGGGCAATGATTATCGCCTTCGTGGTCCTTCCAAAACAAGGCACAATCATACTTGCACATATCAATGGAAACATAACCAAAACCCATCTTTCGAAGCACAGCTTTCATCTCATTATAGGACTTAGGCAGTCCGGGCACATTCTTCAAAGATGAAGAAAGCAACTCAAGGAATGCATCGAACCCAGATGTTGTTATCCGATTGTACACTTTTATATGCAGCAGTTTAATAATGAAAGATAGCCTAATCTCCTCGTTGCAACCTGGATAAAGTTCACGCTTTGCCTCTTCCATGAGTTGTTTATACAAGTTGCTGCCGAAGCCATGGCTCGCTGCGTCGTACAAATCTTGAATCAACCCCTGAACTCCCCTTGCACCGTCATCTATGACATCTTCAGCTTGTCCTTCCTCATGGAGTGGTGCCTGGTCATTTCCATCCCAGGGCATATCTTCAGGTATTCACCATCATCATCTTGTGCAACATCATTTCCTTCCTCTCCATGGTGAACCCACCTAGTGTAGCACCTAGACATACCATTGAGTTTGATATCCTCGTGTACATCATCTAGGCTTTTCTCTTTCTGGTTCACGCATTTTCACATGGGCACTTGATTTTCTCATCTGCACTATATCTACCTCTGACAAATTCCATGAATTGGTCAACACCAGACAAATAGGCCTGTGAAAATAGTGCACTGTTTTAAATCCAACTTCTATCCATCTTGACTTGTATAAAATTAGGTGCAAAGAGTAAACAATTACAAATCAAGCCACTGAGCTATAAAAAGTAACAATTACTAAAGAGTAACAATTATAAAAATCTCTGTACTAACAATCTCTGCATCTCTGTACTAAAAATCTCTATATTAAAGAGTCAACTTTTTGTGAGCCACTGAGCTATCCACTTTTTTATGAAAGTTATAGTGTGTTTTCATGACACATGACAATGTCATGTAATGACCAAAATGTGTCATGGAATGTACATAAGTCTCTGTACTAAAAATCTATGTACTGGGCTGTGAGCTCACCTTGTGGGGATGGATGCTGTGGCTGCTGGTGGGGGGTGGAGCAGCTCCTTTTGCCGGTCAAGATCCACCGTGGAGTCGACGGCCAGACTCCACCATGGTGCCTCGTCGGCAGCTGCAGGTGGGGGGAGGGGCGCGAGATGCATGTGGGAGGAGGGGTGGCAGCTGCAGGCCGGTGAGGGGAATGGCGGTGAGGCTGCACGTGCAGGTCGACGGCGTGGAAGGACGTGCAGGTCGGCGGCTGGCCTGCAGGTGCTGGTCGCCGGCGAGGCAGTCAGTTGGGGCGCCGGGATGGGCAGTGGCAGTGGCCCAGCGGCCACAGTGAGCTTCGTAGCTCAAGTTAGAAGCCAGAAGCAAGTGAAGTCCCCCTCCTGTATGACATGTGGACCCAGATGCTATTCAGGCTTGAGTGCCAACTGGTCCGGCGTATCAATGACATGTGGGCCTAGATGTTCATCGGCCCCCTCTTGCTCCTTGTCAGTTGTTCACCATTTTGTTTTTTTAATCTATGTCAAAATCTTGTAACGATGCTTTCTCCTACATACTAACTCGAAATCCGATGCTTTTTTTCCTAAAATTTTCTAAAATTATGATCTGTCAAATTATTGTGTTCATTTTCGTCAAATTTTCATGTTACAAAGTTTGATAGATTCAAAAGTTGAATTTTTAAAAAATATACAAATGCACACCATAATTTCTTACTCAACGTGACTCCAAATGCAAAAGTCATGAACATAAAAGTTGTTCAACTACTGAAGACCAACATATGTTATTTTGGCCATTTGCCCATTTGACAAAGTAAAAGTAAAGTAGTTCATAAAAATTACAATCTCTCTTATAGTTCCATGAACTATAAGTGAGATGTCATTTTCATGAACAAAGTTAATGGCACTTTGTCAAATGACCAAACTATCAAAACAAAAAATGTGCATTTCCATGAGATGTGCAATCTTCGTGTTCAACACTTTTTATTTGAAAGTATTTAGTACACCAAATTTTACTCCAAAAGCCTAAAAATTTGAAATTCAAATTTCAAACTTAAAAAAAAAGGTCATATGAAAAAATGGTCAATAGGTCAAATGTAGATATTGATGAGCTGAATATTTTTGTTTAATAAATTATTTCCATTTTCGAACATTTACCAGGCCTAAAAACCCATTTAAAATCCAGTTCAAACTAAATGGGTCGCTGACAAGTGGACCCGCCGTCACTAAACGAACTTTGGCCCAGCCTAGCACCGGCCACCGACAAGCCGGGCCCGCCCGTCAGGCCGAAAATTTCACAACCGCACCAAGCGGTCTCCCGCGCTATCCAGCTCGCCGACGCACGGGACCCACCTCGCCTCCCGCTCAACCCATCCAAACCCCCCGGCCTTATCTTCGCTAGCCAAAGGGGAAAAATCCCCAAATCCTTTCTCCACTCGCCTCGCCGACCACCGCCGCCGCCACCGCTCCTCGCCGCACCCCGCAACGCCACTCCGCTGCCACCATCCCGCCCACCTACACGGCGTCCACTCCCGGCAAACCAGCTCACTCCCTCCTCCCTAACCCTAGCGCCGCCCCGACGCCGCTAGTCGCGGCCACCACCCTGCTGTCCATCAAGGCCACCACGGCAACGACCATGGTCTCCTGCTCCCTCCTCGCGACATAACGACGAACCCGACGAAGGCCCTCCCCGCTCGGAGAGGCCGGCGCCCCGACGCCGTGCCTCCCGGCTCCGACAGGCCAGAGCCCGGACGACATCCCTCCCCGCTCCGACTGGCGCGAGCGGCCCGATGACGTCCCTCCCCACTCCGACAGGCCGGAGCCCCGACGATGTGCCTGCCGGCTCCGACAGCTGCGCCCCGACGGCGTGCCTCCCGGATCCGACAGCTGGGCCCCGACGACACTCTGCTTCCTCCTCCAAAGGTACTCTGCTTCCTCATTCTCCTCCATTGCTGTGTTCTGCTAATTGGTCGAGAGATTAGGGATTTAATGTTGGTCGAGACATTGCTGTGTTGTGGTGTCGGAGTGGGGAGGCACTGAAGTTTTAGCATGTAAAGGAACTGGGCCTCCTTCTGGAACCGGTGTATCATTCACATATTCATTACATAATGTACTGTGGTCGAGACATTGCTTGTTAATTTTAGCTTCAGTATCATGGATGCTTGGCCTGTTGGCAGATGGGTAGCTGTAGCTTAATTTTTAGTATCATGGACTAACCAGCATATATGTAAGGGGTTGCTGCATATATGAGTCTTGGTTTCAGAGTTCCTATCAATTTCAGATTAGTCCTTCAGTATTCAATTTAGTATATTATTATCCAGTATATACGTTTGGTTTAATACTTCAGTAAGCTTTTGTAGTTGTGGTAACTTCAGTACTTCAGTTCAATGCTTTTGTATTTGTTCATTCTTAGATTTATGGTAAAATGCAATGATGCACTTGCAAACCTTTTTTGGGGCACATGATGTCGGAGGATACTGATGTGGAGGTGTTTTCCTCATTGATGCCTATTGAAAATTTTTTAAGTGTATCTGTGTATTCTTTATATGATGCACTTGCTTGCCTTGAATCTGTATATTTTGTAGAGTAATCTCAGGTTCATTCCTCTTTTTGGCCTGAATTCCTAATTGGCCTGAAACAAACATGTATGTTGGCCTGCTCGATCTGAATGAAGCTTATAAGCATAAATGTCTCCAGTCAAACTCTTAATCAAAAAAGTTGAAACCTTCCAACTGATGTGGTTTCATTGTCTCAGTATGTCTAGGAGGTTCAGAGCTGTTCTGGAAACATGTATTTTGCAGAATTTCACTGTCAGATTTAGGTGAAGTTATCTTATTCAGTATACTGATTTGTTCATTCAGTGGCACCATTCATTTAGCAATTCAGTATATGAATGTTCATTCAGTTAGCAACATACAGATGCTGTTGTTATTCAGTGCTGTTGTTATGATCCCTTGAAATGAAAATTCAGTTAGCAATTCAGTATATGAATGTTCATTCAGTTAGCAACATATTCATTGCTGTTGTCATGATCCTTTGAAATGAAAATTATTCACATGATCTTACCATTATTTAGTATACTGATTTGTTAGTTTTGAAATGAAAATTATTCACATGATTATTCAGTGTTACATACATAAAGATGCCTGCAGTTACCATGAAAATTAAGTTCATCCTTTTAAAATTTGTCTACTGATTTGTTAGTTTTTTCTTCAATTGCTTTACAGAAACTGAATCTAGTTTCTGCTCTCTCTCCGTTTGATGAAAATAAGTAAGAAATGGAAAAAACTCAGTATGAGCTGGACAGGGATGAAAGGGTAAGGAATATCCAGGCACATTTTAAGTCTCTGGGTATTCCAATATTAGCTTAGGAAGTTAGAAATGTTTTTAACAAAAAGGAAAAGCGCAAAGGGAAGAAAGTAGTTTCTGAAAATGCAGATTCTGACAATGAATATGACCCATCCTCTGACATTGATAACCAATCTGACAGTGACGATGATGAATATGTTGATGACTTAAATATTGAAGATACTACTGAGGTGAGACGCATTACTAGGCCAATTAACAAGTATCTTTGTCTGTCTATTTGAAACATGTACTTCATTGTTCCTTAATTAATGTACTTCACAATTGTTCCTTAATTAATAAGATGATTATTTCTCTTGGCAGGTAGGAGCGATGGTTCCAGGAACTCGCCCTCAGCAGAAGAAGCAAAAGCTGCCTGCAAACCAGCTGCCACCGCGCTCCTCACTACAAGCAGCAGTCAGGACACACAAGCTACAAACACAGAGCCTGCTGCTACAAGAAACACCCCGAGCAATGTAGCCATGTCGGCGCCTGCTCCAAACACAGTGTCTAGTCCTTGAAGAATGACCAGGGAAACTGCAGCCATGTCTACACCTGGTGCAAACCCACATGTTCTTGCTTCTAGAGTTCCCAGCACCAGTCCACCCATATCTACACCTAATGCAAACACTGAGTATAGTACCCCTACTCCTACACCCACTCGTGCCTTGTTTCCGTGACTTACTCCCACAACTAGTGCTAACCAAACAGCTCATACAGAAGCCTCTCCAGGTGTATAGAGCTCTAGGCAAAGCAATGACATCAATGACTCAAATGACCAAGTTGATGTCGCTAATTCAGAGGGCCATACAAATGAAGAACCAGTTGATGACTTAGTTCCAGGTAATGAATTTGTGTTTCCAACCATTATTTTCTACATTCAATATATACATTTGTGGCTGCTATAATAACTCATTTTCCATGCTTTTTGCCAATGCAGCGGCCCGAAAGGAAGTTTGCAAGAAAACCATTGGGGTTGGCTTAGAGAAGATGATAAAGAGAGGAAACAAGCTGCCTATCCAAGTTGCTCCTGGGAAGAAAAGACCTGATATCCCACTTCAGGCTGCGAAGCTAGCATCAGAAACTGGAGTAGCTCTTAGAGACAAGCTGCCTATCTACACTTTTTGGAAACTCTATGAAAAAGATGGGGGGTCCAGTTGAAGTAAAAAAAGTGCTTGACAAAGTGGCGGTGAGACACCTATACCACACAAACAACTTTCTTGCATTACCATCTCTACTTGTGTAAGGAATTAATTCTAATAAATGATTTGTGTGGCTGCAGACTAGGTTGAATGTGGATGTAAACAATGAGGGGCCAAGCAAATCTGCATGCATTGATATCATTAAGAAGGGGATAAGGCAGCAGAGGTATCACCTAAAAAGGAAGTACTTCGATGAGTCCCTCACAATGGAACAACTGTTGGCCAAAGAACCTCCACCTAAAGTGAAGAAAGAGGAGTGGATCAAGCTCGTAAAGTACTGGTGTGACCCAAAGAATCAGGTCCATGCCCTACATCACTGCTTTGGTTAATATGCAGTCAAACTGTGCATGTGGCTTACATATTTGTATTGCATTTGTGGTGCAGGAGAAATCTTCGAAGAATAAAGTAAACCGAGCCAACGTGCAGCTTCACCAAAGGACTGGCTCTAGGTCCTATATAGCCCATCGATACAGCCTGGTAATACTATTGCTTTCACTTTTGGGGTTAATATAGTTCATGGATGGGTGTCCTTAAAAAATAATGGTTATTGATAACTCTATGAATGCTGACATTAAAAATGTGAAAAATGATGTATGCTCATTTATATTGACAATGATTGATCAGGTTCCAATGAGTAGAATTACATTGTGCTTTTCCTCTACTGAATAGCTATTTGTAGTGGTTTTCCATTTGGAACTTATTTGGAGAGGGAAACTGAGCTAAGTGACTGAAAAGTGGCAAGGCTATTTCTGATAGTACATATTTTGCTTCTTGTACTGTATATAGTAATCTGAGATGTGTGCTTCAAAGTAATCCAAGGTTTGTACATGCTGCAGCGGTATAAGTACAATGACACGGAACCAGATGCTGTAGATTTCTTTGGGGAATGTACGACTAGTCCCTAAAAAGGTCACACTCCTCTTGCCAATGAAATATATGTAAGTTACAAAATGATTGCATACCCCTACTATACTCAACTACATGCCTTTTTCAACACTGTTGTATGTCCTTGTTAATAACTGCATTCTTTTTATGCAGGAACGAATGGTGGCAGAGAAGGAAAGAGAGGCAGAAGGATCAGCAGAAAAGTCCCCCTCCAAGATTGTTGATGATAGTCTTAGCCAGATCAGCCGCTCATCCACCTTTCTTCCTAACATTGGTGTTCCCTAAACTGTCAAAGACTGGTCGGTCCTCATCAACAGTAGCACAAGCATGCATGCAAGCTCAGTTTGAGGCAACCCTCCAAGCTGAAAGAGAGGAAGCTGCTAGGAAGCAGGAAGAGTTGCAGGCACAGCTTCAAGCTCAGCAGGCTGCACTTCAAGAAAACCTAAATTTACTCAGGGAGACCCAAGAAGAAGTGAAGGGGATGCATACCAAGTTTGAAGAGACTAATGCACTCCTGCGAGCTGTCCTAAAACTTCAGAAAGAGTGAGGTAGGTATGAATGCATTTTCTGAGGATGTGGCCTTCGCGCCTGAGCTTTTGGTACCTTGTTAGAACTTGCTGTGTTGAAACTTTGTTACAACTCTGTGTTTGTTTGCAACTTTGTGGTGGAACCTATTGGTTTGGAACCTGTTACCTGTTGGTTTCGAATATGTGCTGGAACATGTGAAGTTATGTGGAACGTCTATTTATGTGTATGCCTGATGAGTTGAGACCTAGAGTCTATTCTGGATGATTTTTGACTTGTCCTGAGAATATTGTTGATGTTTGCTTGGCTGCATGTGTGTATTCTGATGTTATGAAATGTGATGAGTGCTGAATGTATATATATGTCGTCACCGAATATGGCTGGAGCATCGTCAAAAAATAAATGACAAACTGTGACGACATACAATCGTCTTAAATTGCTAAAGCCAACATACAAACCATGACAAACCAAGCGTCACATAATCATTGAACCTATACATGATAGGTTTATCTCGTCACAAAAAGTCCCTAATCAGGGTATAAAGCATGACACAATTCGCCCTTCACAAAATATATAGAACAATATATGATGACATAATAGCGTCATAAAATGCTCATCAACACCTGCCTCGAGCACGCCATTTGTGACGACCACAACATTATGTGACACGTTGACTACACATTATGTGACGGTAGATGTCGTCATAGAAGGTAACAATATGTGACGACAAAGCACAGTCGTCACAAAAGGTCTCGACCTTTTGTGACGGTTGCACACATGATCGCCACGCGGTACATCATGTGACGGTCGATATATGATGACACGCGTGACGATGCAATGTCGTCATAAATTTCTTTTTATGACAATTTTTTAACTTTACATGACAGTTTGCCTTTGTCATAATAACCAAGAATTTTTGTAGTGACATTGGCAATGATCGGTTTGTTCATCAGGTTTTTAATGCTGCCACTGAACGGCCTTTTGTTTTCTCCTGGTCCACTTGGGTAGCATTAGAAAGAGTTGTCGAGGACCTTTTGCGCGACTGTGGGGATGCCTTTGTTGCTACTTGCGTCACAGGAGAAGCTTGTCCTCTAGTCCCAGATGTAGAGCAACCGGGAATCGTTTCTTTCACCCGGGCCGATGAAGAGGGACCAGTATGAGGAGGAGGAGGGGATGGTGTTCTATTTCGACCCGCCTGATGTAGAGTGATGAGGAGGAGGAGGAGGAAGGGTGGTGTTCTATTTTGGCCCACCTGATGCAGAGCGATGAGGAGGAGTAGTCAGCTGATGAGGAGGAGTTTGCTGACGAGGAGAAGGAGACGTCCTCGGGGGTGATGACAACTGAGGTTGTCCTCTGCTCGGAGATGCTGAGTTGTGGGGCGAGGAGTCACATTCATCCTCTTCATCCGAGGACATCTCATGGTCAAGCTTAATGAGGCTCTTGCGCCAGGCCACAACAACTCCCTTGTTCTGCACAAGTCTTGGCACCTCTTGCGTTGCGGGGTACTCAATGGATATCTTGTTGTACTTCTTGTCAAGTATCGTGTCAATGGTCACTTTCGCGTACCCCTGTGGAATTGGGTTGCCATTAATGTTCCCATCTCCTGCAGGCTAGGCTTGGCCGAGCGCCACCTTGTCTTTTGTCCATTGCTGCTTGATGTACAGCTTGATATTGACAGGTTCTGTGATGTTGTCCACCGGATGAGGTGCATCCACATCTGAAGCGCCAAAAGGGGTGGACCCACAGCTGCTGTGACCCTGTATCTGCTGCAACCCCGCAGGTTCTAGTAGTCCTTGTGATTGTTGGGATGCCATAGCTTCCTCGACTTTAGCATCAATGAGCTCATTAAGTTTGGAGCTCCATCTTTCTTCCACCTCCCTAACCATCCTCCTCGTCTCATCCTCTTGTGCCTCTTTACTCCTTTTGCGGCTCCAGTAACTTTCGGCCTCATGCGAGAATCTGTGTAACAAATTAACAATGCCGGTTCCTCTGGTGCGACCAGGGTGCTCCTTGTTCCCGAGTGCTTGGGTGAGGACATCATTCTCCCTATTAGATTTGCGAGTCCCTTGCCTTACCTTCTCAGTTATCTGGGAGATCCTCGAGACGATGGCGCGGACGGTAGGTCCCATCATCACCATGACGACACTTCCTCACGATACTGTATATTATCACTCTGAGTTCCCAATTGGCGGTCTCAACCTAAACGCCTTGTTCCATAAGCCTTTCCTGCTTCTCAAATTTCGCCTCAATAACTAGAAGAAGCTTGGCATATCCATGAGAGCCGCAATGATGAGGATTATCTGATTTATGTGAGTTCTGCTTATTCTTAGTGCTCAGCTCTTAAAACTCCTCAGTTGCACAGTGATCGTTGAAATCCTGCCAGAAGGCCCTCTACTTGGCCAACTTTGATTTACTAGTAAAATCTGTTTCTTCATCTCCGAGGATATACTTCTTGTAACAGTCACCCCTGAAAGTCTTGAAGCATGATGCCATTCTTTCATAGGCTTTTTTCTGGGCTAATGGTTTGTTAAACCAATCTTCCGGTGGGAAAGTGAAAAACTTTAGGAGCTCGGTTTCCCATATAGCTTCCTTGACACTTTCGGGAACCACGCCCAGGTCAGTTTCTTTGCCATTCCACCTCTAGTACTTCAAGGGGATGAAGTCCCTTACAAGATTGCCGATGACTTCGGAGTATTTCTTCACAACAACCTCTGGTTTGGACGCCATACCGAATTCATCGAATGCTGTGATCCGCCAATGCTTCTCGAGAGGAAGCTTTGACGGGCCACATTGGTTCTGTCTCTAGTCTTACCCGAACTCTCTAGCTGATCGGCCCTTGGTGGCTCATCGGTCGCCAAAGGATCCTGCTGGAGAAAATGAGTAAGTTGATGCCCTGTCTATTGATTAGTGGGCGTGGCTACGTCATCAAACCACACCTAAGTTACCTGGTTAGCTTGCTCATCTTGCTCATATTGTAGGTTCAAATAAGTGCCCAGGCTCACTTCTCCTTGCCCGTTCTCACCGGCCTCATTGCCACCGACAACATTAGCCGGATCGTGCGGCACTGCCTCATTGTCACCGACAACATTAGCCGCTTCTTGCTCCCTATCGACTCTTCAGCTACGAGGAATCCTGTGACGAACCATGGCTATGAATTGAATGTGGTCAATCAGTGTTGTGGACAATAACTAATAGCATAAGTTCACATTGTACAATTATTATTAACCTAGAAACAGAGATTTAGTACAAAGTGTAATAATAAGTAGCAAACTCATTATTTCATTGGCCACATGCTAGAAAGTTCACCTACTACTCTATGAAAATAACCCTACATTTGCTTCCCAATAAGAAAAGCAATGACAATAGCCATAAACTCTACCATGACATCTTTCCAGGACCTAGGAGCAACTCTCCTAGTCTTTGCATCTCTGTTGTGTGCCTTTTCTTTAGTCTCCGGTGCCGGCGGCTCCGGAATCATAGGTGGTGGGTGCTCTTCAATCTCCAATGCCTGCTGATGGTGAGGGTTCGCATGCCTCCAATCATGCTAGGCCCTCAAAGCTTCCTCTTCTGTGTTGTATTTTTTGTGCAATTTACAAGGGTAGCGATGCACTTGAGCGTATGCATCTTCCTAGGTTCGATAGATCCCAGACACGCGACCAACATGAACTACATGCCATGTCATGGTTGCACTACATACAAGTATGCTTTATTTGTGAGATGTTCATAATTATCAATTTAGTGCTCTCTTAATAACAAGATAGTCCACAATTGCTTGCTTTTGTTCAGGAAAAATAGTTAACAATTGTGATGGTATATATTAACTGTTAGAGCTACAAGTGTGAGATGCTAAGTGTGAAAAGAGTTATTTACTCTATAATTCTAAGAACTACCAATCAATTCTAAGAACTACAAATCAATCCCAAGAACTCTATAATGGATAGGTAGAACCAATCGACCCTAAAATAGAGAATCAAGTCCACTATAACCTGTGCTTCACAGTGTGCTGCAGGGAGGGAGGAGCTTACCGTGTGAAGCACGGTGAAGCATGTCAGCGTTGAGGAAGAAGTGACCGCGGTGGGCAGCGGTGATGCTTCTCGACGCTGCGGACAACAGAGGATGGTGTGGGTGTGGATGCGATGGCGTGGGCATGCCTTCGACGTGGAGGGCAACAGAGCATGGCGTCAGCGGCATTCTGTCGAACACTTAGGGGGCAGGGAGGGACGAGCTTACCTCGTGACCTAGGAGCGCCTGCGTCCGTGCGCTCCTAATGCTTGTGACCTGCAAGGAGAGGAGGACAATGCCCTCGTCGAAGAAGAGAAAGCCAGAGCTCCGTAGCAGTGGTGCTCCTCGTCAGCGTGGCGGGGGTGCTCCTTGTCGGCGCGGCTGGGGAGGAACGCCGGTGCGTCGTGCGGCTTCCTCACTGGCTACGAGGGTGGAGGCGCACGGGGGCCAACAAGGTGGCGCGGAGGGTGTCGGCACAGGTGGCGGTGGTGCTTGGTGGTGGCGGACGGTGGTGCCGGGGTCGCCGGAGTTGAGGACAGAGCGTGGGGGGAAAGGGGCCGGTGCGTGCGGGGTTGAAATTGGTTTAGAAAATTTTCACCCCACGCGCGCCCGGCTTATATACCTCCCACTCATCACTGCCAGTGTTCACCCCGCACCGGCAGTAATGAACTGCATCACTGCCGGCGCGTGGCTGGCACTGGCATTGATGATGGGGCGGGTAGAATAGGTTAAGTAAATAATATCCCCACCTTCTGAACTCCCCACTCTATCCTAGCAGTTAAGGCCGCGGGCTCTGGCCCCCGTGACCCACGCTCGAGTCCCAGCCGGCTCAAATTTTTTGTTTATTTATTTATTATACAAATTTGAAAGCTTACGTTACAAATTTGCGCGCTCGACCCGCACAGGTAGCGGCAAAATTTTTTGAAGTTTTTTCCTTTTTAAAAACAATCACTGCCGGATTGAGACACAAACGGCAGTGATGATATCTATCACTGTCGGTGTTTCTTGCACGCCGGCAGAGATATATACTTTTTCAAAAAATATTTAAAATTAGAATAAATAGAAATACTTTCTCAAATGCAAAAATAAACCATGTAACAAATGTAGATCTTGATTAGTTCTAACACCTTTTTACTCAAATATTTTTCATTTGAGGTCATTTAGTGTCTCGTTTGATCAAGTTTGACCAAGTTAAATCTTGGATTTTTAAAAAAGACACTTTGACCGAACCCTAGATGGTCTCAACTACAAAAGTCATGAATACAAAGTTTGTCAAACTCATCAAGGTCTACATTTGGTGTAATGGCCAACTTTTCATTTGACAAAGTTTGAACCACTTAAATTTTAAATTTTGAAATGTTCACAGTTACTGCCAATTTTTAAAACCCTAGATGGTCTCAACTCAAAATGTTATGAATACCAAGATTGTTCCACTCATCAAGATCTACATGATACATAGGCTATTTTTCATTTGACAAAGTTTTAGAAAAGTATAGTTCTAAATCCACAAGTATCACATACAGTTTCATAAAGTTTATGTGAGATTCAAGATTTTGTGACTAGTGTTTGCTAACACTTTCTCAAATACAAAAATGGACTATATATCAAATGTGGATCTTGATGAGTTCTAACACCCTTGTATTTAAACGTTTTTCATTTGAGGTCATTTAATGTTATTTGACCAAGTTTGACCAAGTCACATCTTGAATTTTTAAAACATGTGACTAGAGTTTACTAAAACTTTTCCAAATGGTAAAATGAACCATGTAACAAATGTAGATCTCGATGAGTTTTAACACCTTTGTATTCAAATATTTTCATTTGAGGTCATTTAGTGTCTTGTTTGACTATGTTTGACCAATTCAAATATTGGATTTTAAAAAAGACACTTTGGCCGAATCCTAGATGGTCTCAACTACAAAAGTCATGAATACAAAGTTTGTCAAACTCATCAAGGTTTACATTTGGTGTAATGGCCAACTTTTCATTTGACAAAGTTTGAACCACTCAAATTTTGAATTTTAAAATTTTCACAGCTACATGCTAGTTTTTGAAATCCTAGATGGTCTCAACTCGAAAAGTCATGAATACCAAGATTGTTCCACTCATCAAGATCTACATTTGATAAATAGGCCATTTTTGCATTTGACAAAGGTGTTAGAACTAATCAAGTTTGGTCCACTCATGAATACCATTTTTTATAACAATATTGCACTGAATTTTGATAACAATATTATTGCACATGAATTACATAGATGACAATAATTAAACATACAAGACTTAAAAATTATAATTAAAATCAAATGAAACTGCAACCTTGCAAACCTAGCTACATAAACGCTAATCACTATCACAATCAATGTCACTAGGGGATTCCGCCATTCACATTAATGAGCCACTCCTATAGCCATGCATTGTAGATGATGTCTTAGATCGTGTATCCCCTCTCAGTATCGATGTAGTGCAATGCCCGTATGACTGCACTCTCCCGTGCCGTGCGAGGCACAAGGAATGGTCAACCATAGACATCACCTACTGAAACATCATTGTCCTTGGGAGTGAACCTTATGAAGAATTGTTTGCCATTTGCAGTATCCTAGCCATTGTCGTCCACCCAATCCCAATCATATTCAAAATAATTTGTAGATTGGTCTAGAATAGCCATCAAGCCACATGAAGAATGTAACATCCTGGGGCGTAATCTGCAAGTGTTAAAAATAAAGATAATATTATTACATTAATAAATAGCAAATAATATGCATGACTCAATTATCAATATATGTTGATTTTACCACATCAAGTGTGTTGCTCATCGCGTTCCATTCGCAAAGTCCCGCAGCAGTGTTACCATTGTAACACAAAGCCGTCTCCTTTGTAGTACAAGAAGTCAGGCAAAAAATAGCAAATCCGTCGAAGTGACTCTAAACAGTGTGGGACAGCACTGAACTGGGCGGTCCTCACGGATGCAGACTCTACCCCAGTCCGGTGGATAGTGTGCTCGAGAGCATTTGGGTTCTAGCTCCTCGCAGGGATGTTAAAACAGATTTCACACTGCCAGAGCTCAGAATCATGAACAGGTGTCGTGCGTACATTGAAGTGCTCGACATGGAACAAGCTAAGTGCTTCATGTAGCCAATCTACTGGGGCTAGCCACTGCGACATACAAATGCAATGCAACAATGGTATTAAACTAATTTTACTTATTTGTTAGCATAAAAACGAAAGATGTTGGAAAAATTTCTTATAATAGCTGATGCAGGGAATCGTGGAACAGGCACATTAGGATCAAATGGCTCATCGCCTGGGTGGAAACCCGGTGCCTGTGGTGGTGGAAGGGGAGGTACTGCATTCACCATGTAACCTGATCGATAAAATTTAACCATAAATATAGGCACAAAATAAATCCCAAGTAAGTAAAATGAACCTAAATAATCAAATGCAAGAAATATATATATAGAATATTGGATGGAGATGAACACACATCATACCATACAAATACCCGGGAGCCATTGCCACAAATCACGAAGAGCGAATGGCAAGAAGTGAGAGTGAAATTTGAGAAATAGAACTCAGTGTGCGTAGGTGGAATGTGCATGTGGCCGGTGCCATGTTATATAGAGGGTACATCCACATCACTACTGGACCCACTTGCCGCAAAAAAGGGCTACTGGCATCAAGCCATACGATAGCTCCCATATCTCCTCTATGATACCATATTACGTCTCAATCACTTTGTCGTCTTCGTCCTCAGAATTGAAACGAACACCACTGTTCTAGTTTGCACTCTTTCCATCTTCCTTGTTTGTGAAAAATGTGAATCCATTGATCTCATACCCTGGTACTTAAGAAATGTACTCGAAGGCCCCCTGGCTAAGTTATCCAGTTGATTACTCAACGTTTCTATAGTCAGGCGACATCGCAACCAGTCGACAAATTCCGCTTTATGTTTTTTATGAAGCCAAGCCCGTGACCTGTTCGGATACTGATTTTACAACTCTCGACGGTGCTCTCCAATGTATGCCATCACCTCCTTGGCTTGCATGAGAACAGTGAACTGAGCACGTGTCCAAGACTCATAGTCTTTTACTGTACAACATTTTCGCTCGATTGTTCCTTTGCCACCTAGTCATCCCCGGTGATGGTTCTCCTAAACTCCTACCTTATTGATGTCCAGATAATACGTGCAGAAGTCAATGGACTCCTCCGTTGACCATCCCTCAACCATGTCCCCTTCTAGTCTGAATCTGTTCCTAACATACCTCCTGAAAACTTTCATCAACCTTTCGAAAGGGAACATTTGATGCAGGAACATTGGGCCATGTGCTTTTATTTGGTCAACAAGATGAATGAGAAGATGCACTAAGATATCAAAGTAAGTAGGTGGTAAATGCATCTCAAACCTCATGAGAGCTTCGGCTATGTCCTCCTGTAGCTTGTCTAGTGTGGACCTATCAATGATCTTTTTTGATATCGCATTAAGGAACGAGCATAACTTTATGATTGGGACGCAGACCTTTGTGGGTAGGATACCACGCAGGGCACCAGGGAGAAGTTGAGTCATAATGACATTACAGTCATGGGCCTTCATAGTTCCATAGTTGAACTTGTGTTCTTTCTTGTTCACTAGCCTCTTTGGGTTCACACAGTAGCCCGTCGGGACTATTAGTTCATCGAAGAATGAAATTAACATATCCCTTTCTTTCTTGCTCAGGGTCCATGATGCAACTGGAAGTTCGAACTGGCCATTTTCTAGCTCCACAGGATGCAACTCCTTCCTGATTCCCAATAACTTCATGGCGTGTGGCGTACAAATCCTTCTGTGTCCCCTCGATGTTCATCAAGGTGTTAAGCATGTTGAAGCACACATTTTTAATAATGTGCATGGGATCAAGATAGTGGCGTACATTCAACACTGGCTAGTAAGGTAGTTTCCAAAAGACTAATTTTTTTCCAGATGCTCTTTTCACGCGCTGCTTTTGCCCCTTTTCCCTTCCCAAGGACAACGTCTAGTTTGTTAAGTTCTCAAAGTATCTCATGCCCATCTTGATAGTTTGGAGGCTTGCGTTTATCAACAGTCCCATCAAAATCCTTTTTGTTCTTATGGTATTCATGTGTCATAGGTAGGAACTGACGGTGTCTCAAAACAATAATTTTTGAGTTATTCTTTAGATGTACTGATCGGTTTCATCTAGGCACTCGACGCATTGAAAATAGCCTTTTGTCTTCTCTCCAGACAAGGAACCTCGCCCTGGCAGGTCAGTGATTGTAGCGATAAGTACCACCTTGATCGTGACATGTTCCTTTTTGTACTTGTCCCAAACATCCTTTACACCCGTTTCCCACATCTGCACTAGTTCATCGAAAACTAGTTCCAGGTATGTGTCGATGACATTCCTTGGTTGTCTTGGGCCTTGGATCAGTAGTGGCATCTGGATATATGATTGCTTCATACAAAGCCAAGGCGGACTACAGAGTGTAACTGGCTAGGTGCTATGATTGTTTCTAACCTGATCGAAAGGATTCATCCCATCCGTGCTCAATGCAACCCAAAGGTGTCTTACCTCCCCGCCGATGTTCTTATAGAACAAAGTATTGACATTCCTCCGGTCATGCCCATCGGTAGGGTGCCTCATCATGTTGTCTTTCTTACGCTCTTTGCCATGCCAGCACAGCAGCTTGGCTGTCTTCGCACATGCGAATATCCTACGTATCTGTGGAGCTATAGGGAAGTACCAGACGACCTTTATGGGGCCTCCTCTCGTCTTGGTACCCTCATTTGACGGCCCTTCCTTGTACCATGGATGTTCACACTGGGGGCACTTATCTAGGCTTTTGTATTTGTCTCCGCAGTACAATATGCAATTTTATTGTAACACACGTGTATTTTTTCAACCTCGAGGCCAATGGGGTAGATCATTTGCTTGGCCTGGTATGTCTTTTCTGGAAGCTCAGTGTGCACTGGGAGTATTTTCCCTAGTTTACCTAATAAGTCATCGAAGCCTTTATCACTCAATCTGTATGTAGATTTGAACTCTAACAGCATGATGATGACTTCCAATTTGCTCAATGGACAATCCTTGTACAATTTTGTCTTGCCGTCTTCTCTCATTTTCTCTAGCTTTTTCACCTGACTATTACTAAGAAATTCGGTATCTGCATTACGTAGCATCAAAGAAATGCCATCGTCTTCCTCGGTGTCGTCTGCTAGCGTATTCCTAAGCACATCAATAATGGCAGTCATAGGTTTCATGTTGACATCGGGATCCTCGTCGTTGTCTGCCTGCGCAACATTCACATCATCGTGGTGGAGCACGTCAGGCATGTCCACATCATCGTTGTTTCCCTGCACAACATTCACACCAACTTCCCCATGCACAGACCATATCTTGTAGTTTGGCATGAACACCCTCATAAGCAAGTGCGATCGGATAGTCTGGGGATTCATAATCATCCTATGATTCGTGCAATCTTTGCATGGGCAGAAGATCATTTTCCTATCCCCAGCATTAGCAACAGTAGCATGAATAAACATTTTGATGCCATCCAAGTATTGCTTGTTTGATCGAGACCTATACATCCACTCTCGATCCATCTCTACTCAAAAGAATTACACAGAAATTAATAACAAGTGGATAAGATTCATGAACAATATTATACAATAATTTTGGAAAAATTAAAATTGGTAGCCCTAGCCATATATTAATTGAAACCCATAACAAAATTAAATTGGATACTTGATCACACCAATGTAGCTCTTAATGATGGTTGCAAAGTAATCTACACTACTCCTAACATGAACTAATTCGAGCATCACATACTAACAATAATCATTCTGATCACACCATGAATTTTGCTAACATCTCAAATGGGGTGATGATATATGTAGACACCAACCTAGCTTTTTGGATGATGGAGATGATTGCTAGCTAGCTCACGGTTTTCACCAGCCGCAACAATGGAGGAAATAGCCTACGCGCTCCTCTGTTCTCTGGAATGGAGTGAGGAGGATGGAGAGGGCGGTACAAGCCTTTTTGTGGTGTCAAAAAATCACTGCTGGCCCAAGCCTAGAGCCGGCAGTGTTGTTGAATATCACTGTCGGTTCTTGGCTTCGACCGGCAGTGATAGATGGCCGAGACATCACTGCCGGGTCAAGACACTGGCCGGCATTAATATGCACCATCACTACCGGTGCCCCATCACAATGACGCAAGTCTTGTCTGTCAAGGCTCCATCAAGCTTGGCACCGACAGTGAAGACTCATCACTGCTGATTGTGCCATTTCCGACAGTGATGGGGTGGGCAGTGATGGCACGATCTGTAGTAGTGACGGTAATGTCTAGTTTGTAAGTTTATGATAGGCGTCCATTTGTTTTTTGGGAATAGGTAGATTAAAAATGTAGTTGATACGTCAGAATAGGACTTTTCTTTGGAAAGACACTCAAAAGAATCTCTCATATCTGATATATATATCAAGGAAAACAATAGCTTGTACAAAAAGGACAACTTGACGCAAAATGACCTATAAAAATTAAGAGTACATTGATGATCAAACTAGTCATCTTCTTCCTTTGAAGTCTGTAAAATCCCCTGGTCGCTGATAGCGAGATCTAGAATACAACAAAAGAACATGGGCTCGAGGAAACCTCCAGGAAACACATGCTTACAATCCTTCAACATCAGACAATCCTTCAACATCAGAACAGAGTAGTAGAGCTTCAACATCAGAACAGAGTAGTAGAGATACAATACCTTGCAAAAGAACAACACAAAAGAAGAGATGTTGAATCTTTGTGAAGGGAGCCAACTGATTGCTTCCTATGATTAACACACCAACTGCCACAAGGGTCTAAAAGGAACCAACAGATCTGATAGATCAAACTCTCACTGGCCCTTCATCAACGCTGGTTCATGAGGAAGGGAGAGGCCAGAGAGACCTTATTCTAGTGCGTCATGTTCGCCACCATATTATGGATGATGCCAAAAAATAACACTATAAAAACAAGGATCAACAAAACAAACTTAAAAACTATGGAGGGATCATGTTCCCACTCCTTTTGTCCACCACGGGCGAGGTCGCTGAATGGGAGAGAGGAGGGGGACCAAGGCATCCCAAGGTGAAATGGTGATGGTGAAAGCAATTGATATTACATGGGATTGCATTGATCGGTTTATGAAACATAAATATAAGTGTCCGCATGTGCTACAAACTTGGAGAACCATGAGAAAGTTCACCGCATGGCTACCTATGGTTATCCACCACACATGATCGGTTGGCCGACTGAATAAGACAGGTTCAACATTCAATACAATCACACACACTTATGATGGGTTGGTCAGTTGTATAGGCTAGGCTCAAGACCTAGCAAACAGGTACATAGTCAAACTCTAACACCCCTTGCATCCGAATTGTCGGTGGAATGGAGACTGAGATAGAATTGGATCAGAACTCCGTAAAGACTAATGAAGGTAGCCCTTTGGTGAAGATGTCGGTAAGACGAGACATGGTAGGGACGTGAAGAACACGAACATCACCCTTGCAACATGCTCCCAAACATTGTGTAGGTCAATCTCCACATGTTTTGTGTTCTGATGATAGGTGGGGTTGGAGGACACGTAGACTATGTTGATGTTGTCGCAGTACACTAGATTTTTCATGTGCAAAGGACTGTGCAGCTCACACAAGAATTGGCGTAACCAAATGACTTCAGTAAGTACTCGATACTCAGCCTTAGCACTAGAGCCAGAAACTGTATTTTGGTGCTTGGACGACCACGAACTAGATTGTCACGCCAAGGAACATTGCATATCCAAGGTTGGTTGACGGGTGTTATGACAGCCAACCCAATCAATATCATTGTAAACGACAAGTCAGACTGAGAAGCGGGGCACATGAAGATGCTCCTATGTAGGGTGTTGTGGACGTAGCACAAAATGGCTTGAAGGAGGCAAGATGAGGTTGGTTATGCATATGAAGGCGGACTTGCTGAACTACATAGGAGATATGATCGGGTGACAATGAGATATTCCCTCCATCCATTTTATCAGAGTCATCTTAGGGTCGTGTGCAGTGACCAAGGTTGAATTAATTTGGCCAGTAAGAGGAGTCGCATGGTTGAATTAATTGTGCCAGTAAGAGGAGCTGCATGCGCCTGAGACGACGTGAAAGTCGTGGTCCCTGGTTTAGACGACTCCAACTCTTGGAGAAATTTTTTTGTAGGATGACTCCATTAAATGGATGGAGAAATTTAAAAGAAACGCCCAAAACGATAGGTGTAGATCTCGAAAAGTTATACAAATTTATAGTTGATAATTTTTTAATTTAAAATTATTTACTATTTCAAAAGGTTGTTTGAAAATAATTTCAAACCGTCGAAGAATTCTAATTCTTTTTTTAATCTTTGGCTAAAATTTGTATATAGTCTTTCTCCTTTATACTAACTTCAAATATGATGGTTTGTTTTCCAAAAATGTTCTAAAATCATGTTCTATCATGTTATTCTGTTCTTACTGCTATATTTTGTTCAGATTTTCTTATGAACATTTTAAATTTTAAATTTAAAAATGACAGTTCAAACAACATTTCAAATGATTTCGTCTGAGAAAGTCATGAACTACAAAGCTGCATAACTCATCAAGATATAAAATTTTTATTTTGATCATTCTTTTATATACAAAGTAAAAATAACATCGCTCATAAAATTTACATATATCTTGTATAGTTTATAAAACTCTATAGAACGTTACGAGAGAGATTAAAATTTATGGCTTCCGGCTTCAAGGAAGCCCCGGAAGAAGACGCCTAGCGACCGGCTAGCTTTGCCTGAAGATGGACGTCGGCATCGGAGATTACAAAGACGCGCTTCCTACTTCTCTCTCCCGAAGAAAAGCGTGGCGGCGCTGGAGGCGAAGAGTGATTCCCCCTCTACGTGAGCGCCTTTATATAGGCAACAGCTAGGGTAGTGTTGGGCTAGTTGGGCCGCACGCACGCGCCGCCTGAAGTTGTTAATGAGCCCGAGATATCTACGCAAGGTGGAACACGTGATGTTTATCCATCCACCGTCGTTATCTCTTGCGATCACATTTCAAATTGAGATATTACCAGCCGCATATACATGTATACAGCTGATTTTGACTGAATGTATACAGCTGATCGGGACCCCAATTAGCCTTCCTCGCATGCAGTCCATGATGTGTGGACCCAGCAGGGTGGAGTGCTATAAACAGTCTGAAGCAATGAAAATATATAGGCATATATATCCAGTTCATCAGTTCGCAACTGACGGACGCGCGTATACCCCGGTTGGCGATCAGCTCACGTATGTGCCAGGCGTATATGCTGCGAATTCTAGAATGTTTTGGGCAAATGTTGAACATACACGACAGACCGACATACCGGTCCCCAACGTGCCCAGGCATACGTATAAGCTTGTACTTATTAGCTTGTTAGCCTCTTCGATTACTTGGATAGGCTCACGGACGTATACACATGAGCCTGGAATAACAACGGAATCACGTCGTTACGACTTACTGCCGTGGGTGTATTTTCCAAGGTTCCAGAATATTCTAGACCCGATACGCTTGTTGACTTGAGGACCCAGCCAAACGCATAATCCCACAAGAATACGTGACATAGACCAGCTGTACGGCCGATCTAATTTCTGCACAGGTGCACGCATATATGTATATACAAGGCTAATCGTGTTAGCCTCCATTTATACGTAGCACTTTTGAGGTGCATATATGCGTATATGCAAGCTCCTTTTGCTTGCATGTTCATGGTAGTGCACATATATCTCCATATGTATTTTTGGATTTTTATCTGGGCAACGTATGCTATAGAAACCAACCTACTACGTAAACTATGGAAACTCTAATCAAGACTATAAATATCTAATCCGATAGCTAGAGGTAGAGGGAGTGTGTTAAGTGCTAAAATAACCCACCTTTAGAATGGGATGAATGTGGGGGTTTAAGTGCTAAAATAACCTACCTTTAGGATGAGACGAGTGGGGTTTAAGTGCTAAAATAACCCACCTTATCTCTAGCCATCGAATAAGATTTCTGTGGTCTTATTAGAGTTTCCATAGTTTTTACAGGAGGCTGGTTTCCATAGCATATGTTGCCTTTTATCTGTGCTTAATAGATGGTAGTACACAATTATAATATACTAGTATTGTGCCTGTGTATTGCTATGGGTTGATAAACTTTTATATAAAAACACACGGATCGCACGATAATATAATAATATTATGAAATTAAATAATGACATTAAAGTGATATTTAATAAGCAAAGTTTGTGAAATTTATACGGTCACATAGATCGTGGTGTTGTAGGCTCTTAAATTTAACATGTATGTATAATTTTTCAGTTGGCACGTAGTGTGTATATAACATCTTTGTGTAGAGTCTGATGAACTATTTAAAAATACCTAGGGACAACAACAAATATGGCGTTAGTAAAATAATATTTGTATAATATAAATTAAATAAAAAAAGAACTGCATATGTTAGTAATGTTCTATTACCTCATCTGTGGCATCATATTTGTGAAATAATATTTGTACAATATATGTCTTTGAATTAGTAAAGATACCACGATGTCACCAACCCAAGATGTGTGAACATATAACCATCACTCATGCAAAATATATATTGAAAAAGTAAATCATATAGAAGTATGAACATGTAATAGGTATGACGTAGGGGGCGGTATTTTTGACGTAGTAGACGATGGTTGGCGGCGACCGGCGGCAGAGCCGCGGCCTAGCGGCGGCGTAGAGAGGCGATGCACGGGCGGCGGGCTTGGTGGCATCACGCGGGGCTAGAGTTTGGGGAAGGAGAGAGCTAGAGAATTGGATAGCTAAATAAAGACCCTTGCGACTATTTCTTTCTTAATTCAATTTGATTACATATGTGATGTATTTATAGCCCGGGGATTTTTTAGCCCCTAAGCGATCTAAACACTAATGTACGCGGACATGATGCACGGCGGTGCCAGCGCACGGGCCAGGGCAGTGGCGCATGGGCAGGCCGTGTGCCCCTCCTGGGCCGGCCATATCGGCCACGGGCCCCTGTACTTGTTATATCACCCCCCTTTCATGCAGCATGTCCTCGCGCTGCAACCTTGTTGGCTCCTTGACACTGAGGGTGATGACGTCGCGCGATAGCGTGTTGCTGTCGATGTCGTTGGGGGCTGGTTTGATGAAAACGACCGGGGGATAGTCGTTATCGTCCTTCTGTTGTTCCTCCACAACAACAACATCGATGGCGTCGACGTTGGCGCGCGGCACTGGTGTGATGTCAGGGGTGCTGGTGACGGGGGCGAGGATGCCCGGCAGCGTAGCCACATGCTGCGGCACTGCGGCTGGCATGGTCGCAGCCGCTGTGTGATGTTTTGCTTGGGCAGGCACGTCATCGAGCAGCTGGTGGGCGTCGTTGGTGACTTCCTCCTTGTTGATGATGACGTTCAGATCCAATCTGGGTTGGATCTTGACGACGGTGGCGTCGTGGGTACGGATCTCCTTGGTGCTCACGGCATTGGTGATGACGTTGCCAGCGATGCGCGCTAGCTTGTCCTCCTTGGCATTGAGGCGCCGATCTAGTTCAACGATCTCATCGTTGATGTTGATGGTGATGTTGTTGGTGGCGTTCAGATCTGATTTGAACCTTGTTCGGTTGCTGCAGAAAAAAGTTTTGAGTTCTGCTACTCCAGTTGCGAGTATGGCGCGAAGGTCGTTGCAGATCTCGTCGACGTTCGTCGTGGTGGTGGCCAGCCATGGATCGTTACCGGCTCCGGATACCAGATGTAATAGGTATGACGTAAGGGGCGGTATTTTTGGCGTAGTAGACGGTGGTTGGCGGCACACGGGGCTAGGGTTTGGGGAGGGAGAGATCTAGAGAGTTGGAGAGATGAATAAAGAGCCTTACGGCAACTTCTTTCTTGATTCAATCTGATTACATCTGTAATGTATTTATAGCCTGGGGATTTTTTAGACCCTAAGCGATATAAACCCTAATCTACGCTAATGCGATGCACGGCGCGGCGCACGGGCCAGGGCAGCGGCGCGCGGGCAGGCCGTGTGCCCCTCCTGGGCCGGCCGTATAGGCCACAGGCCCCTCTACTTGTTATAGAACAATATACTTAATTAGATATCCAATTTATTTCTATCAAAATTTAATGTCAGCTAGCTTAACTGCAATTGAGACACATTTATGTTAGCTATTTGCACAGAATGGAGTATGGATAAGGGCACGAAATAAAGAAAAGCCAGATATTGAATCCATAGTGTTGATATTATTCAAGTAATCTATGAAATGTGAAGAACTGACAAATCATGTGTGAGATCATGTGACCAAAAATTGGTCTGATATGAAATTGGCATTGCAAAGTGATTTGAATTATGGCATAATTTGATATATGCTTGTGATAGCATGGTGATTTGGTATTGTTGCATGGCATGCTCATGTGAGGTGTTGTGTGGATTGACTTGAGTCAAGTCGTGGACTTGGGCTCGGACAGGGTTTGCGTGTTTGTTCATGTGCAGGTGTTGCTTGAGGCGGAACGTGTTTGTTCATGTGCAGGTGTTGCATGTGTGAAGAACAAAAGAGGCAGCAGGGTAGCTGTGTTTAGAGTTTGGAATTCGAGGAGAATTCTTGTATGGATGCTTGTGTAATGCATCTTGTAAACACTTCCATGATTCAGCAAATATCAAGGTTTGAAAACTGATGTGTTGGTAATCTCTCAGTCCTCTGTTCTGTCTTCAATTTATATGTCTAGTTTTCAATCGAAATTGAGCTTGGTGATTCCAAGTTTAGACTTGATTTAATCAATCTAATACAGTGCTAGGGCATCAAGTGTGTCATCTGAGAACTTTCGTTGATTTACCATTCATAGATTTTGCTAAATCACGAAACTAAGTTTTAATTAATTCTCGTCATCTTTAGACACAGCTTGCTTGTTTATTTTATATCTCAAGTTCTAGACCTCCATTTGACATGATTCCAATTGGGTTGGTTCACAAATTTCATCTACTCTGATCTTTAAAAGTTTGAGGTCAATCGGAGCTATGGTGTTTGGTCGAGATAATTTTTAGTGAATACATAGTGTTCTGCCCAGAATAGAAAAACGAGGCTTAAATAGGATTTGCTTTTAGGAGAAAGTTTTAAAATTAGGTTTTGGCTTATGCAATCATTCACCCTCCTTTGATTGCCTATCTAAGTGCGAAACGATCCTACATCATGTTATAGCTTAAAAATGTAGTAAGCATGAAGAGTATATTATTATATTGAACGTCACTTCCATCAACCATTGTGTCAAAAGGAGTGTAAATTGAAAAAGATAATTGTTTGGGAATTACGTACCAAGGTGCGCACACTCAGTTGTGTACAGTCGATAGATAGGTTGTAGCAACTGGAATGGGTTCAATAAGTTACCCTGTGTTTACTATGCTTAACTTGAATCGAGCTTTATGCACTGTACAACGCTTTGTAATAGAGATTAAAAATGTAGTAATGCCGGGCTAGGAATTAAGATCGCAAGATTTTACAACTTGTGGCACAAATGTTACCAATCTGTCAAAGCTCCCAAACAATTCACTCTTGGCCCCTCATCTGTAGAGGCATCGCTGCAGAAATTCACAAATTTAAAGAAATAATACCAGATGATCATCAAGTGCTAGGTAACTAATTAACCTCACTGACAAGAGACAGTCACAATGCTTGTCACCATATTCAAAGTAATATTTTAGATACCCAACATAGGCTATTAGTTATGTTTTGTTTGGAGGGCAATTCAAAAGATTAGAGACTGCACATATGTTTAAATGACATAATTTAAAAGTTGATAAGCATACTATCTTCTCAAATATTGGAATCCTGAACATTTTATCTTACAGACATGGTGCAATGCATGTTCCATGACTGTAGAAATAACCACTGTTTACAGTGCAAATATGTACCAGGTAATGAACGGATGTGTAACTGGTGCAGGATTTTATTTTTGCTGCCAAGAACAATTGTCGAGTAGACTAACAATTAACTGAAATACCTTTTGTAGTTACCAATTAGGTAGCTGTCCCAATTCTCTTCGAGGCGTCCTGATCTGATGTAGTCAGGTAGACTATTAAGAGAAAATTCAGAGTAAACAGTGGTTATTTCTGATAAGAAAAAGAACTAAATTAAAATAGAAAAGGGCAGACCTTGGACGGCAACGTTAATGATCCACGATCCTGATTGGCCAAGGCTGCGGCCTGCCGTTGACGTACGGGCAATGGTGGGCTTGCACCTTAGATCGTCTCCGTTGTCCGTGCATGAGCCTGATCGTGTAGGTAGTCGATGACGTCCTGGCTTCGAGGATTTGCCTCCCTGGTCGGGTGGACGCGCAGCTGCACCACGCCGTCAGCGTCGCGCGGCGCGCACCGCTGAAGGTAGCAGGGGTCCAATGCGATTGGCTGGGTTCGTCAGCGGCACTCACGACCTGGCTGGCGACTGGGCTCGTCAGCGGGCAGCCACTGATCGCATGAGGAAGGGAGCAGGTGCCGCGATCTCTTTAGGTCACAGCAATACAGCGAAGGTGATGATGGCAGACGACGACGGTGGTGACACGCTATGATGAAGCACAGCCGGTCCGCGAGGGAGGGTGCGAGGGTGGCGGCTAATGCGAGGGGGAGGCTGATTCTCCCTTTCCTTTTGTGTTGGGAGGGTGCGAGAATTCAGCACATTAAAAAAAGGAAATGGATGCGAGTATACGACGGGCGGGTGGTCACATGGGCACAAATCACGTGAGCAAGGTTGTTTCCTTCCTTTTGAATTCAATTCCTTTGTAATTTTGTTTCCAAACATACCGCCGGGGTGAGGTGGGCTGTGTACGGCACGATCGCACGGGCGATTTACCAAGGTGAGGTGAAAGGGCGTTTCCAAATTTAGAGGTGAGGGTCACATGCGCCTGTGCCATGGGTGAGGGCGCTGGATCGCATGGTGCCGTAAAAAGTGAGGAGAAAATTTTTATCACACCAAACCGATGTCTTACTTTTATTCTTTTTATCTGTGGAAGATGTATACTCTGACAAAAATCTATCAAACAAATGCCCCCCCCCAGAAGATGAGTATATGGACGACGCTTAGCAAGTACATACTCATCTTGGGGAAGAAACATATTGATATATCCGGATGCAACAGAAAGTTGCCATCGTATCTATTATGGACTTCATAATACTATATATATGCGTGCATAATGCGGTACCCCTTCCATAAACCACAATCTTATTCCTTGGCCGTTCGTCTCCACGCCGTCCAAGGAAGTCAATCTAGCACGAAGACCCAGCTCACGTCCTTGCCGAATCGATGTGAGACCTGCTTCTTCTGGCTTGCTTTCTTTCCGTTAACTTCTTTCTTTATCCTGTTAATGGATTGCTTGTTCTCGATATAGATGTGGCTCGCGATGGCGACAGTCTCATGGGAGATTGGTCCGGGCGTCAGCGTCGTTCTCATCGATCACATGGTGTGAGGTTACGAAATCACACACAGACAAGTAGGATAATAACAATATGCTGGTCGTGATTATATTTCATTCTGTTCTAAAAGTTTATATTTCAGGAGGTATTTATAGATCCCTGGCTTCGTCATTTAAGGAATCTTACAAAATCAACTATGGAACCTCCTATACATTAGCTAAAAAGCGTATCGGTGAAGTGGCAAAACACACTTCGTCTTTTTCCTTTTATCTTCTTAAGCAACTTTAGACTTGATCATGATTTCTCAATTTAGTTGAGAACTTCACATATTTTTCACGCGAAGCCACCACAATAACTTCGCTGGTCGTCAAGAGACTAGCGAAGTCAACTTCGCCGGATAACCTGAAACATGTGAAATCATATGTGCAAAGTTTGATAGCCACAGCGAAGTGTCCACGTCATCTTCGCTGGGCGTCCAAAGTACAGCGAAGTCATCTTCGCCAGTCAACTTGAAACATGCGAAAATACATAAGCGAAGTTGAAGATGTGTGCAGCCAAGTATCTTCGTTATTTTTGCCGCACATGTTAGCATCTCAAATGTTTATAATGAAATGTTTGTCTCCAAAGTTTGGAAAGGATGTTTGTATGTCAAAATTATTCCCCAATAGCAGCCCCTCGCGGGCGAAGGCCTACACCAAAGGTCTGAATCCCGTGAAGTTTATATGAAACTTTGCCTAACAAATACCGTCCAAACTTTGGAGTTGGTCTATTTGAATTTTGAATCTAACGGCTAGCTTTGACCGGTTGATCAGACACTGCCTATAAATAGCGAGGCACTCACCCCTGCGGCTGTCGTTTTCAGAAGAGGGGAAACTCTGCCGAAATTTTTCTTGAGCTCTGAAGTTTGAGTTAACTTTTCCTGATGTTTTGCTGTTGTGTTCCTCTAATCTTAAATCTTTATTCAAAGTTTGTGTCACATCTTCGCCAAGGTTTGTTCCTTTAACTTTTTTATTTTTGCGATTTTGTTGAATAGTGTTTCTGATCTTCGGTTTTGTAGATGTCTTTACGAGATTTACAAGATCAGCTTTAGTCTCAGGAAAGTTCCAAGACCAAAGAAGATAAGGCTCAAGTGGATTCTGACGAAGAGGGCCTTGACGGCATTGACGCGTCAGTTGAGGACTTGGTAAAAGATGATGAAGGTTTTACCTTTACTTTTGGTAAAACTTTATTTGAAAAGAGTCACCTTGATGAGATGGTGCGATTGAAACTTGTTGAGCGTGATCAAGTGAGGGTGTCTGATGTGGCAGAACTTCTTAAATCATATGGCCCATACGCATGATTATTGTCTAAACAGACTCTAAATAACCATGACTGTGTTCCATACGACTTAAAAAGTCTGTTGGATAAATCCTGAATCATCCACGATTCTCCGAGCAGGATCAATCGTTATAAAGAGGCATTGCAGTATTACAACAGTTTGATATAAATAATATATATCGGAGTAAAATAGCGGAAGGCTTACAACAACATAAGTTTACAAACCTTTGAGTTTCAAATATTTTCAGCCATAAGTTTAAATTGTACAAACCATAATAGCAGTGGAGTAGCAGTAGATAACTTTATTACAATACCAAATGATAAGCTCTGCCCAAGAGCTAAACCTCTTACTCGTCGTTACTTTCCTCGACGACTGTCATGCAGCACAGGATGCAAAGCACTCCTGCCCATGAGGCTCACCTGCAACAAGGGTTCAACAAACCCTGAGTACAAAAGTACTCAACAAGACTGACCCGACAAAAAAGAGGGGTGAAGACTCAAGAAATGCAAGCTAGAGGGACAAGGTAAGGCTTGTAAGAGATAAGAAATTTTACGGAAAAGCTTAACAGAAAGTAAAGTTTGCTTGGATCTAGCTCCAATTATCAACCAACTTCATTATTAAACCTTATTCATTGTTCAAGTTGTTACTACGATGATGAACACCGATCGAGTCTTCTTCTCCGAGAAGCAACGGCGATTCGAATTCATTTTCATACCCAGCTGGGACCTAGGTCACTGGGATACCGGAGACTTTAACTCCGATGCACCCCAGATGAACCGATATACCGGGATAACAACCACAGCCATATATCACCACATGATACACCTGAGCTCTTTGGCCCCGTGTACCGAAATACATGGGAACTTAAACCCACAGTATAACACACTATGACATATGTGGGGACTCTGGCCCACTATATGTCACTCCATGATATGCGTGGGGACTCTGGCCCACTGGATACCACTTCATGCATGTGGATTTCTAATTTCTCGATATCACCAGTTCACCAACGGACAGGACCTAGGGCATCAACAGACAGAAACACTACAGAGGGACTCCATTCTCGGTGCAAGTTAGCCGTCCGGACTCGATTTATTAACTATCATCAAGATTCCAACAAGTAAAACCAATCTCATCTTTTTCATTCTTTTACTTTTGAACACTTAACTAATTAAGTAGGGCTAAGCGTTGCTACTTATCTTCCAAAGCAGGTAACAAGGAATAAGAAAATGAGACAGGTAATGCAATTGGTGGGTTTTCACACAACTCCTATTACTTAATGCAACATATCATAGCTGAAGCGATAAAACTTTTATAAATAGAATAGGGTTTGAATGCATCCGGGGCTTGCCTTGGTATTCAGGGTAGACGGGCTCGAACTCTGGATCAACTCCTGATTTCTGAATCTGTTCGTCCTTGGGATCTGGTGCGACAACGTTAACTCTCCGTTAACGGAAACTATTCGATAATTGATATGCTTTAACATGATGGAATAGTAAACATGATGCTTGATGGATGCATGATCAGATTAAGGACTTGAGTACAACTTTTCTTCATGATAAAGTTGCAAGGCAACAAAACTTCGCGTATTAAGCTCATTAGGGTTAACTACGCCATTTAAGAAATTAATTAAACACATGAAATAACGTTGATTAAGCCTTAATGACATGATTAAGATAAGCGTAAATAATTAATTAAAATGCCAAAGGTCATTAGGGTTAATGACCTAAGGTCATCAATCAATCCCAAAGTTAAACACATCCTATAATAATTAAACTCAATTAAAGGGATTAATTAATTATTTAAAGGCATTAAATAAAGGCATAAAACTAAAGTTATCAAATTAAGCCCAAAATTTTATTTTGGAAAGCTCTTAGCCTAATTAGATGGCAAAACAAATTTCAGAATTAAAAGCCATTTATTTTACTTATTAAAAATCATTGTAGGTCCATTTTTCAATTAAAAGGGCTAATTTCAACATCTGCAAAAAGTACTCAAATTTGTCATTTCCTATTTTTTCTAGGTAGATGACATCATAAAGAACACTCACAAAAATTTTCAGAATTTTTGGAGTTATATATGAATTACTATGATTTTTCAAAGAAAATAGTATTTAAATCATTTTCTAAAAATAGAAAAAGAAAAATCGGCACAGTGCTCCCCCGCTGACCGATGGCCCGCCGGCGGTTGACCGGCGATTACTCACCGACGGCGAGGTCCCCGGCGACCGGACTTGAACCACTGGCCTCAGCTTGGCACGGGGAGTCGATCTGGGTAGCTAACGACACGACGGAGCGGCGACGGCACCCACGCCGGCGGCCATGGCGGCGCGACGGAGCTAGGGCGCGGCGGCAAAACTCACCGGAGCTGTTTCCGGTGACGATGACTACACGTACATATGCAGGGCACTCAGGAGAACTCGTTTGGCAACAAAATGAGGCCAAACTGGAACTCCAGCCACGACGGCTACGCGTGTGGCGGCGCTGGCAACACAGCGCTGGCGGCGAGCTACGGTGGCCGGCGGCTATGACACAGGAATGATGAAATTGATAGCGCAGACAGCTGCAGGAGCTCACCCCGGTGCTGATGCGCACGTTAATGAAGACTGGGAGCGGCTGGGTTGAGCTGCGGTCGGCGACGCTGATGGCGGTGGCGGCGCTCCGACGGCAAGCACGACGTCACCGGAGTTCCTGTGGACCATCGAGCCAGCCAAGATGCGCATGAGGAGCAGGATAGCATGGAGAACACGGTAGCGAGGTTAAAGAGAATATATTTTCACCCTGTGCGGCGGTCGACGGCAAAAAAGCTTGCGGCGGCTCGGCGACCGGCCGTGGAGAAGACGACGGCGCGCGGGCAGCTCGGGCGAGGAGAGCAAGCACGAACTAGCTCAAATTGACCGTGAGGATGTGGCGGAGCTATTGGCAAGAACAATCGGACAGTGATGAATTGACGACGGTGAAATCGAGCAGCGGAGCGAGGTCGTCGGCGACGGCGGCGGGGAGAAGAAGGAGAGGAAGTCGGCCACGACTGAGCTATTTATAGGGCGGAGTCGATGTATGGACGGGCGACACGACGACGGAGAAGTTTCAGGTGTTCAGGAGCGCGCTGGCGGCCGAGCAGGTGCGGCGGTGGACGGCGACGCGGGTTGAGAAGCCGGCGATGGCGGCCGACGATAGGTTTCGGTACTGTTCTCAAAAATTATAGAAATGCCATTTTTTTGAAATTACAAATTACTCTAAAGTTTATATAAGAACTTGAAAATCTCCAAAATATCATTTGCACAACTTTTCAAGAGCTACACTTTTCCTTTAACTAGAATCCTCAAATTCTGTCTGGATTTTGAAATTTGAATTCAAATCAAAAAGGGGATAAAACCCTAGAAACAAACATTTGAAATTACTTTTGATTTTTCAAATAAACTTAAAAATCTTCAAAACTATGAAATGTTTAACATTCCAAACCAAACCTTTTTCACATACAATGTTTTCCAAAATTATGCATAATTTTTGAATTATGGTTTTAAAATCAAAAGGGGACAAATGCTAGAAAACTGTATTTTCAAATTCATTTGAAATTTCTTTTGGAAACTTGAAAAACTTTATATACCAACTTTGTAGCTCTTGTCAAGATCTACAAACCATCATGCTTCATTGCAATGTGCTAGGGATCTGGTTGAGGAATATGCTGCTGCCAAAATTTGGCCATTGAAAAAAGGATGGTCCTTTCAACGTTTTTATGCTAAGAGAGTTCGGGGTATAAACTACAAATACCCGGATAACGATTTTCATCGCCCAAGGATATTTTCTTCTGATGAAGAATTTGTGAAATCTATGGAGAGCCGGGCTGAGGATTTGCTTGGCAAGTATGTGTTGAGCGAGAAAAATAATATTGATAAGATTCTTGGGAGTGATTATAGGCGCTTGAACAGGGTTTTTGAAATTGCTAATGTTGAATATGGTGAAAGCCCTCCTCCTGCCTATGCTCGTAAAAAGAGGCAAGGTAAAAAGGAGACTGTTATTCAGGCTAAGGAGAAGAAGCGCAAGTCTGGCGTTTCTAGCAAGGTTATTACTAAAAAGTTGAAGAAGAATTAGAGTCCTTCTGTTTTGTTGGACGCTGAAGAGATTGATGTTGTGCTTGAATGAAGTTTGGACATAGAAGGAAACTTGGTTTCTAATGTCGGTGCTAGTGGTGAAGGCGTTCTTGAGGTTGTCAGAGGCGATGGTGATGGTGATGATGTTGTTTTCCCTGTTTCTCAAGATGTTGAGGATGAGGTGATAAAAATTTGTATGATTTTCTCTTCTAGTAGTTTGGCTCCACCATTACTTACTCCACTTAATGAAAACTTACAGAGTTTGCAAGCCCATGGTGCTTCTGCCAGTGGTTTTGGCAAAGTCGATGCGGGAGTTAACTTGGTCTCTGGGGGGAGACTCAAGTTAAGGATTTACAGAAGGTTTCTGGAATGACTTCGCCGAGGCCTGATGCTGAGGCCCCTGCTGCTGGGCCTCTCGAAGAAAATGTTGGCGCTGGGAAAACAACTTCGGTTGAGAATCCAGCTGCGGTTGAGGCTGGCGAAGTTGATGTTCAAAATGTGTTGAAGAAAGTTGAGGGCTCCCGAGTCTATTCTTTCAATGTTGAAGATAGCAATGATGAAGTTTTTGATGATGTGGTCAAGATGAACGTTTGGCACGCTTGACCAGTTCTACTATCCATGTTGGGAGTGGGAAGAGCGTTGAATGCAATCTGGGTGAATGTGTTTCTACTGGTAAGTACTATGACCTCACATTTCTTTTTGATTTGAATTGTCTTGTTTTGATAATTTTTGATTTTTTTGCAGAAACTATCTTTCCTCATGCGCCATCTTCTCCTCGAAAACAAGTCGACTTGAGCAAGTTTGGTGGTCAAGATCCTGTTACTCGCGTTGTCCCTGCTGATGGCGAAGGGGAGGCTTCTAATGCTCTTAAGCGTGGATTGGCATTTTGTCAAGAGAAAAGCTTAGGTCTTGACAGTTTCAAGTTCATTGGTGTTGGGGCCGATAAACTTCGGATGATGCCTCGCACTTCTGAGGTTCAATTATCAAAGTGCATACATGAGGCTTTCACTGTTCCTAACGCGGAGCTTGAGATATCCAAGAAACCCTGGCTCGAGGTTGCTGATGCTGGGCTGTCAATGAAATATAAGGGTTCTCTTTTGATGAGGGGTTTGCGAACTGGGTTGGAGGAGAGAGAGAAAAATTTTGCCCTTCATGAACGTGATTATCAGATTGAAGTTGAAAATCTAAAGAGGCAACTTGCCGAAAGGGAGAAGGAGAGAGATGACGCTGTGGATGCTCATAATGTGTTGGAAGGCAGACTTATCAGTGCTCTTGCTCGAGTTAAAGAAAAAGAAGATGAAAACAAAAAGATTATGGAGGAGAATGAGAAGTTGAAGGGAGACATGAGGCGCATTAAAAGAAGGATTAGGGATCAGGATAAACCCTTCTTTGATAACTGCAATCGCATTTGGAAGCTCTGTTTTGAATGTTATGACAAGTTTGGAGCTAGATGTGGAGATAAGTGCTGGGATCTTGGTGATTGTGATAATTTTTCAGTTGGCTTTGCCGCCAATATGAGGATTTGTCACAAGTCATGGAGACCACTGTTGATATCGGGGTGTTCTATTCTGCTCGTGCTGTGTTTCATTGATGAAACAAAGCCAAGATCCTCTGTTTGCACAGCTTTGTGATGCTAATTATAAGTTTCTACTGTGGGTGAGCTGACCAATGTGACAAAGGCGACACAAGTATTGTGCAATAAATATCTTGAGCAGTATTGGAGGTCAGGTGATCGGGCCCATTGTTTTGATAAAGCTAGATAGAAGCTACAGAGGGTAAATTTTATACTTGCTTGCTTTTGTTTTCTTTTGCATTTTGTGTCTAACTTTTCTCTCTTTCTGTGTCAGCAAATTGCAAAGGAGGCGAAAGCTGCTCGGAGGGAGGCAGAAGAAGTCGTGAAGAAGGAAGCTAATGCTGGAGGTCGAAGTGGTGTCGGACCCAGCGATGTTAGTGGTGGTCGTCCTTAGGCTAGAGCTGTTTTTCTTTTGTGAGAAGAGAAGTTTTAAGAAAATGGTGGCTCTAAGTTATGATGCTTGTAAGATATACACTTGGTATCCGTTTAACTATTTGCTCATCATACGCAGGTTCCTCATGCTGAGGCTGTGCAGGACATGCTGAGGCTGTGCAGGATGTCGAAGATATCGTTCCGCTATTAATGTGCAAAGATGACTTCGTTTTCGAGCATGCCGAGTTTTATGATTTTCGTGCAAGGTGTGATGGCTGTGATGTTGATGATTTCCTTAATCTTAAGTTTTGCTCTTGTTGTTTTGGACTTGAACTTTTTTTTTGGTGATTCTATCTTACAAATCTTTTATAGACTTGAATAGGCGATGCCGTAACGTCCGGCCTCCTAATTGCCGAGTTTTTGATTTTATGGGTTTTGCACAGGTAAAGATTTGACGTGTGAGGTTTACTTTTCTTCTGTGGTTGCTTTTGTTTTCTGACTTCTTCTTCTTATAGTCGTCTGAGTCAAGTAATTCGCTGGCGAGTGTTTGTGAGGACTATTTATGTCGTGAAGCGAACAAAATTATAATTGTGAGCGACATACTTGGTGATGCTGCCGAGGTAGTTAGTTCTCGAGATAACTAATTTTGTAAACATATTTTTGTAAATGGATAGGTTGTATTGCAAGATATCTTGTATTGCGAAATTTGTGAGTTTTCCTTCGCTTGTTTGACTGGGTATAGAATAAACACTTTGGGTTAAATTGTGTATGTACTTTGTCGAGAAACATGTAATTGAGAACTTTACCTTAGTAAATTTTAAATATTGTCCCTTCTTTTTCGTCTGAAGTGGATGCGTGCACTTCGCTTGGAAGCTTGAAACGTTTTCACCTTAGTGAAGCAAAGTCGAAAAATTTTGCCTTAGCAAATTTTGAAACGTCGTCCCTTCTTTTTCATGCGAAGTGGATGCGTACGCTTCCTTAGGAGCAGAAAACATTTCACCTTAGTGAAATAAAGTCGAAAAATTTGCCTTAGCAAATTTTGAAACACCGTCCCTTCTTTTTCGAGCGAAGTGGACGCGTACGCTTCCTTAGAAGCAGAAAACATTTCGCCTTAGTGAAATAAAGTCAAAAAATTTGCCTTACCAAATTTTAAAACATCGTCCCTTCTTTTTCGAGCGAAGTGGACACGTACGCTTCCTTAGAAGCAGAAAACATTTCATTCTTAGTGAAATAAAGTCAAAAAATTTGCCTTAGCAAATTTTGAAACGCCGTCCCTTCTTTTTCGAGCGAAGTGGATGCGTACGCTTTCTTAGAAGCAGAAAACATTTCACCTTAGTGAAATAAAATCAAAAAATTTGCCTTAGCAAATTTTGAAACGCCGTCCCTTCTTTTTCGAGTGAAGTGGACGCATACGCTTCCTTAGAAGTAGAAAACATTTTACCTTAGTGAAATAAAGTCAAAAAATTTGCCTTAGCAAATTTTGAAACGCCGTGCCTTCTTTTCGGAGCGAAGTGGACGCGTATGCTTCCTTAGAAGCAGAAAATATTTCACTTTAGTGAAATAAAGTCAAAAAATTTGCCTTAGCAAATTTTAAAACGCTGTCCCTTCTTTTTTGAGTGAAGTGGACGCATACGCTTCCTTAGAAGCAGAAAACATTTCACCTTAGTGAAATAAAGTCGAAAAATTTGCCTTAGCAAATTTTGAAATGCCGTCTCTCCTTTTTGAGCGAAGTGGACGCGTACGCTTCCTTGGAGGCAGAAAACATTTCACCTTAGTAAAATAAAGTCAAAAAATTTTCCTTAGCAAATTTTAAAACGCCATCCCTTCTATTTGGTGCGAAGTGGATGCGTACGCTTCCTTAGAAGCTAAAAACATTTCACTTTAGTGAAATAAAGTCGAAAAATTTGCCTTAGCAAATTTTGAAACGCCGTCCCTTCTTTTTCGAGTGAAGTGGACGCGTACGCTTCCTTAGAAGCAGAAAACATTTCACCTTGGTGAAATAAAGTCAAAAAATTTGCCTTAGCAAATTTTGAAACGCCGT
>CM041633.1:29541629-29561105 GCA_023333625.1 Bothriochloa decipiens
GTAAAATAAAGTCAAAAAATTTTCCTTAGCAAATTTTAAAACGCCGTCCCTTCTTTTTGGTGCGAAGTGGACTCGTACGCTTCCTTAAAAGCTGAAAACATTTCACCTTAGTGAAATAAAGTTGAAAAATTTGCCTTACCAAATTTTAAAACGCCGTCCCTTCTTTTTGGAGCGAAGTGGACGCGTACGCTTCCTTAGAAGCAGAAAACATTTCACCTTAGTGAAATAAAGTCAAAAAATTTACCTTAGCAAATTTTAAAATGCCATCCCTTCTTTTTCGAGCGAAGTGGACGCGTACGCTTCCTTAGAAGGAGAAAACATTTTACCGTAGTGAAATAAAGTCAAAACATTTGTCTTAACAAATTTTGAAATGTCGTCCCTTCTTTTTTAAACGAAGTGGACGCGTACGCTTCCTTAGAAGCAGAAAAAATTTCACCTTAGTGAAATAAAGTCGAAAAATTTGTCTTAGCAAATTTTGAAATCCCGTCCCTTCTTTTTTGAGCAAAGTGGACGCGTACGCTTTCTTAGAAGCAGAAAACATTTCACCTTAGTGAAATAAAGTCAAAAAATTTGCCTTAGCAAATTTTAAAATGCCGTCCCTTCTTTTTGGTGCGAAGGAGACGCGTATGCTTCCTTAGAAGCTAAAAATATTTCACCATAGTGAAATAAAGTCAAAAAATTTTCCTTGGCCAATTTTGAGTTGGATAAGTTAGCATTTTTTAGATTAATAAAATGTTGACGCTAACTTAGTTTTGTAAAATTTGTGCCGATATCAGAGTATATGTTGGATATACTCTTCAGCATTTGTGCTTTTGGTTGTGCGATGTAGAGACGTATCTCTGGGAAAACTGCTTTCTCATTTATATTTCATAAGGTTTACAAAGAGACTGCCTCGTTAAAAAACCACTGACCCTGCGAAGGGTTTCCTCTGAGTGGAAAAAGAGTGCAGCTCAGTTATTGTTTCAGGAATGTAAAATTGTTCAAAGGGAATTTCTACTTCTACTTCTGCTGAAAAGCAAACTAATCTTTGCAGTCTTGCTTATGGATAATACTTGCGGAGTGCTTCTATATTCCAGGTGTGACTGAGTTCCTCACCTTTCAGATTTGCTAGGTGATACGCACCTTCTTTGTTTGTTCTTGTGACGATGAAAGGACCTTTCCACTTTAGTTGGAATTTTTCAACTGTGTCTTCGTCTCTTTTTCTTTTCAGGACAAAATCTTCTGGTGCTAACTTTCTTGGCTTGACTTTTTTGTTGTACCACTTCTGTGTTTCAAGTTGGTACTTCTTGATATTTTCGAGTGCATTGTTCCTTTCTTCTTCGAGTAGATCTTTTCTTATTGCTTGGTCTTCTTCTGTGATCATTTGAATATTTGTTCATGGACCTTCATATTTTATTTCTTCGGGAGTCATTGCTTCATCTCTGTAAAGTAACTTGAACGGCAAAAAATCCGTTGGCCTTGATTTTGAGGTGTTGTGAGACCAGATTACTCTTGGTAATTCGTCAACCCATTTTCCTTTCTTCAGGTCTGTTAAGCACTTTGAAATTCCAGTGCAAATTATCCCATTTACTCTTTCAACTGCACCGTTGGACTGTGGATGTCTTACTGATGTGAAGCAAAGTTTAATTCCCATTGAATGGCAGTATTCTCTGAAGTCTTCACTGTCAAACTGGGTTTCATTGTCTACGGTGATATGTCTTGGCACCCCGAATTTGCATACGATGTTTTGCCATAGAAATTTTTTCATTGTATGGGAAGACATGTTTGTGATTTGCTTTGTCTCAATCCATTTAGTGAAGTATTCGACTGTAACTATTGCGTATTGGTAGTTGCCTTGAGCCAGAGGTAACTTTCCAACTATATCGATTCCCCATCTTGCAAGTGGCCAAGTTGGTTCAATTGGTTATAGGTTTATTCCTGGAGCATTGTCTTTACTTCCTGCCATTTGGCAATTGTGGCAAGTCCGAATGATTTCTTTGCTGTCACTTTGGGCAGTTGGCCAGAAAAACCCTTGTCTGAAGGCTTTTCCGACTATTGATCTAGCCCCTGCGTGACATCCGCAGATTCCCTCATGTATTTCTTTCAGTAGGTTTTTCCCATCTTCTCTTGAGATGCACTTTAGTAATGGTTGGCAAACTCCTTCTTTGTATAGTTCTTCATTGATGATTTTGTAGCTTCTGGTCTTTTGCTTCATTCTTACTTCATCAACTTCGTTTTCTTGCTCGTAAAATCCTTTGAGGAATGCCATAATTGGAGCCCTCCAGTCTTCGCTTTCTATGATGTGTACTTCTTTTGGTTGTTCAACTTTTATTTTTGTTGAGGCTTCGGTGATAGTTTGGAAGAATACTTTTGGTGGTAACTATAACTTTTGGGCGACGGCTTTCACAATTTTGTCTGCATCTGTATTGTCATTTCTTGATATACTTTTCACTGTGAATCCTATGAAGTGTTTTTCTTGGTCCCTCAGTAGCTGGAGATACTTTGCTAGTTCTGGATCTTTTGCTTTGTAATTTTTCTCTATATACCCAGCCATTACTTGAGAATCTGTCTTGATTATAAGTTTTTGGATTCCTATTGCTCTTGCTTTGTGAAGTCCCAGTAATACTGCCTCATATTCTGCAATGTTATTGGTGCATTGAAAGTCTAGTCTTGCTGCATATTTGAGTTTTATTCTAGAAGGTGAGGTTATGACTGCTGCTGCTCCTACGCCAGCGAAGCCCCAGGCACCATCACAACAGATTATCCATTCTGGTTGCTCCATACTTTCTTGACTGTACTTTGAAGGTGTCCAATCTGCTACGAAGTCGGCCAACACTTGAGATTTGATTGCTGGTCCTTTCTCAAACTTGATGAAGTATTGGGACAATTCTGCGGCCCATTTTCCCAGTCTCCCTGAGGACTTGCAGACTTGTAGCACTTCTTTGAGGGGTTGATTTGTTGGCACTCTTATTTTATGTGCTTGGAAGTAGTGTTTCAACTTTCTGGATACCATAAGTACTGTGTATATGATTTTCTCGATTTCTGAATAGAAAATTTTTGATCCAGACAAAGCTTCGGATGGGAAGTATACTGGAATTTATTTTGTTGAGTGCTCATTTTCTTTTCCTTGTATCGGTACTGCGCTAACTGTACTTTTGTTTGCTGATACATATAGTAGCAGATCTGCCGTCGGGTCAGTGTTGCCAAGGTTGTGGGATTGGATAGATGCTTTTTTATTTCTTCGAAAGCTTCTTGCTGTGCTGGACCCCAGCTGAATTTTTCCTTTTTCCCTTTCAGTGATTGAAATATGGGGAACTTCGCCCCGCTGATTTGGATATGAATCTGCTTAGCGAAGCTAATCTTCCTGTGAGCTTTTGGACGTCCTTGATGTTTCTTGGTACTTGCATGTTCAGTATTGCCTTTACCTTCTCTGGATTCGGGTCGATCCCTTTTCCAGATACGATGCACCCTAAAATTTTGCCTGTTTGAACTCCGAATGTGCATTTTTTTGGGTTCAACTTAAGTTTGCTTTTCTGAGATTTGAGAAGGTTTCTTGTAAGTCTTCGACATGGTCTGCTCTTTTCTTGCTCTTGACTACCAAGTCGTCAACATACGCAAGTAAATTTCTTGGTATTTGATCTTTGAGAACTGTGGATGTCATTCTGATGAAAGTTGCTCCTGTATTGCGAAGCCCCTTAGCCATTCTTTGGAAACAGTAAGTTCCAAATGGTGTGATGAAACTTGTGTACTCTTCATCTTCTTTTTTCATCCAGATCTAATGATAGCCTGAATAGCAGTCAAGGAAACTGAGCATTTCACTTCCTCCTGCCTGATCTACCAAAGTGTCTATTCTTGGTAGTGGAAAGTTGTCTTTTGGACATGCCTTGTTGAGATCTGTAAAATCTATGCACATTCTTCACTTTTTGTTTTTCTTTTGCACCATGACTATGTTTGCGAGCCAAGTTATAAATTGGACTTCTCTTATGACTTTTGCATCTAACAATCTTTGAACTTTGGCTTTTGCGGCTTGTGTTCTGTCTTTCGACAACTTTCTGAGTTTTTGCTTTTTTAGCCTGAAGTTTGGGTCGATGTTTAACTTGTGTTCTATGACATCCCTGCTTACTCCTCCTAAGTCTTGTGCAGACCAGGCGAAGATGTCTTTATTACTTCGCAAGAATTGTATTATCTTTTCTTCTTCTTCTTTCGATAGATTTGTGCTGATGATAAATTGTCTTTCTGGCACCATTGGGTCGATTGGTGCTTGCTTTGTGTCTTCGCAAGGCTTCGTTTTTTCTTGTGTCTTCGCGTTTTCAGTTTCAGGCTCATCTTCTTCTTCTTCTTCTTGTATTACATGGATATTTTTGAAAGCCAGGCTTGCATCTCTTTCAATGTTTCTTGCCTCTGTTTGATCGCCGAAGATGGTTAGGATGCCGTTGACTGCTGGCATCTTCATGCATAAGTATGGGTAGCTTACTACAGCTTCGAAAGCATTTAAACTTCCTCTTCTAAAGATTGCATTGTACTGGCTGTGCATTTCGACAACATCGAATGCTATTTTCTCTGTTCTCGCATTATTCGCTGTTTCGAATGAGACTGGCAAGACAATTCTGCCGATAGAGTTTATTTTCTTTTCGCTGAAGCCGACTAGTGGGTGCTCGGCTCTTCCTAGAGTTTTCCTGTCAATTTGCATTGCATCTAAAGTTCTTGTGAATATTATATCTGCTGAGCTGTCACCATCTATCAGAATTTTTGTTACTGCCCAGCCTTCATGTTTGCTTCTATGACCATTGCATCCATGTGGGGGTAATCTTTGAGTTTGAGATCTTGTTCTGAGAATGTGATTGACATGTGGGACCATCTTATTTTCTTGAATGAACCTTCGACTGCTATGGAGTTTACTCTTCTAAAATACTTTCTTCTTTCATTTCTTGAATCAAGCTCCATGCTGTTTCCTCTGAAGATTGTCATAATTCTACCCTTGCTTGGGATGACTGCGTTCCCGTTGCTTGTTGACGCTTCGGGCATGTTGTTGTTGTATTGAATTTGATGGTTGTTATTTGCTACTGAACTTTCAGGTTAGAAATTTTGTTACTGGCTTAGGCCCCATTGATTTTGTGCGCACGCTGCTAGCGGTTGGCAGTTATAGATTGGCAGAGGTGGTGGCAACATGTGCTGAGGGTAAGTTATTGGCAAGTAACTTGTTCTTTGGGGAGCTAGATGGTTGACAACCTTCAGCTGTGAAGTTGCTCTATTTTCTTCTTGTACTTCTTCAATGTTTTTTTACTCTTGGGCACATCTTCGATGTATGGCCAGCCCCTTTGCCATGTATGATGCAGTATATTTCTTCGGGCCTTAAATTTTTTCTTTCAAAGTTTCTGCTTTGGTTGTTATAATTTGCCCTTTGCTGAAAATTTTAATTGTAACTTCTGTTGTTTTAAAAATTTCTTTGATTGTTTGATCTTAGACCTTGATCGGCAGCTTCGCTCGTGTTATTGATGTGATTTATCCTCTGAAATGGTATTCCCTCAGCATTTGTTCTTGAGCGTTGGGGATTGTTATTTGATCTTGACATGTTTTTTCTCCATTTTTTTCTTCTATTCTTTTTCTGTAGTCTTCGTCGGACTCACAATATTTTCTCATTTCTTCATATAACTTTTCCACTGTGGTTGGTCTTTCCCTTTTGAAGTGTGATGAGAGTTGGCCTGCTCGCAATCCTTTGATTGCTGCAATAATGACAACTTCGTCTGGTATGTTTGGTATTTAAGCTTTTGTTTGTACAAATCTTTTATAATATTGGCTCAATGGTTCTTTTGGTTGCTGCTTGATGTTGAAAAGATCATCGTTGGTGTGTTCGACTCTTTGTAGGCCTTGGAAGCCTAGAAGCAAAGTTTTACGAAGCTGATCCCAGGATTTGATTGACCTTGATTTTAGCGAAGAGTACCAATGCTGCGTTGGTCCTCTTACTGCCACGATGAGCGACTTTGCTAAGGTGTTCGTATCTCCCCCACTTGATGCTACTGCTGCTTCGAAGCTCATAAGAAATTGTCTTGGGTCGAACATGCCATTATAGGTTGGGATGATGTTGAATTTGAAACCTGCTAGCCACTTCGCTAGCTGAATGTCAATTGACAAGGGCGACTCTATATCAATTGTTGCTATCTAACTTTGATTTTCTTTGCTGCTAGTGTTTTTGTTTACAGAGTTTGGATCTTGAATCATGACTTCGCTTTTATTTTCTATTTCATTGTTGATCTTTCTTAGTTTAGCCTCTGCTTCTGCGATTTTTTGCCTTAAGGACTTTTCTCTTGTCTTCGCTCTTGCTTCCTCCAGCTGTTTTCTCTTGATGATGAGTTGTTCTTCGAGTTCTTTGAGTGTTCTTTCTTCGTTCTGAGTTTCTTCATCTTCTTGTAAGCGTCTGTTTTCTGTTTCTGTCTCATCTTCCAAAAGTGGGTCTTTGTCTTGGTTTGAATTGTCTCCAGCCGAAGTTGCTTTTTTGCTGGGTCTTGCCATTTTGCGCCCGCATGGTGGTCGTGGGTGTCTTCGATCACACAAATGGATGGCGGCAGATGTTGGGTTATGAAATCACACATAGACAAGTAGGGTAATAACAATATGCTGGTCGCGATTGTATTTCATTCTGTTCTAAAATTTTACATCCCAGGGGTATTTATAGACCCCCTGGCTTCGCCATTCAAGGAATCTTACAAAATCAACCATGGAACCTCCTATACATTTGCTAAAAAGCGCATCGGCGAAGTGGCGAAACATACTTCGCCTTTTTCCTTTTATCTTCTTAAGTAACTTTAAACTTGATCATGATTTCTCAACTTAGTTGAGAACTTCACAGATTCCCCATGCGAAGCCGCCACGATGACTTCGCTGGTCATCAAGAGACTAGCGAAGTCAACTTCGCCGGATAACCTGAAATATGTGAAATCATATGTGCGAAGTTTGATTTAACCTGAAACCGTATGGTCGTGGGTTTGAATCCCACGGATGGCGCCAGATGTTGGGTTATGAAATCACACACAGACAAGTAGGGTAATAACAATATGCTGGTCGCGATTGTATTTCATTCTGTTCCAAAAGTTTACATCACAGGGGGTATTTATAGACCCCTGGATTCGCCATTCAAGGAATCTTACAAAATCAACCATGGAACCTCCTATACATTAGCTAAAAAACGCATCGACGAAGTGGCGAAACGCACTTTGCCTTTTTCCTTTTATCTTCTTAAGCAACTTTAGACTTGATCATGATTTCTCAACTTAGTCGAGAACTTCACAGATTCCCTATGCGAAGCCGTCATGATGACTTCGCTGGTCGTCAAGAGAAACATATGAAATCATATGTACGAAGTTTGATAGCCACGGCGAAGTGTCCACGTCATCTTCGCGGAGCGTCCAAAGTACAGCGAAGTCATCTTCGTCAGTCGACTTGAAACATGCGAAAATACATAAGCAAAGTTGAAAACACGTGCAATGAAGTATCTTTGTTATCTTTGCTGTATATGTTAGCATCTCAAATGTTTATAATAAAATGTTTATCTTTAAAGTTTAGAAAGAATATTTGTATGTTAAGGTTGTTCCCCGACACGCGGCGATCTTGAAGACGATCAGTCGATCAAGCACGAAGGCAAGGGTCGTCGACCCAGCTCACGTCCTTGCCGAATCGATGTGAGACCTGCTTCTTCTAGCTTGCTATCTTTCCGTTAACTTCTTTCTTTAACCTGTTAACGGATTGCTTATTCTCGATATAGATGGCTCGCGATAGTGATAGTCGTACAGGAGATTGGTCCGGGCGCCAGCGTTCTCATCGATCACGCAGCAATCATGAAGACGATCAATCCCGCAAGACTGAATCGAACAGACCGGAAACCCTCAAAGCCGCGCTTCGACTCTATTGGTCAGAACACTTCACGTCGTCATGACGTTGCCGAGACTCTTAGCAGCCGTGGAAGCAAAGAGCTTCAGCACAAGAAGACCACTAGGACCAAGACTCAAGGCAAGACCCACGACAACTCTGACAGTGAAGATGCCTCGCCGCTTCCGCGCAAGGAAATCACCAAACATCGCTCTGACCGCAATTGTCGAGATGCTCCTCGTAAGAGCGAACCTAGACTTCGCAACGGCAGCGACCCAGCCGATCAGTATATGATCGACTATCGCAAGCCCCATCGCCAGCTGATTGTGAGCAGCGATAGTAGTGACTCTGACTTAGACCCTCATCCAAAGAGGGGATCGCGCAAGAATATGGACGACCGTGCCGAGGTAACGGTAAACGTGCAAGCCAAGAGGTCCCAATCAGCGACGGACATTGATGGCGCGCGTGGTGAAGAGCCACTCAAACAAGAGAACCCTCAAAAGAAGATATGCACGGGCGGCAAGAGCGAAGATGGCAAGATACTCCAGCTCGCGCTCCTACAATAGTTGGCGTACATTCCAAGCCAAATCAACCCCAAGCTCCTATCATAGAAGCTACGCCCACACACTGTCTAAGGCTGCACAGGTTTGCCCTTCTTATGGTTGTTTATTTATTTATTTTTATTTCTTTTTTTATGCAACGTTTAGCACATTGCCATAGATACATACTTTTTTACCCATTACAAACCTAGTTTGCCCACGGCGATCAACACGGTTAACATGCCGAAGACTGACTTGGATGATACACATCCTCTCGTCGACGGGCTCGTCGGCTTGGGCGAAGATAACGTAAGCGTGCTATACCAAACTCCTCAAGTACCTCCTTTCGCATCATAGTAATTTTGTCAATTTTTTTTCTTTCTAGTCCATTCCAATGGAAGACCTGAGTGTCCCTCCCTGGGAGGGAGTCTTGTTAGCAGAGGCATTGAGCATTTTCTCGACCTCCGCATAGGACTTTCCTTCCTTTGATGGAGCTGTGGATGGTGCGACCACGACTACAGAACAGCCCCAGGTGCTACCCCTGTGCTATCTCCGGTGTCGGAATTGCAGATTGCTGCGACAGGTCCAAAACGGCGGCAATCTGCAATTCCGGCCCTGTCACGGCAATCTGCAGTTCCGGCACTGGAGATGGCACATGGGGCAGCACCTGCAGCTGTTCCGTAGTCGTGGTCATGCCATCCACAGCTCCAAGAAAAGTCTTGTGCGGAGGTCAAGAAAATGCTCAATGCCTCTGCTAACAAGACTCTCAAGGATGGACTATAAAGAAAAAAATATATATATGACAAAATTATTATGATGCCAAAGGAGGTACGTGAAGAGTTTGGTATAGCACGCTTACCTTATCTTCGTCCAAGCCGGACGTGCCCGTCGACGTGAGAAAGTGTATCATCCATGTCTATCTTCGGCATGTTAATTGTGCGGATCGCCGTGGGCAAACTAGTTTTGTCCTGGGCAAAAAAAGTATGTATATATGGCAATGTGCTAAACGTTGCATACAAAAAAGAAAGAAAATAAAAAATAAATAAACAACCAGAACAAGGGCACACCTGTGCAGCCTTAGAGAGCTGTGTGGATGTAGCTTTTATGACAGGAGCTTGGAGTTGATTTGGCTTGCAAGGTAAGTCAACTACTATATATAGGAGCGCGAGCTAGAGTACCAGGCAATGTCTCGCCGTCTTCATTCTTGCCGCCCGTGCGTATCTTCTTTTCGGGGCTCCCTTGTTTGAGTGGCTCTTCACCACGCACGCCATCAATGTTCGCCGCTAATTGGGACCTCTTGCCTTGCATATTTACCGTTATCTCGGTACAGTCGTGCACACTCTTGCGTGATCTCCTCTTTGGATGGGGTCTAAGTCAGAGTCACTACTATCGCTGCTCACAATCAACTGGCGATGGGGCTTGCGATACTCGATCATGTACTGATCGGCTGGGTCGCTGCCATTGTGAAGTTTAGGTTCGCTCTTACGAGGAGCATCTCGACTATAGCGGCTAGAGCGATGTTTGGAGATCACCTTGCGCGGAGGCGGCCAGACATTTTCACTGTCAGAGTTGTCGCGCGTCTTGCCTTCAGTCTTGGTCATTTTGGTCCTTGCTTCCACGGCTGCTAAGAGTCTCGGCAACTTCATGATGTGAAGTGTTCCGATCAATAGCGTCGAAGCGCAGCTTTGAGGGGTTCCGGTCTGAGCGCTCGACACGAGCCTTGGATTAGGTCTTGCAGGATTTTTCCAGCCGATGTGGAGACAAATGACGAGGAAATAAGATCGTGGTTTATGGAAAGGGGGTGCTCCATCGCATACATATATAGTACCCCTGAGGCCGTGCGTGCGCGATCTGGACTCTGAAATCCGCAAGCCCTTGATAGATACTGTAGCGATTTTTCGATGCACCGCCAGGATATCTCTGTCTGTCTCTTCACCAAGATGAGCCCGAACTTGCTACGCGCCGCTCATACTCATCTTGGTGGGGGCATTTGTTGCATGGATTTTTGTCAAAATAGAATCCATGTGTTACTATGGTACCGAGTATGTATATACACAAAGGTACACTACATATGTTTGTTATGTACATGCAAAAGGCAGATGGCTTAGCAGGCCTATTCATACCACGAGAAAAAGAGGAGCTCGCATATGCTCATGTATGCGTTCCCAATTTACTACAGGGCCGTATATGCATATATGCGTCTCCACGAACAAACTGAGAAGCTAGCAAGCTGACAAAAGCTTGCAGGCTTCTTCACATTACGAATTGGGGAGTTTATACGCGTATATGTGCCTCGACATCTAAGAAGCTGAGAATTGCTGTGTGGGTTTGTACGTTCTACAGGGCCATGCACACATGCACACACCTCAATGTGTAAACAAAGAAGCTAGCAAACTTAAGTTAGCAAATGCAGTCGTAACCGTGTACACATGTATACAACTGAACCGGCAGTAAGATGCGTACGTACGCCGGTCTATATCGTGTATAATTCTGTAAAGGCGTACACAGGTCGGTGTAGAAATAAAAAAAAAGAGGGGGCTCAAACATGGGAGTCTATGAAATAAAATACTATGTGGTAATAATTTTCCAAAGGAGCCGCCGCGGATGCGGCCTAAATAGGAAGCTTCAGTCTTTCTGCAGCCGGGAGTACGCCAGGATGATCTTGAGACCCCGGGTCACAGGATCCTCCAGTCGGCCGACGTGCTCCAGCCGAGACTCCATGGTTTGCTGGCTTTTGGGGAAGCCGAGAGTCCCCGATCTGACAAAGGAACTATCGCCAAACGACTGCGGAAGTCAGGCAGGCTGGACGACGTGACCGAATTTCAGGTTTCCGCCATGCGTGGCACTATTGCAGAAGCCGATATCACATCAAGCGACTTTGGGCAGTAGCAGCAGGGTTGCACAGGACTTTCGCCTGCGCGAAAGGGGTTCCCCCCCCACCCCCCCCCCCCCCCCCAGACGGGGGCGTTGACCTTTGGTGGACAATTTCCGCTACGGCGAAAGTTTCGGGCGCTCAATGGATTTAGTCAGTGGTGCTAACATGTGTTTTGCCAGCAGATACGTACGGGAACAAGGAGCCGAAAGCGGGAGAGAAGTGGGATGGTTATCGCTGTACAAGAGGGAAGTTGGGGTGCAGCTGGAAAGCATCATCGCCAGTATAGAGGTGCTGTCCAGGTGTCCCGCGCAGATTGAATGGATGACAGTGAGCTTGGAGTCGTCATCACAATTGGCACCATTGGCTGCTCCTTCTTCAACAGCTGCAAGTAGTGTGGTTTTAGCTGAACCTGATTGTCTATAATCTGCAGCTCCTAGGAGTTTGCTTTCTATTCTTTTTTTTTACAAGGATTTGCTTTCTATTCGTTTTCTTTCATTCGCGCTTGTGTGCCAAAACAGGACCAAAAACTGTGAACTTGTATGCTTTTTTGAAATATAAAAGCAGGGAAACCTTCTATCTAAAATAAATACATGGTGTATTGATTCTGTTGCGCCATTATGCACATTACTAATTCATCATAGAGATTCCTTACCATTCGTAGGCTGGCAAAGGGGGCACAACATTAGGGTTGCTGTTGGACATGAGGTGATGCTAAGGCCGTCGGCATTATCCCATTGCTTTTGAGTAGTGGTTTCAATCTTAAGTTCAATAATGTGCTACATATTCCAATCATGAGAAGGAACCTTATTTCTATTTTTCACTATAATTTAAAAAAACAAATGCTTGGTTAAGTCTAATAATGAAATTGTTGGTCTTGCTCCTTGGCATGACAAACTTTATTTATTGCCTCTAAATGATTCTTCTATGATGAATGTGTGTGATGTCATAGTGGCAAAGAAAATCTGCCTTTTCGAAAGACCGTTATTGTTACATGTATTTATGATGTTAACGACATATGAAGAAGCAGTGATGAGCCTTAACTCATCTAAATGGTTGGAGGCGATGGAGGATGAGCTAAGATCTATGAGCTCTAATAAAGTCTAGGACTTAGTAGAAATTCTCGATGGGGTCAAGCCAATAGCAAATGGGTCTACAAAACTAAATATGACTCCAGAGGGAATCCGGAAAAGTTCAAGGCAAGGCTTGTAACAAAAGGCTTTATGCAAATAGAAAGGATTGATTATAATGATTTAGAGTTGCATCTAATGGATGTGAAGATTGCTTTCCATAATAGTGACTTGCATGGGAATGTATACATGACTCAACCGGGAAGGTTTTACTGTGGAAGGCAAGGAACATATGCTTGCAGGCTAAATAAATCTATATGTATGGACTCAAACAAGCTTAACTAGGTAGTGGTGTATTAATTAAGTTTGATAATGTGATTTGGAATTTCGGCTTTACTAAAAATAAAAGGGATAATTGTATATATATTAAGGTCAAGGGGAGTATGTTTATTATCCTAACACAACATGCAGCGCTAATTACATGAAAATTCCAAAAGGATTTGTAGGTGAATGGCTGCTACAGTCAACAAATCACAACCACAAGTAGAATACAATAAAACAAAACACATAGGGGAGTGACGCTCTGCCATTGCTGCCTCCACCTTCTCCAGTTGCCGCTTAGCTGGGAGAGTAGGTCCCTTGCCGGAGGGACCTGCCTCGCCATTGAAGTGGTCGGGGGAGGACGTCGTTGGAGAGCCTCTGGAAGGTAGCCATCCAAGAGCTGACAGAAAGGCCGAGATAAGAGTCCATGGCAGTAGTGGTCCGGTGGTGAACGCAATGCTCCTAGACTGACGGAGGAGTTGCTTGTGCCAGAGCCATCGGGGATGCCACAGGGAAGGCTGCTGGAGCCTTGATGACGCTGGATCCAGCGGCGTTGAAGCCCACCATAGTCTGGCCGGCCTGGTGGAAGGCTTATGGCACGGGGCCCTCCCTTGGTCCGGTCATCATGGTGAAGGACCTAAGAGTCGGCGATGGCAGACGAACAGGTGTCGCCAGAGGAGTTGGAGGCGCGACCGACGTTGGTCATGCCAGAGCCTATCCAGAAACCTGGGTGACGTCAGAAGCGATGAGGCGCTGGGCGCGATTACCCTGGCCAGGGCAATGGTGATGACTACCCCCGGCCACGGCGATGGTGACGACGGCTATGGCGGCTACGACGACAGCCATGACCTAAGAAGTGCCAGTGCTGCGTGCGATTCTTCGCCAGGCCAGGAGCATCGAGGACCAGGGGAGCGCGGCAGGTGAGTGGAACTCCAAAGAGGATGGCAATCATGATCGTCGGTGGGTCGTTGGAATCCATCTCACCTCCTCGACGTGAGTCTTCTCCCTCTCGACCTTGAGCATGCTGATAACGCATTTAAAAGTGGTGGTAATCGAGACAAAATGAATCAAACTACAATCTATTCCATTGAAGATCTCAGAATTTATAAATGGTGAAATGACGCCACGAGAGTTGCGAGATGCCTGTTCGGGGACGCGGAAATGCAACCGCCCAACGAATAGCCCTCCTGATGATCGGCTCCTCAGGGGTGTAGTTATCCGTATGAAACAACAATTGTTACGTGAAGATATTACATTGATCGTTGGATTAGATCTAAGGCTAAGACTAATCCATGTCACTAATATGTGTGGATGTGATCTCCTTGAGGAACATATTGCCTAGTAACAGGCGGCATTGAAGTAGCTGGTGTTGGCGTCATTGGTGTTGGTGTTTTTGGCGTTGATGTTGCTAGCTTTGTTGCAACCAGACATGCCAAAATTGGCTCCAGGGAGCCTGGCTAGGGAATAGCCATCCAACCAAACACATCCAAAATGATGGAGCATATGGATTCAATTTTCTTTTGTCACACTACAGGGTTCGCTCTCTTTGCCGACTGCAATGCGCACTCGGCAAAGGCAGAATTGCAGTCGGCAAAGGCTTTGCCGACTGCAATTCGACGTGGCAGTCGGCAAAGAAACCGTCGGTGAAGGTGGCTTTGCCGAGTGCCACATGGCATGCAGTCGGCAAAGCCTTTGCCGAGTGCCGCGTCAGCACTCGGCAAAGCCACGTGGCGCCGTCAGCCTGACGGCTGGCTTTGCCGAGTGCTGACTGGCGGCACTCGGCAAAGAAAAAAATTATTTTTTTTTGAAAATTTTTTTGCCGAGTGCCAGCTCGGCACTAGGTAAAGAAAAAAAAAATTTACGAAAATTCTTTGCCGAGTGCTGACACTCGGCAAAGGCATGACCCCTTTGCCGAGTGCCACTCTGGCACTCAGCAAAGCTGGGGATTTTGTGGCCAGATTCCCCAGCTTTGCCGAGTGTCAGCACTCGACGAAGCTGGGAAAAAATTTTTTCCCTTTTTTTCTGTTTTCTTGCATCCAAACATTGCAAAATCACAATTTATATCACAATTTCACCAGGACCACAAGTAGCACCATTTATATCACAATTTCATCACATTTATCACCACCGTCACCATATATATCACAATAACACATATATCTCACAATAGCATCTCTTATCACCACCATAAGTCCATTACAACCATGAAGTTCAACGCAACGAGTCGAACACCAAAAGTCGAGGTCCATCACATGAAGTTCAACACAACAAGTATAGGTCCATCACGAAGAGAAGAAATACATGACAGAGACTTCGACGATACTCAAGTCCAGGAGCATAACACAAGCAACAAGTACCTAGCTCGTCGCGCCATCCCCGGAGCCGTCAGGTTGTCCGTCCCCAGAGCCCCCAGGGTTTTCCCACGGAACCCACCCTGGATCACGCGGCACCGACCAGTACGGCCGCCCTCCGCCCACCGGCCATGAGTAAGGTGTAGGAGGACCATCCGGAGGTGGATACGGTGGAGAAGGGCCACCCAGAGGTGGATACGGCATCATCTGAGGGCCGACACCTCTAGGAGACGGGTTCGAACCCGCCGACTGTACCTGCACAAGTTAAAGGCCAAGTGATGTCATTAGTATCTGCAGGATGGATGCACAAGCTAAAGCAAGAGTTAATGTACTCACCGGGGTCCCAGCAGGAGTGACAGGAGCAGGCACAGGAAAAGACGGTGGAGGAGGCGGTGGAGCGAATAATTCAGGCGGTGGAGGAGGCCCGGGGATCTGCAGGGATTGGAAGTAGCCGGCAAAGCCCTGCATTTGACTATTGTAGTGCTGCTGCATGGCTGTCAGGTGCTGCTGGTAAGCCATCTGTTGCGCCTGCATCTGCGCCTACATCTACGCCATCTGCTCCTGCACCTGGGCCTGCAATATTACATCCGTAGTGTTGATTGTAAGTATAGGTGTGAAACGAGTGAACGACGAACAAAACCACACTTACCTAGAACTGCGACATGCTCGGCTGCCAAGACGCTATGGGGATGTCGGTGGAGCTCGTGGCCTGGATCGAACCTGGCTTAGCGTGGGAGTATCGGACGGGTCGACGGCGCTGTGGGCCATGTAGTACTGGCCATGCTGCTTCCCTGGTCCCAACCTCTGCAGGAGGTCTGTGTCCAGGGGCTCGGCGGTGGGGTCGAACGTCTCCCCATAGCGCTGGCGAGCCGCGGTGATGTACTCGGTCGCCTTCTCGTAGGCGGTGGGGTTGCCGTACGCCTCGGGCCCGTCCTCCGGGTTGTAGACGTTGTCCGACGCTGTCGCCTTGCCCTTGTGGGAAAGGAGGTACCCGGTGAACTGGTTGATTTCCTGCCCACCGTGCGCCTGCGTCTGCATTGAAAACAGAAACATGGTTACAAGTAATGACAATTGAGGGCTACAAAAAAGACATGAACGGATGCATACCTATCTTCTCATGTACGTTGGGAGGGGCTGGCTCCCTTGGTGGTGTGGCACCCCTCGCATCTGCAGGCGGCGGCCTCGACGGTCATTGCGCCTCGCGTACGCCTCGTCCGTTTGCCACATGCGCACAATCTCCTCCCAGCAGTCCCTGTGGTTGTCGCACCACCCCGGACAGAACTGCATGACATCAAGTATTTGACATGCAAGAAGATTAGTGTAATGTTTCACTGAAGGAGTCTGAACGAATGTTTTCCTACTTAATTACATGCATGTATTGAGCGAAGGTGAGGTCGGTCTCCCTCGAGTTCATGATCTGGCGGATTTCGGGCTTCTTGATGGACTCTGCATGCACATCGGTGTAGTAGTCGTGGATGGCCTGTATGCGCGCCTCATGGTACAGGTCCTTGAGACGATCTTTGTAGACCGCCTCCTGCACTCGCGTCGCCTGGTCCGCTTTACCCTCCTCGCACGTGAAGAAGTCCTGCACACAGACACATCATGTAGCATTGCATTGTTTCAAGAAGTCCGACGAATGCGTACTATTTAGCAATGCGGTGCGATGAAAGACTCACCCAAAACTCCCTCTTTATCTTTGCCGCGAGGGTCTCGCCACCCACGTTGACGAGGTAGAAGTGAGCCCACCTCGTGGGCACCTTCAACTCGCCGTCCACGTTGACAAGGCCAGGGTAGTACTCCTTAATCAGGAGGCCCTGGATGCCATTGATATGACATGATTCACCTTCTCCGCTCACAAACGCCTAGGTACTGCACGAGTCATTAAGAACAATTGTTAGTCTGCAGTTCGATTTTCAACATGTCATATGAACAAGTAGTGAAATCAATAATGGTTACTTACGTCTGGCCCACGGGTGTAATCACCGTGCGTCTGTTGAATTGCGGCCGCACCCTAGGAAGCTGCATGGGCCCGCGCGAGTACACCTTGGCCACACCTGACGAAGTCGAAGCCGTCTGGCCTGGTGTAGGCACGGCGTCATCGTCGTCGACGGCGTCGTCGTCATCGTCCTCGTCACCCGTCGTCGTCCCCCCGTGCGAGGACGAGAACGGCAGCCTCCTCGTCGCCTGGCGACGTCCGCTGCGGGGTTGCGACCCCCTACTGGACGACCCGCCCGCCAACACCTCCTCCTCCTCCTCGTCGTCGTTGGCGGTCTCCTGCGGGGGGACCTGGTACGCCGAGCGTACGGCTCGATGCGGCCGCTGCCGCCGTCCGCCTGGCATTTTGCCGAGTGCCTGCAATAACAAAAAACAAAAGAGTTAGCATAAATAAATGACAAGTACTTGTAAAGGAACATAATAATAACAATATAGTATTGAAGTGCTTCCATGCATCACCATCCGCCGGGTGTACCATCTTGTCAGGATGGTATCTTTTGCCATTCTTGTGCCACGTCATTTGTTTCGCGGACCATTCTATCATGTACAGCAGTTGAAGCCTCGGTAGGAAAGGAAGGTGCCGTACGACCATCTCGGGGACCTTAGACTGTTTCATGCTGCCATCAGAGCCTTGTACCAACACGAACCTAGAGGCTTTGCACTTTGGACAAATTTTTGCTTCCTCGAGGTCTCCCCTGAACAGGACGCACCCCTTCAGACAAGCTTGGATCCCCTCATATGGCATCTTAAGTGCACGAAGGAGCTTCTGTGTAGCGTAGGTGTTCTTCGGCAGGACATGATCTGCCGGAAGCAGTGTGCCAACAATGCTCAACACGAGATCGAAGCCGTCTCGACTAATTCCCAGTTGCAACTTCAACCCTATTAGGCATGAGACGGCATCCAGTTGCGTAACCCTTGTCTTCTCGTGAAGGGGCTTCTGTGCCGCCTCCATCATGTTGTAGAACGCCTTCACGGTTTCCTTCGGATCTTCCTCCACATCCATTTCTTCGCCGAACCGTGCTTCGTGGAAGTCTGCCATCATGTCTGCCATCCCGGCATCGGCATCATACTCCTCGAGGACGGGTCCCACCACCTCATCCCTAATACGATGGTGTTCACCATGGTGGCGCCAACGGGTATAGTTTGGAACGAATCCGTTCTTGAATAGATCTTTCCCCACCGCAACCTTTACTTTCCTTTTCTTGTTCTTGCACTGGCTGCAGGGACACGGCATCCGAATCGACCCTTTCGCAGCTGGGCCAAATGCTTGCTCCAGGAACTCATTCGTCCCCCTAATCCATTTATTGCTCTTACTTGCGAAGCCCGAGTACATCCACTCACGGTCACCCATGCTCTGTCATGCGGCAATGTTAACATGTGATAAAACCAGCAAGTGCATCTACAACGCGCTCCTACCATCTAATAGGCGAAGGATAGGTCCTAATCCCACCAGAGGATGCGCAGACGAGGTTAGCTTCCATAATCCGCTCCCGTCCGAGATGGAATTTCGGCAGCACCTCCCCGCTGTTCCCCCGATACACGTCCCGGCGGGGAGAGTGTGTATCCGGAGAACAACGGGGAGGTCCTGCCGAAACTCTGACTCAGACGGGAGCGAAACATGGAAGCTAACCTCGTCTATGCATCCTCGGGCTGTCCAAATAACGTGGACAATCTGAAGCAGATACGGTTATACATATGCAAAGAACGCATACTTCCAACCGTATCCGTTTCGGACGAAAAATGCCTAACTAGGTAACGCAACCTACGCCTACATGTGACGGAAAGAGAGGTCATACCGCAGGTGCCGATGAAGACAGGATAGCGAGGCAGTGCCCAGTCGTGCTCCTCCGGCTAGCCTCCAACGGGAGCCCTCCTGAAAAAGAAAAACAATTAGTGAGAATGAAAAATTTCGGCAGCACCTCCCCTGTACGGGGAGGTTACCAAACCTGCAAGAAAAGATGGCACGATGGCCGACAACCACAGATACATGTCAGGCACGATGGCCGACAACTACACGGCACGATGGCCGACAACTACACGGGGAGGTCTCGATAACCTGCAAAAAGAGCGGCACGAAGGCTGACATCCACAAACAACGGCACGAAGGCCGACAATCACAACGGCACGCAGGCCGATGACTAGAGCGGCACGAAGGCCGACAAGTAGAGAAGGGTGATATACCTAGTCACGACATGTGCGTTGACGGGGATGCAACATAGAGAAGATGGCGGGGTGAAGGCCGGCGAACCTCTTCCCTCCTCCTCCTTCCCTCCCTTCTTCTCCTCCCCTTCCTCATCCCCTTCTCCTCCTCTTCCCTCCTCCTCCTCTCCTCCCTTCTTCTCCTCCCCTTCCTCTTCTCCTTCTCCCTCTCCTTCCTCCTCTTCTTCTTTTCCTCCTCCCTCCTTCTCCCTTCCCTTCTTCCTTCCCTTCCCTTCCCTCCTTCTTCCCTTCCCTTTCCTGTCCGACACAGAGAAGATGGCGGGCGG
>CM041633.1:29566105-29648906 GCA_023333625.1 Bothriochloa decipiens
TGTGCTAGCACCGGAGCCAAGGAGGGCCTGGCCTGGCCAGCCACGGCCCGTGGCGGCCGGCTACGGCTCGCAGCGGCCGGCCGAGTGAGGCCAGCGGCGGCCGGGGCGGCACCGCGGGGCGGGACAGGGCCAACCGGCGGCGGCCACGCATGGCCGGCGGAGGCCGCGCAGGCGGCGGTGGCCACGTAGGGCCAGCGGTCGGGGCTGGCTAGCGGGCAGCGGCCGATGGCGGCCGGCACAGCGCGCACGCGGCCTGGCGGCGGCGGACCGGGACGGGCCGACCTGCGCACAGCACGGCTGTCGGCGGCCTGCTGTGACCGGCTGTGGCCGGCTGCGGCCAGCGGCGGCCGGCTGCCGTGTGCGGAGAGCAGCGAGCATGGGCCGCACGAGGCCGAGGGTGGCCCTCAGGGCGGCGCGCGAGGCCGTTGTGGACGGGAACGAAGAAGAAGGACCTCCAATGGAAGACCTCGCCAGAAAAGAGAAGGATGAGTTAGGGAAACCATCATATGGGCATGGAATCGTAAAACAAAAGGCGTGCCGGTGTAGAGAAGATTGAAACAAACCTTTTGGTGGTGGCGGTTCTCGCGGAGGACGGAGGAGATGGCCGGAAAAGCTCGCCGAACGTTCACCGGAACCCTAGCTGAGATGAACTTCGGCGATCCATTCCGGGAGCCACGAGTGGCGGCTCACGAAGGGGTTTTCTGATCTGGAACCAGCGCGTCAAGGGCTACGCCGGCATATATATATTCCTAGGGTTTGGAGCCGAGAGAAAATCAGATATTTTTAATAATTTCAGGAATTATAGAAAAGCATTTTCAGTGCGAAAATAATTCTAGAAAAAGCTAAAATCATTTTAAAGCCCTAAAAAATATTTTCTTAACTCCAAAAATTATGGAAAAATACCCAAAGGTAGATTGAGACATGATAAATCCAAATAAAATATTTGTAGCTCATGGGAAGGATATTTTAGAGCGTCCAAAAATTGGAAAACCTCTTGGATAAATAGGAACATACACCGGAAAAGTCTAGAAAATTCCTGGGAAGGATCGATTAACGTCAAAACACGTTTTCGATAACTTAGCACACTAAAAACACAAAAGCACAAGCAACACGCGAGCGTCACATTAACAAAACCTATTCAATTATTTTCTAAAAAACTATAGAAAAGCATATTATATTTAGCGCTTTCTAATAACAACCCAAAATACAAATTTTGGGGTGCTATAACTATTTTGTATTCTCTCTCACATCTCATCTTCCCTGCACAGGAAAAGGCCGCGTGTTCCTCAAGCATGGCGAAGACCGGAGAGAAGCCACACCATCTTGCAGCTGGACCTCGCCTTCCTGGATAGCATGCAACGGGGCCACCTCTAGCTCCAACCCAAGCCCACCACATGAAGGCGGTGGCGAGAGGATCTGGTCAGGGTGCGGGCGCACCCTTGGTGCGGGCGTACCGCCACATGCCCCTCCCAGCCTCCCCTTTAAATGCAGGTGTCTAGACAGCGTGCAATGGTCCGCGCTAGGATTCCAAGAAATACCCCCTATGAACCGGCATAATAAGGCTATAAAAGCAAGAAAGAGGCTTCTTCCCCAATGATTCGAATAGGGTCGTGCTGGTGATAGAACGTTCTACAATAGAACGCCCATCGCTACAGGGCCCGGCCCATCTCCCCTCTCGCAGCGGCAGCGCGCACACACGGGCGCGGGCGCACAGACGCTCCCCGCGCGGACAAACACACCCCCCCCCCCCGCGGCCGCGACACCCCCGGCACACACACGACGAACACACACACGCCCCCTGCTCCCCCATCCATGGCCACCGCAGTCCTCCAGAAACATCACAAGATCGTCCTCTGAAACACAAACAAAAATGAAATTGAAACAGGGAACAAAATGAAAATAAAACAAACTGAGAAAATAAAAAAGAAACAACAGAATGCAATAACATGGCCGCAGTGCCTCTGAAACACAACACAAAAATGAAATTGAAACAGATAACAAAATGAAATTGAAACAAACTAGCAAAAAGTGTGAATTGGGTTTGACATGCGAAAATGACATTAGAAACAACTCTGTTGTAGTATAGAAACATTAGAAAATGACATGCGAAACATAAACTAAAGGCAAAAAGAAACAACATGATTGCCCCACTGAAAACAACGAAAAAACCAGGAAAAAATGAGAAACACCAAGTGAAGTCTGTTGAAACCACCACGAATAAACAGTTGAAACAACCTGTCGAATCGTGCAAAACCCATGACACATCCTCTCATCATCTAATGAACCAAGCAAGAAGACGTAAAAGAAACAAACAAAAAAAACAACGCCAGAAACATGGCTAGTCGCCAGGAACGAAGGACCCGGAGAGAACAGAGAGAGAGGAGCGCCCGACACCTACCCGGACCCCCGATCCCACCGGAGATGAAGGAGGAGGGGGAGGACGCGCACGGACGCGCCGGATCTGCGCCAGCAGCCTCCGGGTCCAGCGGATCCGCAGCCACTGGCGCCGGATACGGGCATGGCCGCCATCGCCGGAACCCTAGCTCGCCGCCCGGAGGAGGAGGATGCCGGATCTGCCGCCCCCGACCCGATCCGCGGCCACAGCCGCCAGATCCGCGTGGATCCGCGGCCGCTGCCGCCATATGGAGGAGGGAGCAGGAGGCGAGGCGTGCAGGAGAAACTCGCCGCCGCCATGTGGAGGAGGAGGAGGAGCACGGGAGGCCAGAGGCAGGAGGACCTCGTCGCCATCGTGGCGAGGATGGAGGAGGGAGGAGTAGGCGCTGCCATCGCCCGTCGCTGTCGTCGGGGGGAGAGAGAGAGCAGGGGAAACTGAGTGAGAGAGAGTGAGCGGGCGCGAGGTCGTCCACGCCAGCCGCGGGCCAGCTGATGCAAAATTACCGTTCTACCCCCTGGCCGAGCGTGCGCAGTGGGCGTGCGGACACGCGCTCGTCGCGTTGTCGCCCCCACTACTGGGCCCCGAGCACGGCCCAATTTGTGTTAGACGCGTCGAACGTCCGCCCCATAGCATTACCGATTCGAATAAGGGGGTGTCAGAGTTTGACTGTGTATGTGTGTGTTGGGTCTTGAGCCTGGCCTTTTTAGACAACCAACCCATCATATGCGTTTGTGGTGGTGACCACATCTAGTGGATCCCTGCATATAGACAAGCGATGACCTCTTCCCGTGGTTCTCCTAGTTTGTGGTACATGCAGACACTTGTATATATATTTCACACACCAATCACCAGTTCCAACCATCCTACTGGATTCCAAATCACCATATTGCTAAAAAGATTACCAACCCACGTTGCATAGATCATTAGTCAAGATTAAATTATAACATTCCCTAACCCTAGCCATCGAGCTAAGCATGACATCTACCCAACCCGATGAGGTTGATATATCGAAGTCTAGTACACCCTAATTAACTTGGGATTCAAATTTATCACTCAACATGCAACTAATGGTATAACTACACTAATTCAAAATAAAATATAATAGGAGCAAGTATGGTCAAGGACACTTGCCTTCGAGCTGGATTTGATGATCAATAATATTATTCGTGGTCCTTGAAATTCTCGTATTTAGCACCCTCTGTAGACAATACAACAAAGATAGCCCATAAAAAATAATAAGAGTAGTAGACCTAACATTGGAAAAACATGCTATAATATTTACTAACTAGTATTCGTCTTTACGAATTTGTGAGCAAAAGAACAACCTAAAACGGAGCTATGGTTTGAATGTTATGAGTTTTGAAGTTTTAATAGCAAAACTATAAATTTTATTTGCGAGTTATTTTTCAAGGCAAGGACAAAATGTAAATTATTTGCATCTAAAAACAATTATAGAAAGCTCCCGGAACTAGTTTATCAATTTACCAATTTTCAGAATTATTTTGTAATAAAAAGCATAATTTATAACGTCCTGATCATGAATTATAACATCAACAAAGAAAACAAAATAGTATTTTGTGTGACTATGGGTAGAGGATAAATTACATGTTTATAACAAGACTAAGTACAACTAAAAGAATTAGAAAAAAATGTTAATTGTAATTAAATTAAAAAGAGCTAAAGCCGGGGGTACACCATGTCTACAGCTCGTAGAACGGCCGGAGGATGAGCCTGTGGTCCATTGTGGACCGCGCTCACAGGTGAAGGGGTACGTGGTTTCTCATCAAAGCCGTCGATCAGGGAACCAACGACCCAGGATGCGCCACTGGGTTAAGGTCGTCCAAGAACACCCGGACACGCGGCGCCATAGCTGCCGAGGGTAGGGACCACACCGGCGCTACTCGATCCCGAGATAGGGGTCACAAATCTTTCCCCTAAGAAAGCTGCAACAAAAGAAGGCCAACGAGCGTGGCCACGTCGCCGGCCGTTCCCGGCCGTTCGATCAGGCGCACGGACGGCCCAAATCGGGCTATTCCCGGTCATTTTGCAAAAGGCCCTCGAACTTTAGCAAAATACAACCCGCAGTCCGGCCTCCTCTCTTAGATTTTTTTTCAAAAGGCCCTCGAACTTTGCCCAAATAGAACCCGACGTCTAGGCCATTCTATGGGCCCAGGCCATTCTATGGGCCGGCCTGCCACTAGCTTCATGGGTCGACCTGTCTTCCGCTTGGGCCACGCTTTCCGCGCCAGGCATGGAATGGGCCAAAATCGGCCCGCGAGCACATTTTCCTTTTCTACATTTTTCTCTTTTCTTTTCAAATCAGAGATCTTTTAAAATTCGTATAAAATCATAGAAAAATCAAAAAAATGCCAAACCAGTTTTGTTAAGTTCCTCGTCACTAGACCTATGCACTAAACATAAAATATCATATGATTTAGTGTATTTTATTTAGTACAATTATAGATCTATAATTTTAAGTCATTGATTAATTTGTTATTCATATCACATGTGAACTAAAAATATCTCCTCCGCCTTAATAAAAATTCATAAACTATTTCGTAATTGTTGTTTTATAATTCTTTTATTTAACGCTAACCCGTAGTACAAATACTTAAATATAAATAATCAAGCATATACATAAACACGGCAAAATAATTCACTATATATGGTACACGACATTACTGTACATTCGCAAATACGAGTCCACCACGCCACACATACAAATACTTGAAATGAATATACACAAACAACATAATATACTCGCAAAATACACCATATATACAAACATATAAACACGCATAGATATACATATCAACAGTGACACCGACGCAAATCTAATTAACCATCAACTTCAATAATGCAACCGGCACGTCTGCTGGACATGATTCCTCCGTCCTAAAAAAGATGACGTTATAAGAAGCGTGTCAGTCAAACTTTCTTAACTTTGACTAAGTTTATATAAAATACGCGTAACATATATATCTCTAAATAAATTTATTAAAAAACTAGACTTAAATTTTTTTTCGATAATACTAGTTACTTGACATAAATATTTATATATTTTAAAAACGTTCACTCGTGAGAGTGACAATGACACCTGTCTTGGGAGGCAGGTAGTAAGCGGCAACGCCGCGACCATTTCTAGTGGTTGAGTTTTGGTGAGCTGGGATCAGGATCTCACCGTGAACTCCGTGGAGGGGATCTCGTCGATGGGAAGTGGCACCGAGGAGGCCAGCACTGAAGGGAGGCGCACGAGGAGCTCCGGCGAAGAGGCCCTGGATGAACGCCAAGAGGTAGTGGAGCGGCAGCGGGGTGTTCTTGCGCATCCAACGCAAGGAGTACGCGGCCGGAGGTGGTTGGAGTAGGGAGATCGACTGCGGCGGGTTGGAGTCCGTCAATGGCGGCGGCGTTTCGTGTAGGTGCTAGGAAGGGAGAGGGAGCACGGGGAGGGGAGATATGGCGGCGGCGTGCCGACGCGGTGTCAGGGCCGTCCTTTTGTAGGGCAGAGAGGGGGCGAGGAGGGGAGGGTCGGGTGCAGAGCTGGTGCGGCGCGTCGTCAAAGAGTAAGGGAGCCAGCGGGTGGAGATTGCGCCGCGCGGATCTTGACCGGGAAGGAGGGGAGGTGCTGGGTCGCGCTCGCGCGTGGCTTGGTCCACGGGCCGGTCACGGCGGAGGGGAGGGGCTTTCGTTGCTGTTGTTTCATTATTGTTGGATAATGCTTGAAGTTGTTTGTTAGCACTGAATGCAAATTTAGCTATTTCTCTATGTATGTGGTGTTTTTATATGGCCAGTTAAATGAATTTGTCAAATCATTGGAGCCTGTGACTGTGAGTAGTTCTTCAGCCTCATTTCCTTTGCTTATTTTCAGATCAGTATAAATATTTATGCCCCGTTGTTTTCATTCACTAACGTACTATTGTTATCCTAGAGAACATTTACTGAAAGTCTGAAACCAAGAAGGATTGGTGCACAGTAAAGACAAGGTTCCTTCCCTTCAGCCCCTAACAAGAAAAATTATTTGGTCTACATTCATGTAAGATGTGTTTTCTTTTCTTAGTTGCAAAAATTATGTTTTATTACACCTCTGTTTTAGTAGTCCCAGCAGATCTACTAGGCCATCTCTTACGGATGCAGGAAAATGTGACTACAATAATCACAAAAAATGGCCATTAGCATATATGAAAAAGAAACAAGTCATATCACCAATTAAGATCTTAACACAGAGCCGTAAGAATGTTAAGCCAATGTGCATCAGAAAAACTATTTAGTGTTCAAATCTAGTAATTTGAGAAACTTGTGATCTGCATTTCTCTATCTAAGTTGCATTACTATCTCTGGTCTACTTGCCCCATAATATTCTGATGATAGTAGCTGCTTGTTTCAAGCTATAGGTGTATGCATGGTAGATTTCATAAGTGCAATTCATATTTAATGGACCATTCTAGAAAATATGTTTAATCTCTGAAAGCAGAATGTACTGCAGTTTTTGAAAGGAATGGGTTCTCACTTCTTAATATGCTTGATTTAGCTCAAATGCTTACAAAGCTGCTACCTGAATGAAATATACAAAGCTGAAAATTAGTATTACAAAGCTGCTAACTGAAATATACATATGAATGAATGCCTCAACATTAATATACAAAGCTGCTACCTGAATGAAATATACAAAGCTGCTACCAGAATCACAACCAGCAGCAGAACCTGCACCGGAACCAGTAGCAGCGGCAGTAGCAACAGCGATAGCCGATGACAACAATGGTGCTGCTCCGCAGACAGAGCCTTCGTCGCTGCCGAATATTCGAATGGAAAGGTAAAAGCACTTTCTCTTGAATTACTTGGTGTTCAGTTCAGAAACTTAACTCTAATTAGTGATGAATCCTATCATTTGTTTTCCTGACTAATCAATTAGTGGGTGCCAGTAGTCTGCTTATAACAAACTTCTCCATGCTGATGCTTCCTAAATCTACTTATGAGATAATTAACAATATTCTTTTCTATTATGATTCTCTTAAATATAGTACTAGTACAAAATGACGTTTCTAAATTTATTAAGCCAATGCCTAGTAGTACCATGGACGTTTTAGCTACCATACTGAAACCATTTACTTGCCAGCAATACTATGATTTATCCACTTCTTACCCACTTCAGTATGTCATGTTTAACTTGTCATTTTTATACTACAGTAAAACAATCACTGCTTGCCTTTCAATATTGGATCCTTAATCTATGAATTGTTTAGTTTGTTGCAAGTCAACTGAAATTGGTTCATTGAGTTACATAAAATTCAGAGTACTAGTTAACTGAGTTGAGCGTGGTTTCATTCTGTGTGCAACGTCATTTTCATGATACATCTTTTTTTTTGAAGTAACATTTTCATGATATATCAATTTACCTTTGCCTCTTGTGCTTGTTTTTTATGCCTGTTAGTTCCTCAGCCTTTGAGTTGTTTGCGGTTGCAGTCTAGGCTGTTTGTTTTTTCAGATGTAACAAACATGAGTTTTAAGATTGTGCTTGCCACTTGTGCTTGTTTCACTGGTTAGTACCTCAACCTTTGAGTTGTTTGCAGTTGCAGTCTAGGTTTGCAGTTGCAGTCTAGGCTGTTTGTTTATGCAAATTTAACAATCATGAGCTTTAACTATTGTGTTTAATCAAAGTTGCCCCATCTATTTTTGAGCCGTAGCTACCATTTATTTGTTTAATCTCTCTTGAAATGAGCTTGGTGTAGGCTGCATGTATGTCGATAGCAAGATTAGTTCAGTTGCACCTTGTTTTATTACGAATTAGTCATTGAACTAAATTTGAGGCTCCTTTTGGACCAAATGTGAAGGTTCAGATTATGAATTTGGTGGTACTGACCCAGCTTAAGATACAGAGCCTAGTTCAGTGTACTCTCTATGTGACAGTTGCTAGACGATTACTGCTCTATGTGACAGTTGCTAGACGATTACTGCTTAGACATGACTCAAATCTGCATAGCTGCTCTTGAAAGTCTAAAATCTGCATAGCTTCTCTAGAAAAATCTAAAATTCTGCATTAGCCAAGTTTTTGGCTTGTTTCAGAAGACGACCCTGATATTTTTCGTGTCCTGATACTTTGGGTTGTGCATCCTCTCCTTATATGAACATATGACTGCTAGCCTAGATAACTTAGCTGCTCGGAGTTATTCTATATGCCTAGTTTCTGACTTCTATCTCTAAACCTAGCTACTCGGAGTTATTTTGTATGCCTAATTTTTTACTTATATCTGTGTACGTTCATAAGGGTGAATATGCGTGCGTGTTGTGAAAGTCTGCGTTGTACCGAGTAATTCTAAAAATAAAAAGCTTTTGGTATTTACGTTTACCTGGATGGAAATGGGCTTTATGTAAAAACAGCATAAAAAATTGTTTTTTTTCAATTACCATTTTATTAGTACAAAGTATATAGATACTTAGCAAAATCTATGTATCAATAAAGTCGAAGCGACTTATAATTTAGAACAGAATAAGTATTAATTAGGTAAAGCTCCTACCTGGTTATTATCTCAAAAAAAACCTGAACAAAATTATTTTATCACAAGACAACTTCACAGAAAAAAGAACACATAGGCTAGGAGTTTAGGAGAGACGACCACAAAAACCAAACTCATCTGCCGTGAGAACTACAAAATTACTGCAAATACCTTCACCGATAACACACATTCACGTACGTAACGCCTAGACGCTGAGGTACATGTCGATCTTGAGTACGGCGTTGTTGCTGCTAACGTTGAAGGCGTGCGTCCTGAGCAGGCCGTACCCGACGGCGCCGCGGAGGCCGCCCGTGGCACCAACCACGGGCAGCTCCCTGACGTCGTCGAGGATGGCGTCCCTGGCCAGCACGGCGACGGCGCTCCCGTTGTGCGTCCCCGCCGTGAACACCATGTTGGCAGAGAAAAGCAGCGTCGCGCTGCCGGCCGACGATCGGGACGCGAAGAGGTAGAACCCCTGCGCGCGCCCAACCTCACGGGACGACGCCGCATCGGGCCCCTCCGTCAGCGGGTCGTCGATCACGTACATGTCGCCGAACCGGTTGATGGGGTCGCCCCGCAGCGGCACCGTGCCCCTCACCACGCACTCCGCCGTTGATGGGCTCCCCGCAGATGCCTTCACCGTGTCGTGCATATAGAACTGGAGGTGGTGAGTGGTTTTGGCGCTGCCAGTGGTAGCGATGGCGGCGAGCACCAGCAGGATGATCTGGATGGTGCGGTTGGCGTTGGCCATGGCATGAGACGAGGAGGTACAGGACTACAAGGCGTGTGAGAGCGATGAAAGGAAGCGTGGTGTTGGGATCAATGCCGAGATGATGTTGTCCGTAGTGTCAGTGTAGCTTGGTTGGTGACGGGGTCCCGGCTTCCGGCTGGCTACTGTGCTACTAGGTGGATGACAGGAAATGGAATGGATGCATCGTGACTGGCTTTAGCTAGTGCGTACTAGAAATTGATCGATTGCTATCGAATGGCACTAACGATCCATCAATGGCCGGGGCTTGAGAGAGGCTTGGCACCTGCAGAGCTAGAGCATGTGTGGTTCACATACCGTGCACCGGGGCACTATGGCAGGGCAGCAGGTCCAGCTCGGTGGTTGGTAAGTTCATGGCTGATCTGACTGGAACCAACAATTGAAGATTGTGACTGGTGTGGTTCGGTGTCAAAAGCATCAACTTTTGTCATGCTCATCTTTATTTCGTCCTCTTCGCAAATTGTGATGATGGAGGCGAGCAGCGGCGGATTTAGGATTTCAATTATGGAGGTACGGATCTAAATGATGACATAATTCGCTAAGGATATAATACGACAACAAAATAACAATAAAATAGTTAGATAGACGAATCTAAAGATACAATTCACCAAGGTTTATCCAGGAGTATACAATATTGTCAAAGTCTTCATAAGCATATTAGTTTCTTGCTGATTCAGAGCCGAAAGAAATTTTGTATGCTTTATTGAGTAATAGTTATATAAAAAAGCTAGATCATTGTTTCTCGTGCCATGATGTTCTGAAAAATAAAATTATTTATTTGTCAAATAATCTACTGATGATTTTCCTATAACATTGTTTGGTTATTAAACAAAATCAAGACCCAACTTACAAATTAAAATTAATACGATGGTTTGGAAGGTAAAGGGATCGACTTAAAAAATGATTATGATTATTTTTTTGTCATTTTCTTATTACTTATGTCATGTGTATTGAATAATTTTGGGCTCACGAGCTATAAAAGGGGTCGAGCTATATATTTCCCTCTTGGATAAGCACTTAAGCTCAAAGTATTGCTATTTCACAAAGTGTGCTAGATATATAATATTATATATATATACACACACACACATAAAGTATTGCTATTTCAACATAGCCAGTCCCAAGCCCGGATAAAGGAGGAGGGTGTGTTAGGTCCGGCTAGCCAACATCTCAAAACCAGCCACTCTCATGGATATGAAACCCACAAGAGATTCGTTAGGGCGTAACCCTCTTAGCGACGCGCTACATCGAAACCCGGGTGTAGTGTCAAATGGGCAAGGGCCGGGTTGTCATCCCCTTAGTGACGTGTCGTATCGTGATCCGGGTACGATGATAAATAAGCAAGGGTCGGGTCGTCGCAACCTTTGTGACGCGCTACATCTACGCCCGGGTGTAGTGAAAAATGAGCAAGGGTCTTCGCACTTCCCTCGACGGGTGTGAAGGGTAAGAAAGTTAGCCGAGCCAACTAGGATTCGTCTAGGTAGCTGGAATGTAGGGTCCCTAACGGGTAAGCTAAGAGAGCTAGTCAATACAGCAATTAGGAGGCGTGTAAATATCCTATGCGTTCAGGAGACTAAATGGAAGGGCGAGAAGGCGAAGGAGGTGGAGGATACTGGCTACAAACTTTGGTATACGGGGACAACATCGGATAGGAATGGTGTAGGCATCTTGATCGATAGGAGCCTTAAGGATGGAGTAGTTGATGTGCGGAGGCAAGGCGACCGGATTATCTTAGTCCGGTTGGTAGTAGGAGATTCGGCTCTGAATGTGATCAGTGTCTATGCCCCACAGGTAGGTCTTTGCGAGAGCACCAAGAGGCAGTTTTAGAAAGATCTCGATAGCATGGTTAGTACTGTGCCTATCAGCGAGAAACTCTTCATAGGTGGAGAGCTCAACGGCCATGTGGGTACGACTAATGCAGGTTTCGAGCGGGTGCATGGGGGTTTCGGGTATGGTAGTAGAAATCAAGAGGGGGAGGATGTTTTGAACTTCGCGTTGGCCTACGATTTGTTGATAGCGAACACCGTCTTTAAGAAGAGGGAATCCTATCTAGTGATATTTCGTAGTGGACAGCACCTGAGCCAGATCGACTTTATGCTTACAAGGAGGGGAGATAGACGTGCTTGCTTTGTAAGGTGTTACCTGGGGAGTGTGTTGTCCCTCAACACAAGCTTGTGGTGGCGGATTTTCGCTTTCGGGTACATGGCCACCGGGACAATCGGCCCAAGATTGCGAGAACAAAATGGTGGAAGCTTAGAGGGAAAGCAGCACAAACATTTAAGGAGAGGATGCTAGATGAGGGGCCGTGGGAAGAAGGAGAAGATGCTGACGACATGTGGCTAAAGATGGCCACATGTATTCGGAAGGTGGCTTCGGATGTGTTTGGCGTGAGTAGGGGAGACAAACGGGAAGCGAAAGATACCTAGTGGTGGAATGACGAGGTGCAAAGGGCTATTAGGGAGAAGGAGTGGTTCAAGTGCCTCTATCATGACAAGAGTGCAGCCAACATTGAGGGCTATAAAATAGCGAAGAGGGCTGCAAAACGAGCGGTGAGTGTAGCAAAAGGTCAGGCGTATGATGACCTTTATCAGCGGCTAGGCACGAAGGAAGAGGAGAAGGACATTTATAGGATGGCTAGGATCCGCGAGAGGAAGACGAGGGACATCAACCAAATTAAATGCATCAAGGATGGGACGGATCGACTTTTGGTGAGGGATGAGGAGATCAAGGACAGGTGGAGAGAGTACTTTGACAAGTTGTTTAATGGGGAGAATGAGGGTCCTACCTTAGAGTTGGATGACTCATTTGACGATACCAACAGACGCTTCGTGAGGAGAATTCAAGAGGCAGAGATCGGGGAGGCTTTGAAAAGGATGAAGGGAGGTAAAGCGATGGGCCCTGATGGTATCCCCATTGAGGTGTGGAGATGCCTAGGTTCCAAAGCGATAGTATGGTTAACTAAGCTTTTTAACCTCATTTTTCGGTCAAACAAGATGCCTGAAGAATGGAGAAGTATATTAGTACCGATCTTCAAGAACAAGGGAGATGTTCAAAGTTGTACTAATTACTGTGGGATTAAGTTGATGAGCCATACGATGAAGCTCTGGGAGAGGGTTTTCGAGCATCGTCTAAGAAGAGTGACAAGTGTGACCCAAAACCAATTTAGGTTTATGCCTGGTAGGTCGACCATGGAGGCGATTTTCTTATTACGACAGTTGATGGAGAGATATAGGGAGCAGAAGAAGGACTTGCACATGGTCTTTATTGACCTCGAGAAGGCATATGACAAAGTACCGAGAAATATCATGTGGTGGGCCTTGGAAAAGCACAAAGTCTCAACTAGGTACATCACCCTCATCAAAGATATGTACAGGGAACTGGTAACGTGTGTCCGAACATGTGATGGCGATACCAGTGACTTTCCAATTAAAATAGGACTACATCAAGGGTCAGCATTGAGCCCTTATTTATTTGCTTTGGTGATGGATGAGGTCACAAGGGACATACAAGGTGATATCCCTTGGTGTATGCTCTTTGCTGATGATGTGATGCTAGTGGATGAGACTAGGGCAGGGGGTTAATAGGAAGTTAGAACTATGGAGACACACGTTAGAGTCGAAAGGATTTAGACTTAGTAGGAGCAAGACCGAGTACATGAGGTGCGATTTCAGCGCGACTGGGAATGAGGAGGGAGACGTTAGCCTCGATGGGCAAGTGGTGGCCAAGAAGGATATTTTTCGGTATTTAGGATCGATGCTACAAAAGGATGGCGACATTGATGAAGATGTTAGGCATAGAATTTCAGTCGGTTGGTTGAAATGGCGTCAGGCTTCAGGCGTCCTCTGTGATAAAAGGGTGCCTCAGAAGTTAAAAGGTAAGTTTTATAGGACAACGCTTCGTCCGGCGATGTTATACGGTGCTGAATGTTGGTCTACAAAAAGACGACATATCCAGCAATTGAGTGTAGCAGAGATGCGTATGTTACGATGGTGTTGTAGGCACACAAGAAGGGATAGAGTCCGGAACAACGATATTCGGGATAGGGTTGGGGTGGCACCAATTGAGGAGAAATTGATTCAACACCGGTTGAGATGGTTCGGCCATGTCCAACGGAGGCCTCCTGAGACGCCGGTGCGTAGTAGGATTCTAAAGCGGGTCGATAATGTAAAGCGCGGTAGAGGTCGACCTAAACTAACTTGGGACGAGTCGGTTAAGAGAGACCTTAAGGAGTAGAATATCCCTAAGGATTTAGCCATGGATAAGAGCGTTTGGAGACTAGCAATTAACGTGCCTGAACCGTAATCTTTCTCTTGTACATTTTATGTGTTCTTTGTTCTATGTCTCTTTTGGGTTTCATCTCTAGCCTACCCTAACTTGATTGGGATAAAAGACTACGTTGTTATTGTACACATACTTAGTCTTTCTATAAAATTTTTGGAGGTACAGTTGTATCCTATGCTACTATACTAGATCCGCCTCTGGAGCCGAGGATGGGGGCCTGTTCAAGGCTTGCACAGTGCAATATGGGGTGGGTTAATGTCAGGCCTGGAGCCGGACCTGGGCGAGCGCGGTTACGCATCAGGCGCGCGCGTATACAATCTGTAGGAACCCGGGCAAGGCCCAGTGAGTTTAGCTAACCTGTACCAATAAGGAAATTCCATGCGTACCATGCCCAAGTTTCAGCCCGCTTGGTGCAGCTATGGCTGACTAAAATATTATTAGAAAATAGCTTGTAGTCTAGTGGTTACAGGAGCCTCTATAGCACCTAAGGGCTAAGGTTCCCGTGGAATGAATATTCAATGATTTAATGGCAGGCATTCATTTATTTACACAAATAGATCTCGTCTAGATATCGATTAATATAGAACCGAATGCTCTGGCTACCCTTACAAATTCACTCCATTTCGCCACACTAGTAACACCGTTCTCCTCTAGAAATAAACCAACTTGCTGTATGTGTATCAATTCCATATGCATATACACATATAACATGGTATATGTCTTTGTACCATGTATCTATATCTATATCTATATAGGTTCTTTAAACATGGTGAAAACCACTATGCTTTAACAGTGCGCCTCCCTCTCAATTCTCCTGTACATTAACAGTTTAGTGTTTCTAGCCGTCCATTTGTACAGCTTCCCATCCGATGGACACCACGTGGTTCCTATGGCCCCCGCCGCCCGCACTACCGTCTTTTTTACAATTCGGCCCTTTTTTAAAAGATTCTCACAAATAGACCCTTGGCAGTTTCGATTCAGAAAATAGACCCAGGGCTTGGCGCCAGAGTGACTGGCGCCAAGGTAACACATCTTGACGCCAGAGTCATTGGCGCCAAGCCCTTGACACCATGGCAAGGCGGCCAGCGCGGATGCCACGTAGGCAGAGGCTTGGCGCCAGCCACCCTGGCGCCAAGCTGTGTTAGCTTGGCGCCAAGCTTGGCGCCATGGATCTTGGCGCTAAGCTTCAAAATATACGGCCTTGATTCCCCTCGGGTCTGCTTCATTTGTTCTCTCCTCCCTCTTGGGTTTTCCTCTTTCCCACTTCACCCTACCTCACGAATCTTCATATTGGACCTTGAAAAGTTGGATTTGATCCATAGATCTTGAAGAGCAAGGTATCCTCTCACCATCCCTAGGTTTTTGCGCTTTGATTTGCTATACATCCGTCGTATTTTACAAATTAATAATCGTCACTAGTTAGGGTTTTATGCATTTTATAATATTTGTTTGTTCCATTTGAATCCTAGGATGCCTAGGCGTGGAAAACGTAGGAAACCAAGGTATGAGTTTATTTTTGCATCACATTGTAATCCCTAGGTATAGGTTTAATTGTCATTAGATTTTGGTTATTAAAATGAAATTGTTTCAATTTTAGCTAAGGTCGCTCGCTACCCATTGGCGCTGCCTACATTCCCAAGCCTATCCCTAGCGGCGTTCCAAGGCCAATGTGCTTTTGTGGTACCCCTTGCAAGGTAGAGATTTCTGATGACGAGGAAACTTATAAGCAGAGGTATTGGATGTGTCTCAATTTTCAATGGGAGCCTACACCGCTTCAGCGCCGTAGTACATGGTTGGTGAGTAATTGTTTTATTTTGCACTAATTATTTTTGTCATTTCATAGTCTTGCATTATATTATTGTTTTCTAAGAATTGCCTCTGTTGCACCTCCACCGATCTGTGACTTCGAGGAGTGGATTGACACTGAGATTAAGGAGTTGAACAAGAAGCTTCTACAAGCCGAGAAGGATTGGGAAGCTGAGCGTCGAGAGAGGTATGAGAGGAGAATGAAAGAGGAGGCTTCAGAAAAGGAGCACAAGGAAGAGGAGGAAAGGAGGCGTGTTGCTGCGTATAGGGAGGAGGTAGAGAAGAAGCGTGAGCGTGCACGCCGAGCGAAGGCGGCGATGGAGGAGAATCCCAATGCCCAGAGGAAGGGAAAGTGGCCTCGTTGCACTCAGCAGCTCTTTGGTTTATGCATGATCAATGTCATCCAGTCTTGATCCTTTAAATTATGTGTTTAGACCTTTATTTCGGACGCACTTAGTCTTCAATCTATGTTTTATTTAGAAACAATGTTGTGTATGGAGCATGCAATGTATTTTATTTTAATGCACTTTTATTATCAATAGTACTAGGCTTTTCAGTTCAGTTGTCTGCACAGGTAATAAAAACAATCGAAGTAGTGAAAATAAAATATAGCGAATTAGCGGATTACATAATTCACTCCACACAACACACGAAATGGCATGTTAGAACTTGTACCAAACAAGGGTACAGACGTGCTGCACTAAACCTAACATGCCTTAGGTAATTAATGCAAACAACAAGCACATGAATGGCATGTGAGAACATGTACCAAAGTAGGGTACGTTGTTCTTTTGATTAACCCTAACATGCCTTAGGTAATTTAACCAAGCAACAAACAGATGACATGCCATGTAAGAACATGTACCAAGCAAGGATACAAAGGTTCTCCTAGTAGTGTTCCCACATAGAGAACTGCGTAGCCCCTTCTCCACAGTATCCACCCAATGTTGGTGCTGGCGGCGTTAGCTTTGATGTTGGTCCTGTCCCCTTGTTTTGGTGACAAGGGCACCGGCAAACACTGTGGCTCCTGTGAACTTCCTTCATTCTCATAGTCGTCGCCTATGTAGTCCTTTATGCCCGCGCTAACTTCCCTCTCTAGATCGAAGATACGATCCTGCAGATAGTAGATGTACTCCTTATGCGGCCATTTTGGACGAGTGTCGACCCACCTAGTGAACCCGCAGTTTCCAGGGGTGGCGGAACTCTATAAAAACTAAATATTGTTAGACGTAGCGCAAGCAACGAACATATTTAACAAAAGTAAAGTAACCAAAATTACAATAGGTCTTGGGCATTTGAAGAAACGCCATCCTCCATCGAGCCCCTCATCGGTGAACATCTGCACTAAGCAATCCTCACCATGTCTACATTTTGGCCAGGGTTCCCTCCATCTCTCGTAGTTTTTTAAAGGCTCCTCTCTGCTAAAATCTCCCTTACTCTGCTCAGGAAAACGATCGACGGCTTCACTAAAGTCTTCAGGACCAAGAGACCCGTCCCAAGCATTGTGATCTCCCGTTGCCGCCCCCTTCCCTCTCCCACTAGACGAGCCTCCAGACATTTCAAAGGCTATTGGTTTTGGTTACATTGCATCCAACATGATGTGTATATAGAGGGAATGATGTTTTATGGCCGTTGCATTGTGTCGTAAATGCTTTTATAAAGCCTCTATCTAAGGACACTCCAAAGGCTACACAGGGATGACGAATCACTGAAAAGGCTAGATGCCACTGAAAAAGGCTACTTGAAAACTCACTGCCAAAGGCTAGATGCTATCGGTGTATTGTTGCTATCACTGAAAAGCCTGTTTTTTTTTACAAACCACTGAAAAGGCTATTTGGAAGTGTACTGAAAAGCCAATCGATAGACAGATATGAGAAACAGTAATTTATTGAATAGCACATGTACAGATATATAAATATATATTCAGCTACAGATTTCGGCAGAGTCTCCCCTGTTTTTTCTCAATCCTTACACAATTATAACAGTTCATATATATATAGTCCAAATTCCATACAAACCACATATAAAGTCCATACAGTCCATATATATAGTCCGTACAGTCCATATATAAAGTCCATAGAGTCCATACAATAATAGTTGTCCATACAATCCATAATAATAGAGTTCACAAGTTCACAGTGGCATCTAACCAAGGTCTATGTGAATGCGTCCATGAAGTGACATCTAACAATACTACTCACTGTCTCCTAGACTTACCCTTGCCCTTACCAAGGGCGTTGGTGCCTGGAGTGTAACGGTCAGGTGAGCGGTGGCGTCTACGTGCTGCTGGCTGCGAAGGCTGTGTCGAAGGAGCATCGCCAAGCTGTGACTGCCCGATCTCCTCCTGGAATTGGCCGACCTCCTCGTAGTCGTCATCCATATAAAAGTCATGTCCTGTGGATGCTGTAGCTGCGTGGCCAGACGACGTAGCTGCTGGCTAGGAAGGCTGTGTCGAAGGAGGCTGTACGTCTAGCGCTGTGGCTGTCCTGCAACCACAACGAGCAGCCGTATGACGTAGACGCCGAGAAAGTCTGTTTTGCAAATTAAGGTTAGTCAAAGAATAAAATGTATGGAAGTCACTGTTTTGCAAATTGTATGTAAGTGTATGGCAACTTAAGTCTAGGAAGCTACGCGTGTTGTCGTCGCTGACTCTTGGACGGAACTGCTCAATGTCTTGGATCGAGACTCTTAGGGTGTTGCCCTACAACAAATGTGTGAATGAAGATTGTATTGGTATGTAACTTAGCATGGGGAACTGAGCCAAATGACATACCACTCTGTCCAAGATTGGTCCTGCGTCCACCTGCTTTCCTTCACAAGTAGTGCGGTCATAGGTTGTGTCTTCGTCCCCCGATGATTGGATGTCGGCATAGTCAGCATCTGTCCATTGGAGCCTAAGCCTTGTCCGTGTCGCTCCTAGGTACCATGTTTGATATCTTCTGAAGTCTCTTTTGTTGTGCGGCTCTTCATTCTCATCCAAGTTCTCCTCGAATAATTCCCATTCTTCTACCAATTTGTGGTGGTGCATCTGCCAGTCCACGATCTTTCTGTTCTTCTTACGATCCAACCTGCAAGTTACAAACACTCATTTCAGTCAAGTTTAAACCATGTGTAATACATATTGCAGCTGAAAATTTGGACAACATAGAAGTACAATAGAGGGCAACATGAGACTGCTTACTTGTGCAACTCAACTCCAGTTGAGAACGGATCAATCGGCCATATCTGTCTCATTCCAAATTGGCGTGCAACTCTATCCGGCAAGTGCCACTCAATAGCATAGAAGTAGATCAGAGGGCACTTCATCCTGTAGATCGCGTCGTCGGCATCACAGAGATCGCTCAACCGGAAAGGGAGTGCCTCCTTCCTGTCCTCGCTTAACGGATCCCACGTCACCTGCAGCATGTCAAAACAATCTGTTAGATGTAGTAATAAAACTTTTTCATAGTTCTAATAGAAGTAACAGTTACTTACACTAGAGGCCATCAGCCTGTCCATCTCGTTGATGTACTCTTTGTACGCCCGCTCAATCCTCCCGTGTGGGACTGCAACAACGTCCCACTTGTAGGCCCACGTTGGCTGCCGCCGTGCAGGCTCACCCTGGAACCACTTGCGCCGCTCGAGCACCTGAGGACGGCCAACTGGGAGATACTCCCACATCCACAATTGGAGTAGTTACATGCAGAAACCAAGTGAGGGCGACTCGGAAGACCGACGACACGCCTCGCAGAGCTGCCGGTACAGGAAAGACAACACTGCTGAGCCCCAACTGTACTGACCCGCCTGGTACCAGTCAGTGAGACAGTGGACCCACATCCACGAAGCGGTGTCCCCCTTTGCGTCGGGGAAGAGAACGCAGGCAAACAAGTGAAGGATCCACGCCCTGCAGTAGTACTCAATTTCTTGGTCGTTTGCCAGCTCAGGATGTCCAAACTCTCTCCGGAGCCACTTGATCAAAACACCACTAGTGCGTGTCCGAGTGTCACCAACCTCACGCCCAAGGAAGGCCTCTACTCGGGCTCTCCAACCTTCTGACCTGCAAGGCCCTATGACTACGTTGCCTCAAATCCTCAGACCAAGGAACTTCTGAGAGTCCTTCAACGTAACTGTCATCTCCCCAAAAGGCAAGTAAAAGCTATGAGTCTCAGGCTGCCACCTATAATACAGGTAAACCAATTGTACATGTCAATGCTTAGCGCATGAATGAATCCATATGAACGTAGTATATGGCTGAAGACATACCTATCAACCAGCGCAGTCAAAGCCGCTGAGTTGAAGGTTGGCAGGCCTTGACGAATCTGAAAGGAGATGACATCTAGGCCAGCTCTTTCCAGGAAAGGAGTGTACCTAGTGTCGTACCCCATTTCCAAGAACCCATCATGGGCTCTAGGACGGAGGGGCGGAAGGTCCTGCATAGATAAAAAGTCCCATGTTACTTCACATACCATACACGATTATTATTGCAAGAATTTGGAAAGAAGACTAAGAACATACCCACCCCTCCGCTATGAGACGCCCTCGATGGGTCTCGTTGTACACTGGGTCCAGAAGGTGGAACTACGCCATCCTATAAAAAGTAAACAGTGAATGAGTTAGAAATTCAATATAAAGACAATAAGTATGAAATGTAAAAGATTGAATTGTAAAGACAAATTAACTAACAATTGTAAAAGCAACCAACACGATTAAACCAATTGGCATGACTAAGCAATACTTAGAATGACTAGCCGCACCTGACTAATTTGCCACCTGCAACTGTGTGCATTGTGACCCACTCTACGGCACTTGCCACACTCATACTGCTTGGGGTCCATAAGAAATGGGGTCGCTCTCCCCCGCCTTGTTCTTCCAGGTATCTGATCCATAACCATCTTGTGCCTAGACCTCTTCCTAGATCCCCGCTTGTTCCATTTGTAAGCTGCATTGGCAATGTACTTCGGACCATTGTACTCAGGCCACTCTCTAGGGTCTCGGTAAGACTCGAAGCGGGGGGTCCATGTTCGAACAAGTGCTGCAACAGTAAACTCGCTTGGTATCCTAGCATCGATGTTGTAGTTGCGGTGTCTAGCTGCTGCAATTAGGTGAGAACATACAAAGTGGTACTGCCTTGGTGTGCCACAAGTACATGTGAAATCTTGGAGGATCACAATATGAATCCTTGACTCTCAGTTCTCGCCATCAGACGTTGTACCATCGGCATGAGTAACCTCATACTTCCCAGTGTCGTGGTCCATACATGCAACAGTGTGCAGGTCAGCCCTTTCCTTGTCCCTCTCTAGAAATTGCTGTTGTTTTGGAGCCAATATCTTTCCCTGATTCTGCAAGTACATGGCATTTGCGTGTCTATCGTTGAACCAGGCAACAAGCTTGTAGAATGTGAATTGCACGATAGCATTCACGGGCATAGCACGTATCCCCAACAGCAACTTGTTGAATGAGTAGCCATGTTGCTACACTGAAACTCATACCTCCATCCACCACCGTCATGAGCTCTTGTCCATTTCTCCAAATCTCTCATTAGCCCTGAGAGCCATTGTCTACCTTCCGCATTTGATGCAGTTCTGACCTTCTCCAACTTCTCCCGGAAATACATATCCTCAAGCTGTCGTGCGGCCTCTTGAAAAAGATCAAAGTTGGCCTTCACACCATCCTTCCAGAGTAGATTCTCAGCAAGGTGCCGAGTGCACCATTGATGGTGCACTGGTGCATACCCCGGTATCTCTTCTCTGATAGCATTTAGTATGCCCTGGTGCCTATCAGATATGACGCCAACCTCCCTGCCAGGACCGACCACATGTATCCACACCAGCCTCAAGAACCATCCCCAACTATAATTGTTCTCCTTCTCAACCAAAACAAATGCCAAAGGAACCAGCTTGTTGTTGGCATCACAGGATATGGCTATAAGAAGTGTGCCCATGTACTTGCCAATCAAGAATGTGCCATCAATGGCAAATAGCGGACGGCAATGCCTAAAGGCCTCCACACACTGAGGGAAGCACCAGAAAGCACGAAAGAATATCTGCCTATTACCAACCGATCTATCTGGTCTTGGGAGGTACTCATAATGCATGCCTGGATTCACTGCTTTGATTGCATTCAGAAGTGCTGGAAGCTGCTCGTACCCTTCCTCCCAATCCCCATATATCAACTTCCACGCCCGCTGCTTATCCCTCTAGGCTTTACCATAGGTTATCGTGCAACCGTCATACACTTGTCTAACAGTTTTTATAATTGCCTTGACCTTCATGTTGGGCTCTAACTGTAATATATCCTTCAGGTCCTTGGCAATGAGGGTAGATGTCAACTGCCAATGCTTTGCCTTTTGATCATGTGAAGCACAAGTCTGTGGCCCGACAACCTTTGTGACCTTCCACTTTTCGGTGACCTTTTGCAATCTTGCACAAACCCTCCATTGGCACCCTTCCTTGTCACACACAACTGTGTAACGCTGCTTCACATAGGAATGCCGGACCTTGTAAGGTCTCTTTCTTATCACTGCAAATGCCTGCAACCACATCTTCAATGCAGGGAGGTCTTTAAAAACCAACCCCTCCGTAATTACCATGCTAGGTCCTGCCTCTCGAGCTTCCTGCAAGTCTTCATCACGTCCTTCCCATGGATGATCGGAATGAGTGACATCACTAAACTCGTGAACTCTAGGGATCTCTCTAGGGTGGCCGGGGAATAGACGCCTCAGCATCTCAGCATCACTCTCCGTCAGCTCTCCAACAGGACGATCATCATCAGAATCAACAGCCATTGTGATGTCATATGGCTCTTCGTCAACACTATTGGATGCACGAAATCCATCTCCCGATTGCGGCTGAACACCAACAGGAGGAGCATCCACATCGCCGGGAATGTCTCCTGCACCATACCATGGAATTCAAGGAGAGAATGAGACAAGTGGATGACCACAAGAAGTAAGATGCAAAGAATCATGCACATAAGTCACTTACTCGGATGGTTCCGTGTCAATGGGACCTCCTGGGGAGGTTCTGCCAAAGCAACATGAGGCCGACGAGGTTCTGCCACAGCAACATGAGGCCGAGGAGCATCTCCAACAGCGGCCTCAGCATCAGGGATCTCTCTAGTGCCAGATTCGGCATCTGAAACCATACGTGCTACATGTGCATCCACTTCAGGTTCCGGGTCGGCAGGGGTGAAGTACGGCTGCTCACCCAATGGAGGAGAAAACCCATGATGGATGGGTTCAGCTAACACCCGACGCACAACCACATCCAAACTTTGGAACTGGCCCTTCATAGCCGATCTCACATACTTCTCCCACTGAACATCACACCCAATTGGGGTCATCTTCCTCAGCAGGTTGGGAGGGAAACCAAAGTGAAGTACACCTTCAACTGTGATGTCCTCATCTCCATGGCAATTTACCTCCTTCCGAGCCCTTGCCACCAACTCACTAAATGATGGCTTCTCATCGAATAACACAGGCACGCTTTGCATGTCAACAAACTCAACATATCCATAGCAATCTCGTTCCATTGTTCCTCCATGATATATGCTCACTAGGTTGTCCATCTAAAAGTGCAATCACGGATTCAAAAACGCCTAGTTTAGTCCAAAGTAGTTTTCATATAGTTATATAGATATATAAGTATAACCTATGTACAACCTAAGTAGAGCCTAAGTAGATAGGTACTCATTTAGTTATATAAGTATTCTAACTATTTATCTAACAACCTATATAAGTAACTAACTATTTATCTAACTATATAACTATATAAATATTTATCTAACCAACTATATAACTATTTATCTAACTATATAAATATTTATCTAACTGTCTAACTATTTATCTAAATATTTATCTAACTATATAACTATTTTTCTAACTCTATACCTATTTATCTAACTCTAAAACATGGTAAAAGAAAGAAATGAAGAGGGAGAGGGATACCTTACCTCTTCTGCCGGCCGGTGGAGGAGGTGGTCGAGGAGGTGGTTGAGGAGGCGGAGAGCCGGCCCTGGGCCGGTAAGAGGAGGCGCAGGGGGCCGCCGGGCGCGGACGCCGTGGCCTGGCTGGGGTGCCGCGGAACGGCGCGGCCGGCGTAGCCCGTCGCGGGCGCCGCGGAACGGCGCGGTCGCCGCGGCCAGGCAAGGGCGGCGCGGGCGTCTAGGACCGGGGCGAGGGCCCTGCGCGGCCGAGGCGGAAGGCGGGCCCGGAGACCGGCGAACCGGAGGGGCGAGGCGGCGGGGGCGCGCGGTCGGGCGGGTCGCGGCAGCGCGGCGCTCGGCAGCAAGTGGGGAGAATTAGGGAAAGAAATAAAGAAGCTGGCCGTTCCCACCTATTTTGGATTTGACGTTGACACCAATATCCAGGGCGCCAAGGTAAGTTTACCTACATCGCAAGGGCTTGGCGCCAATAACGCTGACGCAAGGATGTGTTACCTTGACCTCAGCCACTCTCACGCCAAGTTCTGGTCTATTTTCTGAATCGAAACAGAATCTATAAAAAAAAGACCGAATTATAAAAAAGAGGCCTGCACTATCCAACACTACCAGCCAAGGACACCTGCCTGCGCCTTCTGCCGGCAGCGCTGCGGCGCCGCAACGCAGCCGGGCCCTGCCCCAGCTTCGTGCCGCCTACGCCCTCCGACGGCCGCGCGCGCGCGACGCGTCCCACAGGGCGCCGCTGCCCCGCGACGCTGCAACACCACTGGGGTGCGCTGCAGCCCCCACGGCAGCGGCGCAGCGCCGGCCTGCTACACTCCTGCTGTGATCCAAGAATCCAACTGTGCCGTCATTCCCGACTTCGTCCTTAGGCCTGTCGCGCTTTGTTCAGGGTTCGTGATCCGTAGCTACTAGCTTCCTCTTCTTCCAGCCAACGCTGCTTCTGTTGAGCTCATTTATCTTGCAAGTTCAATCATTGCCTATTTTCATTTAATACTAATGCTATACATAACTCTAATTGGATCAGGATACCCATCCGGAACCATATGGGTTCAGTAATGCACATCTGTAGCATATATGTTTTCAGCTTTTGATGACTTATCTTCTTTATTTATCAGTTATGTCATAAACAGCTACAAGGGGATGATGCTCTGCACAATATGACAGATTACCACCTCTCATTAAATACTATTGTAGGTCAGATCATGTTTCTATTAACTAACAATTTAAAGTAGCCAGACACATTTTCATGAATTTACTTCCTGGGAAGCTAGCTACATAGCAGTTTAATAATTTGATTTTTCAGTATGTCTGTTTAGTAAGTTAGGACAACCAGGATGATGTGCCATCTCTGCACTTTTTGATGATATGCCATCTCATGCTACTGAACAGCTTCCTGCTTAGAAGGTAGCAGTTCCTACTGTAATAGTCATACTCAGCTTTGCCAAATGTTCTCATTGTACCTCTGAATATGTAATTTGTAATCCCTTAGGTAACTCTTTCTAATTCGGTTTGAAGCATGCTATACAAAACCCCTCTGTTCCTGTGTCATGCCAACATCTCAGTTTTTTGTGTATGTCACCGGATCTATAGTTCTATTATGCCTGCGCACATACAAAGACCTAATAGAACTGTATATACCAATCACAAAGTACCGAACATTATCTTACATTTGCAGGATTCTACTCTTCCCCTAATTATTTCTGTTTTTTATTATTCATTTTATTATTGTACCAATACCATTCTAAAAACTCTACCTACTTAAGTATGTTTGCATAACAAGATTCTTCATCTTTTCTAATACATGTCTGCCATGCCTACCTGTATATTTGTGCAGATCAATACGTGATTCCCAACTTATTGGCCAGCGCTGCACTCCCTAGAAGTTGGAGCTGCTCGCAAGGTACCCCCCAATTTTATGCTTCCTCTTCTATGTTTTGTACAAGGGAACTTATGAATCTCAGATTACAAACAATTACAGCTCCTCTTCATGTTTTGATGTTATTTTCGTCTTCCCTGTATAGTGCTAAGATTTTGAAATAATTTCCAAATATGTATATATTGACACCTACTTTTCTTTTCTCCATTCATATTGCAACAATAAAAATGTTCGACAGCCACAACCATAACGTTCAACTCCGTATTTTGACTATGAAGTTTAAAACCTCTTTTTTCAATCTGTACACAGGTATCAAATGCTTGAAGACCAGCATCTCCCCACCATCAGCAACTGCCATGGAAGCATGAAAACTCCTTACTTCCATAGTCCTACTCCCCGTGTTAAAAATATGCCATCATTTCAGCCTGTTTATACACACAGGAAAACTAAATGCCATAATTGAATCATACTTGGTTGATACGAATATGTCATTTTTTTTATTTGATGAAATGAATATGTCATCTTTGTCACTGCACCTAGATCTGTTGGCCACAAATTGTTCTAGCGCGAGGTTTCCTGCTAGTTTAAATATAGTCAGCGTAGTAGGCTTTCAATACTAGGGCAGAAAGATTTTTGCTCATGGTAAAAATGATCTTCATGGCGAACTGATCATAGATTAGTTGGTGGGTTTCTTATGATGAAATCTACCCACCTAGGTTAAAGTCCCTGGCTTGGCACGTGTGCTCGTATTTTTCTGGATTTATTTCAGAATTTAACGGCGCAATGCTTTGAGTAGTAGGCGCCGACTCTGTTGACAGCAAGGCGATATGGTGACTTCATAAATCTCGAAATCTGCCGCACTACTAGAAAAATTCTTACCGAGGCGGGCAAAATGATTAACTAAGACGGTCTTCGCAACCGCTATGGATCAAGGCCATGATAAATTGCCTTTTTTCCGAGGTGGTTTGCTGCCTGCCTTGGTTAATCAAATAGAAAAAAAGAAACCTATACCAGCCCTACCGTGCCTAGATCTGGGCCGCCACCACTGGATCCTCAGTGGCCACACCCAATGCCGGAGGATGCCTGCACACGGTCCGCGCGTCCGCGCTGCCAGATCCACTACCACTATAGCCGTCGTAGATCCACCACCATAGTGCAACCCGCCGGGCCCTGGAAGAAGGGACCGGGCTCGCCTCGCATTGAAGCCACCGAGCCCGCCCCGCCACCACACGGGAGGAGGGTACTAGGTCCCGCGCCCTGCCGGAGCTAGAGGAGGAGGCTAAGGGAGAAGGGGTGGGCCCGCTTCGCCTTCATGGAGGAGGGGCGAGGCCAGGCCGCCACATTGCGCCGCTGGCCTCCAGATCCGTCGCGTCGCACCGCTGGTTTCTAGATCCACTATGCCATCACAGAAGAGGGAGAGAGGCACGCATCGCCATCCTCTAGATCAGCCACGCTTTGCCATCACAGTGGAGGGGAAGTGGCATGGGAGAGAGAGGGGAATGGTGGAGAGATCGAGTGAAGGAGAGAGGCACGAGAGAGGGAGTGCTGGAGAGGGAGGAGCGTGGGCGGAGGGGAGGAGTCGCGGTGAAGGGCATAAGTCGCGGACAAAGGGGAGAGGTCACGAGGCTGAGGGAAAAGAGAGAGAGTGAGGGAGAGAGTGAAACTCTAGGTTTTGAATTTATACTTTGGCGCCTGTTGTGGCTTGGTCTAGGCCTGTTTGGGCCTCACCCTTACTTTCCCAAGCGGGGAAGTTAGGAGGACCACCACAAAAATGGAGGCGGGCCAGTTATAAGACCCGCCTCGGTTAATAGATTTACGGCCTCTGTAAATCGGTTTTGCGAGACGGTTTATTGTAACTATCTCGGTTAACAAAACGTGACCGCCTTGGTCAACCGAGGAGGCTATCCTTCCTACCCATCTCAGAAAAAAATGAAAATGCCTCGCAAAAGATTTTATGTAGTAGTGTCGGCTCAGTCCTTCGGAGGTGCTTATAGGGGTAGGATTTGCATACATGTGTTTGTAAAGGTGAGCGTGTGTGCGTGTTGTGGGCATCTTCGTTGTATTTTGTAATTCTCAAAAAGAAAATCTTCAAGGGCGTCAAGTATTTTTGATATGGTCTTTGTAGCGTGTCATGTAAGTCCGCTACAGAAGCATAATCTACAATATACTCCAAAAGTTGTACACCATCTCCCCTCTTACATATCCTTGAAGCGCAATAGTGCCCTGACTTAGTTCCCTATTCTAACAATATCCATCCTTTTCACGGGCCTCTTCCCACTCTTCCGACGATGAGCATCGACGGATCCACCTTCTGGAAACAACGCATCCCTTCCGCGGTTCCACTTCCGCGTCTTTTCAATAAAGAAAGGAGAAATCTCCCTTTGCACGCCCGTGGCCATCGTCCCCATCCTCACCTCGCCCCGTGGCGGCCATCGTCCCATCCTCACCTCGCCCCTAGGTTGCCACCGTCGTAGCTGCGCCTCAACAGCAGCTCCAACCGGTCCACTCCCGTCAGGCATCGCGCGTCCATGCCGCCGCCGCCACCACCGGAATCGACACCCCCATCCAGCCCTGCGCTCCGCCACTGCTGATAGCACAGTTGCCGGGGAGGCCCCATGTAGAATATACTCCAAAAGTTGTATACCTTCTCTCCTCTTACATATCCTTGTAGCGCAATAGTGCCCGAACTCAGTTCCTTGTTCTAACAACAGTTAATCCAACTCAGTTCCTTGTTCTAACAACAGTTAATCCATCGGCACCGTCTGTTTCACGGGCCTCTTCCCACTCTCCCGACGAAGATCGTCCACGCGTCCACCTTCTGGAAACAACGCATCCCTTCCGCGGTTCCACTTCCGTGTCTTCTTGATAAAGAAGGAACCTATGCCCGCCCGCGGCCATTGTCCCCATCCTCGCCTCGCCCCTGCGTCGCCACCCCCGTAGCCGTGCCTCGCAGCAGCTCCAACCGGTCCACTCCCATCACGCCTCGGGCGTCCATGCCGCCGCCGGAACTGACGCCCCCATCCAGCCCTGCGCTCCGCTAACCCTGCTGATCCCACAGTTGCCGGGGAGGCCCCATGTAGCCTAGTCGAGCCGTCCTCCCCAGCGCCGAAGCGCCCCGCGCTACCTCAGCTGGACTCCTTCGGCACCACAGCCGATCTGTTCAGCGAGGCCTCCACCGGATTCCTCCTCAGTTTGGTCTCACCCACGGTGCCGTACGCCCGATTTCCACTGCCTTTGTTCTCCCGTTCGAGTCCTAGACTGCAGGCTATATCGGGCATACGTGGGACTATAGTGCGTTATGAGTGGGTGTTACACTGTTTTACCGATACCTGTACTCGGCACAAATTAACACACACCAAGAAGTAGTGCCATCGAAAGAAAATCCCATGTAAAGGAATAATACAGATCGATTAATATAAGTTCTCTGGAGTGTACATAACATGTTTATTCGGCTGCCATCTTAAATCCTTATATCGATCAACATATTTCATATATATATATATATATATATATATCCTTGATCAACCTCTAACCATGCACGGTTCAAGGGTAATATAGGATTTAATTTGGATCTAAGAACATGAAATGAAAATGTGAGCCGATTTCAGTAGAGGAGGTAACTGCCAAGCTGGATATGTCTTTGCACGTCATGTTACACGGCAGGTTGGTAGGGCAGAGCACGGAGGACGATGGTCTCCACCGTGAGGCCAGGGCGAAGCCAAAGAGGAGCCCCCACTCGAGGCCTTCGCCAGGCGTGCCCAGCGCGCGCTCCGCTGACCTCCGCCGCATGGCATCCATGACAATGATGACGCAGGAGCTGAGCGTGTTGCCATGCTGCCTCATCACCTCCCTCGACGCCTCCAGCTTCTCCCTCCTCAGCCCCAGCCTGTTCTGCACCCTGTCCAGTATGTCCCTGCCGCCCGGGTGCACGACCCAGAACACCTCATCGTTCCAGTCCTTGGCCACCCCAGCGCGGTCCAGCGCCGCCTTCACGAGCGGCTCTATATGGCTGGAGATGTGCAGCGCCACGTCCCGGTGAAGAGTGTACACTATCCCCTGCTCGTAGAGCTTGGAGACCGCCGCCTCCTCCGTCCCCAGGATGATGTCCTGGCCCCTGGGACGCCGACACCATCTCGTACAAGGGACGCTCTTCGCCGGTGAGGTCACTTGCTCCAACGATCGCCGCGCCAGCAGCGTCGCCGAAGATGGCCTGCCCGACGAGGTTCCCCATGTGGGTCTCCGAGGGCCCGCGCATCGCCATGATGATCACCTTGGAGCACACCACCAGCACGCGGGCGCCGGGGTTGTTCTCGGCGAGGTCCTTGGCTAGACGCAGGGCGATGCCGCCGCCGTGGCACCCGGCCTGGTACAGCATGAAGCGCTTCGTGGAGAGCGGAAGGCCGAGGAGCTTGACGACCTCGAAGTCGGCGCCGGGCATGCAGCCGCTCACCGTCGTGCAGAAGACGAGGTGCGTGACGTCGGATGCCTGCCGGCCCCAGTCTTGGATCGCCGCCCGTGCAGCCGACGATCCGAGCTCGGGCACCGTGGCGTTGGCGAGCTCCTGCCGCAGGTCAAGCGATGGAGCCTTGTAGGCAGTGATGCTTGGGGTTGCGCCTCAGAAAGTCGTCAGACATGTGCACATGCCTCTTCTCAATCATTGTCTTCTCACCTACTCACATGCAATGTTTATAGCAGCTCAATTAGTGTTCTGCACTCCTGCAGTGCTCAGTGACAGAGCGTTCTGACAAATCCATGGGATCCAATTCTATGCTAATGACCACCACAAATTTCGCTACATGATTGTTCTTCTTAGATATAAAAAACAGACTATTAGTTTCATATAGTTTATAAATATTTGGCTACATGATCTATGATGATTTGTCTCATATATTTTGCTACATGATCTATGTAAAAAGAGATTCTTCTCATATATTTCGCGACATGACCTATATATGTAAAAAGAGATTCTTCTCATATATTTCACTACATGGTTCTTTCTTTTATATAGGTCGCGGTTCGCGTAGGGAAGCTCACATCTAGAAAGAGTTGCCAAGAAAATAAACTGGTATCCCTTTTATATGAAGTCAAATAAAGATAAATTTTATATTTAGATTATATATAGAGCTTCAGAGAATCTAAATATTCATATATATATATATATATATATATAGCTGACAGGTTCATTTGGTGACGTTGGGCCAACTATTATATATTAAAGTTTGCTGTTGCTCTTGTAGTTATCGATGAACTTCATCTATGAATGATGAATCTATGATGGTTGCACCTGACTATTATTACCTGGTCTAGAGTGCAATTTACTAACGCAAAGACATCAGTACGAAGAATGCCAATTTTTAAAACTAGATATACATGGGGGTATTTGGCCGCAAGAACTTTCGGCGGCGGAACACGCCCTCGTATCTTTCACGGCAATTAAGTAATCTAGGAAGCGGAGTAGGGTACAGATTCCCTTGCATTGCATCCGAAACAAATTATGCCATCCGGTAATGTTGGAGTACGTAGTTGAAGGACTTCAAGTAAAAAAAAATACAAGAACTAACAACTCAGAATCAATAAGTAAAATTAAAGTCCAAGATAAAAGAGTCAAGAGGAGCTTGGAGGGAACTTACAAATGTTTTTAAACGTGTCTTTTAGATTCATCATGTGATTGCTATTTGTAATCTCGAAATAGTAATCCGGGAACGACTTCTGTTGCCAAACATGCTCCGGGACAGCGACGCCCAATCCCAATATTGTTGCTCGTCTTCTGCCGGTACAATGAGTACTCTGCTTGTCCTTCCGTTGGTCGCCCATAATGCTAGCTATATATAGTGCAGTATTGCGCTAGTAGAAATGCCTATCTAGCTTCTTTTGTGAACACGCTAAATCTCCAAATAGCTTTGGAGGCCCTTGTGCTATATATATATATATATATATCTCCACGGATCAACACACTTTTGCATACAGGACCAAAATTATGAAAATTCTGTTGGACTCCTCAAGAAATGTTATAATGCACTATAGTAAATTATGGTGTATGCTTGGTATGCTTTGAGTGTCACACTCGATTTTAAGGACACCATCAAATTTAGAATTATGTGTGTCTAGGAATCAGTCACACACATATGACGACAAGTTACATAGTATCAAGCACAGAGTTTATTAGATATTGAATAGCAATACATACATAGAAACAAATATTTATCAATCTTCAAGTGAAGCTTCTAGAGCCATATAGGGGACGGTTGACTGGGGGTACATACTCCTAGCCTTCTCAGTAAACTCACTATCTCCACCATTTAGTACCCATCTGGGATTTTTTATCCATGTAGTGAAAATAAACAAGCATAAGGACATCTCATACTTCACAATTATAATAAAAGGGTTCATGAGGCTCAAAAAGGCTAAGACATAGGCTTGCATCATTAAACATTTTAATGACTCAATTTTAGAATTAGTAGCAACAAGTATAGCAATGCCCAAATTAACATGAATGATGAGATAGCATTTAAAAACATTGTTGATCATTTGTTATTGTTCAATAAGGAGCCTAAGGTTGCTCTTAACCGTGAGCACAATGTTATAATAGTTTTACACACTTTATATATACCTGGTTCAACTTTGACCATGGGCCATGTTTGGCCCATTCGTCCGAGGTAGGTAGCCTCTTGACCCACTTCCAATTAAGGAAGGTTAGTAGGGTTCACTGTGAAGTTTTTCAAAGGTTCGTCTAACAGCAAGTTGGTAGCCGTTAGGTTTCAATGGCAAGTAGATATAGAACCCATTTCAATGTGGCACACACGCAACACACAGGAATAGAGGCCGCATTATACCTGTCATGGCAAACCCCTTTTCGCCTTTTGATAACCACTAATAAGCTAGAAAATGTCCTCTTGTAGAACTAAAGACATAGCCATATAGCACTAATGGTTGTACTATAAGTCCTAGGTAATCACTTATGGATAAGTTCTAAGGGGGAGGATAAAAGCACCATGTATAAAAGCCAAATGCTCTCAAACTTTAATTAATTCATGTTGTTAAAAAGCATATTGTAATTTTTGTTGTATATTCCATTAGTCAAGTTACAATTCATGATCATAATTAATTGAGAACTAGCATTAGTTACCCTATATGCAATGTTCCCCAGGTGTCAAGGAACCAGGATATCAAATAACTAGGATAAATTTATATGGGTAGCAAGGAAGACATGTACATGAATATGACTAAAAGTAAGCTGAATAGGACAAAATCCCATGCTACACTTCCTCCTGCAATTGTTTTCCGATCAATGGTTAATGTCGGGGGAGCCCATGTGGAATATGGGCCAACTCCCCATCGAAGGCCATGGCAAAGAGTCAGAGGTCGTGACAAAAATATTCAGAGGCTGAACCACTAAGCCAGAAGACATGAAAATATTTAGAGGACGGGGTGAAAATACTCAGAGGCCATGGTGCAAGATCAGAGGTTGAGGCACTATGAGAAATAGTCAGAGGATGTGATGCGATGAATAATGGACTGAAAGCCCACACTTGATAGCGGCCCATCAACAAAGGCGGTAGCAAACCATCAACAAAGGCAGTAGCAAAAGAAAAAGACTCAAATGGCATGGAGGCAGGAGCACAATACATTGGAATATGCTAGTATATGCTTTAATTGCCCTTGGGGCATTTTTGTACTCGACGAATGATGTAACCGTACCATATAAAATGGGGAGGTCAGTCATCTCAGGGGAGAGGATGGCATGTAATTCGAAACCCTAACTATTGCCTTGGCAATTGCGTGAAGACCATTTTTGTATCCGTGCCTCTGCTAATCGAAGGCTTCCGCCCTAGAGCAAGGCCTTCGACCCCAGTGTCGAGCTGCAGCGAGCTCACCCCTCTGACTCTCACTCTTTTTGTTGGGATCCCTATTTCCCAATAGTTAACTCCTCGAGGAAACCTTAGTCTTCTATTTTCCAGCTTCCTAGCAAACACCAAGCACAGAAAACATACAAGCAGACAAAGAAAGAACAACTTAGAACCAATCAAAGCAAAAGCCTTGAAAACAGCGTGTTAAAAGAGACGGCCGGCTCGTTTCTACGGTCATGAGAACGTAAGAGACGCCAGGAGTGGAGCTACCGTAAAAGAAATGACTACATGAAGATTTCATATATTATAATGAAATAACTACAAGCTTGATTTATGTTAATTAAGAAAAAAATGTGAGTATTATTAATTCAGATTAATCAAAACATATTTAATTTCCAAAGTCATGTTAAAAAAGCTAACATGTTATATTTATACGCATACCTCGTATTGTTTAAGCCATATAAACTTTACTTTGCAAATGAAATAAGGTGGGAGCATCTATACGAGTCTATTATATGTAGCTTGTAAGTTTAGATTTAACAAATTAGTCATATTAATCTTTGCATACAAAACACCGAAGTTCGAATCTGCTTTAACTTATTTATAGAACTAGTTATGTAAACATTAATGAAATTAACATCAAAACTAACACAACTTGAATGAACTAAGCCGAATTAAAATGAGGAAATGGCGGAATTTTTTGAACTAGTGGCAAACTCGTATTTACGTCATCTTCTTTGTTTGGTCCATCTTTCTCACGAACGTGGCCACGACCATGGAGGTGTAGGGAGCTCGCACACAGGAAAGCTTTTACTGTCCATTCCATCGTGTATGGGTTAATCTTTTTACCGAAGCGACGACAAAAGAGTAAGTGGAGTGGTGTTGTGGTTCGCTTACCGTGTAGGGTAAATCTAACCGTTTGACCCTGCGACGTTACAAATAGAATAAAAACCGACGTTCATGGCCATGGATACCGACATGGGACTTATTGCATGATTTGTGCCGGCGGGATGCAAAGCATGAGCACCGAATGCACGGTCGCGCGTCGAAAGAATTACCTTTCATTGATAACACATACAATATATGCAGGCTGTATCCCGATAGCGATACGGAGGCCCCAACCACGGGCAGCTTCTGACATCGTCAAGGATGGCACCGTGAACCATGTTGGCCGGTCCGGTTGGCGTTCCCCATGGCTCGAGAAAGAGAGAGGTAGAGGGCGTGTGAGATAGATTTTTTTTTTTTGATTTAGGAGATAGATTAAATGAAGGGTGCTGTGCTGGGATAGCACGAGAAAGAGACTGCAGGCGGTGTGTAGTGGCAGCGATGGGACGAAGCGAACTGCTAATGGGGGAAAAACAAAAAAACAGGTGCTACAATTTTTTTTTGTCTTGGCTGATGTGGGGCGCCCCCACTACAAGCCAACGGTGAGTAAAGGAGTGGATGATGAATGGATAATTTTTTTATAGAGGGATGGTCCAACAGACAGCCAAATTCTTGCATTATATTAAATATTTATAATTTATAATTTTGACTAGAAAATAAAAATTATGTTTATTTTACATAAACGAACTATATATTATGAATGTATTGGTGGTCGTGAATTTAATTAATTGTGGGACTAACATATATAAAATATCAGATAATTCTAGCGAAATTTTAAAAAAATGACATTGAACAAACCTAATCCCTTCAAGTGTGTTCTACATGCTCTATCATTTCCATGTATTTGTGGTGGGTGGGAGTAGGGCTCCCTGATGGCACAGTGACTAAGCTCACAAACCCATTCCCTTGGTACTAAAATTATAAGTATATGATCTCTGTACTAGTCAAACATTCTTAAATTTGGCTAGGTCTATAAAAAATATTAGCGATATACTTGTTTCTCTAGCTTAGCTTATTATACAAATAAATTTAACAACCCCTCTGATGATACTAATTATATACTATATATATTAATATATTTTTATATATATTTGTTCAACTTAAAAACATTTGACTCTACGTTGGTAAACGAGAAAGATATTTGCATTAGAAAATATTTTAGTGCCAGGACACCGATGACCCGAGCTCTAGTCCCTGTCGGATAAGACTCGTCCCTTAATGAAACCACGTGCCGCCACATTCACACTGACACGCCAACAGATTAATGTGGATAGCTTGAGTTTTTCGGATAATTATTAGACATGTGAAGTGTTGTAACCAAGGTCACAGTCACCCTGACACTTTCTCTGTCTATTTGAAAGTGTCGTTTTTAACTTTTGGCTACTGTGTGGCCATTCGTTTTATTTAAATTTTTTAGCAAATCATAAAATAAATAAATTATTATTAAAATATCTTTAATAATAAAATAAGTTATAAAAAATAAATAATATTTATAAAAAATTAAATAAGACGAATGGTTAATAAGATGACTTGGAGTCCAAAGTGACACTTTGAAATGTATAGAGGGCGTACTAGCAATGGACTGGTCGCACTGGCACACACCAAACCACCGTTTCCTCTTTAATAATAGTCTCTTATCTGATCACCTAAGTTTCCTGAGGTTACTTACGCATGATTGTATCATTAGATGTTTTTGTAAAATATTTTCACCAACCTTCCCATGAATACTTCATATCGTGTACTCTTTCACAAAACTCATGTAATCAAGTGACATTGTATCTGCTCCAATGCTCCATGTTATCTAATTGCCTCAGATTTTTACAATTTCTACATAGGCTGTACATGTAGCCTTGATAATCTAGATTACGTGCGGCATAAGCTTTGACAGCCATGATGGTGTTGACGCCCATCAATAACCGCACGTTTGCAGATGTGAGACTGTATATCCACCCTGGATTCATCTCTGCACAAAAAAATGTCATATGTTTAATATCATAATAATTTAGATTCGTGCCGTCATGAACAACACCATCATAGCTAAAAATATAATGGTTAGCTAGATTCATATGGATGTGTTCACGGAAATTAAAACTGAGAACCCTCTTAAAGAACAAATATTCTACTTCAAGGAACATAAAATGGCATGAATAATAATATGATTAAAAACTAGAGCCATCAAGAACAATCATCCTTGCAATCTATTCATAAAAAATTGAAAAGCTACAAATTTAAAGGAGTGGATACTTCTTACTAACCTTAAAACAAGTAAATCATGTCTATCCTTGACCATCCCAGAGCATTTTCGAGAAAAATGGCAGCAACAATAAAAGAAGAGGTGGGAAACAACACCTCCTTGTTTGAGTGTGCTCAGGATGGGAGGAGGGAGGATAAAGAAGGATTTTGTACATATTATGCAATTATCATTGCCGGTTCCAGGCAGAAGCCAATAGTATAGGCTCTATGTTACTGACAGCTCAAGCCACAAGCTGACGTTTACATATCATCGCCGGATGAAGCCACCAGCCGTGCGTGTGATAGTCTCATTATCACTACTACATAGTGGCTTAAAACGGTAGTGATATGTACCACTATCGGATTCTGGAGCTTTTTGCCGAATGCCTGTGACACTCGGCAAAGCTCCAAATACACTGGGCAAAGGCTTTGCCAATTGTAACACTTAGCAAAGGTTTTGCCGAGTGTAACACTCAGTAAAGCCCACTCGGTAAAAAAAGCGTTGGCAAATAGATCTTTGCTGAGTGTTTTTTGTCGAGCACTCGGCAAAACCACTCGACAAAGTTTGAAACGAAAAAACCTGAAAAAATAGCAAAAGATTTTTTTAATCGGGGGAGGCCCAGCCAGCATTTTTCGCGTGAAAGTAGCACACTTCACGTCCGGCAGGATTCGAACCCGTGACCTGTCCCTCAAGCAATACCTCCTCTAACCACAGCATTACACACTCATATGTGTCTATAAATCATTTTGTTTCCCCACATATTATACTTAACTGAGTGTAAATTGATTGTTTGAAGCTCTAAACAAATTCAAATCAAAAAGTATCAACTACAAAGTTTCATAACTTTTCGAGGTCTACACTTTTCGTTTAGAAAGTTTCTCCATCCGAGGTTATTTATAAATTTGAATTTTAAATTTAAAAAATTCAAACTTAGTTTTCTATTACAAGATGATTCTAAATTAAAAAGTTGTCAACTACAAAGTTTCATAAGATTTTGAGATATACAATTTTTGTTTTGATTGTTTTGTCATTTAAAAAATTCAATTTTTAATTTTTTGAAATTCAAGCATAGTTTTGAATGTCAAGATAACTTCAAATCAAAAAGTTGCCAAGTACATATTTTCATAACTTTTCGAGATCTACAATTTTTGTTTAGGTTTTTTTCCATCCGAGATTATTTAAAAAATTTAAATTTTAAGTTTTTAAAATTGAACTGTAGCTTTGAATGACAAGATGACTTCAAATGAAAAAGTTGCCAACTATAAATTTTCGTAACTTCTAAAGATCAACAAAGTTTATTTTGGTTATTTGGTCATTTGTTCATCCGACAAGGTGAGATGTAGATTTTGTGAACAATGTTACTATTGCTTTGTCGAATGACGAAATGACTAAAATAAAATTTATAGATCTTGAGAAGTTATACAACTTTGTAGTTCAAAATATTTTTATTTGAATTAATTTACTATTTCAAAATGTGCTTTGAATAAATTGTTTGCTGAGTGTAAAAATCACTAGGCAAAGAAGCTCTTTGCCGAGTGCCCAAAAACACTCGGCAAAGAAGCTAGAAAGGCTTGGATCTTGTTTCTTTATATGATAGTAAATCTTGCTTCCTCTAGCTTGATCTTTGGGTTCTGGTACTTGTTCGCAACTATTTTCTTAGCTTTTCTCTTTTGTCAAAGATGATAAGATCTCTCTCTTCAAAGCTTCCACTACTATTGATCTTCATAACCTTTTCCATCTCCCTCTATCTTGAGAGGGTTATGATCAATATTTGCAGCAATTGGTCATTCTCTATGACTTACAGTTATAGCAGGCTCCTGACCAACGGACCTATGTTTGGGGATCCTCTCCCTTTCTTCTAGTCATGCCTATAGATGCCTGATTGGGCACTAAGAAATTCATGTCTCCTTCAAGTGCAATTGCAGGTCAGCTTGCCAAAATAAGAGGAAAATTTTCAGAGTAAAGTCTATCATCGACCTCTGAACTTGTACTATTATGTCATCCTGGTCTCTAAACTTTCAAACTAACCATTGAGGTTCTCAAACTTGTTCACCTGTGTTATCTCGGTCCCTGAACTTGTTCGTCTGTGTCATCTTAGTACGTAAACTTGAAGATCACATGTTTAGGTCCTCAGTCTTATTCAGTTGTGTCATTCGGGTCTCTAAACTTAATTTTGAGTCTCATCTAAGTCAAAATAGGATGATCTAAAAACTCTCTATAAAAAATAATTCATAACTTTTTCATATGTATTTGAATAAATAAAAACTTTATATCAAAATTATATCTCTTGACGTGATCTACAACCTTGTAGTTAATTTTTTTTGAATTAATACTATTTAGGGTCCTAAAATATTATTCTAAGTTTATAGATTTTGAAATTTAAAATTTAAAATTAAATTTTGGGACACTAAACGACTTTAAATAAAAAACTTCTTGATTACAAAGTTATAGATTATGTCGAGGGCTATAATTTTGACATAAAGATTGTCTTCATTTGAGCTCATATAAAAAAGTTATGAATTATTTTTTATAGAGTTTTAGATCATCTTGTTTTGACCCAAATGAGACCCAAAACTAAGTTTAGAGACCGAGATGACATAACTGAATAAGTTTGAGGAACTAAACGGGCAATTTCTAAGGATAAGGACCGAGATGACACAACAGAACAAGTTTAAGGATCTAAATGCCTGATTTACGAGTTTAGGATCGGGATGACACAATCGAACAAAGGGATTGATGATGCACTTTACTCAAATTTTCAGCTGGTTGGTTTTGAGGGATCATCTGAATACCTGGCCTGTGCAATGCTTCGCCGTCGACACATGCATCTACCAGACTAAACTTTTTTTTTGAGTAAATCTACTAGACTAAACTTGTGTTCTCAGCTGTCACCATATTGTGGACCAAGATATGGCTCATCTTCTCTTCGGTTTCCCAGTTGCAACTACTTGCTCGTACACTATCTCTAATGGTGCCAAACACTGTGGACCCCTATCAAGTTGTTCAGAGATTCTCGCATCAGCTGCCTTTACCCCTTGCTATGGAGGTTTTAATTACTATGTGTTGTCTATTTGGAACGCTCGTAATGACTTGATTTTAAAGGTCATTCTCACTCGGTCTGGCGCTGCAAGGTAATCTTCAAGGAGTTTGCTCGAGTTATATTAAGAGCAAGGACGACTGCACTTCATCCAACAATTGACCTATAGGCTATAAAGACACTGTTTAATCTTTAATAAAACCCCTGCTGTTTCTTAAAAAAAAGGGTGTTTTGATCTTATTCTTGATTTACTTTGAAATTCTCATTTTCCTTATGAGACTGAAGTAGAGCCTAAAACAGGAAAGTACATTCTCCTAATTGTTTGAATTAGAGCAACTTCAACAATTAGGCAAATGAGTTTGGCATTCTTGTTTTTTAGCAAAATTCTCAAAATCACCTATCTAACAGTTTGGCAAATGGTCTTGGCATTTTTAGCAACTTGGCAAACACCGGGTGATATTTGGTATATATGCCAAACTACGGTTCGCTTGGCAATCGCCCTCGCACGCTACTCCAGCAAGATATTTCCCCCTCGCGCGCATAATTTTTAATTGCCAAGTCAATTTTGTCAAACACTTGGAGATGTCCTTTTTTTTCCATCCCCATATCAATTTGGGAATTGACAAATAACAAAATTGGCAAAGAAAAATTGCCAAACTGTTGGAGTTGCTCTTATAAATTAGTATTAAACAAGAAAATAGACTTACCCCTAAAGCCTAGAAATAGAGCCGCCTCTAAAAGTAGAGATATTTGTAGCGGTGGCCAGAAACAATGACTACCTATACAAATACATTCATTTTTTGAGGTGGCTTGGTTTGGAGGCCGCTATAGAAGTGGCTAGCAACTCCAACGGTTTTACAAATGGGCTTGACATTCATGTTTTTGCAAAAAAAAAATCTAAAAATCTCCTATCTAACGGTTTAGCAAATGGGCTTGGTATTTTTTGTTAACTTGGCAAACACCGGGTGATATTTGGCATATATGCCAAACTACAGTTCGCTTAGCAATCGCCCTCGTGCGCTACTCTCGAGGGATATTTTCTCCTCACACGCACAATTTTAGTTTTACCAAGTGAATAATGAGAAACCATTAAAAATTGACTCTTTTTATTTTTGCTATATTTACTTGGGACTTGGCAAATTTCTAATTCTGCCAAACAAAAAATACAAAACCGTTAAAATTATTCGACTCGACTCTAAATGAAAGCTATGATTGATTGCTGAAAATCAATCAACTTTTAGTAGTGTTATTAATACCAGTACCGTAGCATATAGGACCAATGAAATTTCTCACATAATCTTGTTTCTCGTTTCTCTTCTATCTCTCCGGAGTCCGGATCCAGATTTCGCACCTAACTCCAAGTTCTTGTAGTCTTTACGCTGTACGTACGTCTCGTCAGCTCATCATCTTCCTCCGCCAACTTGCGTATACTCTCCAATGGCCTCTCTCCCGGCTCCTGCCGGCTATGACCGGCTCAGCGAGCTCAAGGCCTTCGACGACACCAAGGCCGGCGTCAAAGGCCTTGTCGACGCCGGCGTAACAGCCGTCCCACCTATTTTCCGCCACCCACCCGACCCCTTCCTTGCACCACCACCACCCTCGGATTATCAAAGCCAGCACGACGTCAGCAGCATCATCCCAACCATCGACCTTGCAGCAGGCGCCACGGCCAGGGCCCTGCTGGTCGCCGAGGTGAAGGCCGCCGCCGAGACGGTCGGCTTCTTCCAGGTGGTCAACCACGGGGTGCCGGCGGCCGTCATGTCGGGGATGCTGGATGCCCTACAGACGTTCCATGAAGAACCGGCGGAGGCCAAGCGCCCCTACTACACCAGGGACTTGGGCAGCCGTGTCAGGTACCACAGCAACTTCGACCTGTTCCACTCGCCGGTGGCCACCTGGCGCGACACGCTCTACCTCGATATGGCGCAGACCGGCCCGGCCCCGGAAGAAATACCGCCGGCGTGCGGGTAATCAGTTAATCACTCCTTCACTCTATCTCGGATGTCGGAATGCATCCATGCTGATATGTATATTCATCAATCCAAATACCCACCGAGGGGACTAAGCCACCGTCACCTCCACGCTACAGGAGCATCACGGCGGAGGAATTCATTCACCATTATATGGGCAAGGGCCTCGTCGGCAAATCTGCTAAACCACTTCAGAATATAATCGCACACGTCAGAAGTGCATCCCTAATAAGGCTATGTCAGGCAAATCGATGTCAGATTAGTTGGTTAGGTTCTTTACGATGGAACCTATCCATCCGGGTTTAAGGATTTGACATGACTGCTTGTATTTTATTAGATTTATTTCAAGATTTACTGGTTATGCTTTCAGTGCTAGACGATGTTTTTGTCGACGGTAAGGCACCTCCGTTTACTTCATGAATCTCGAGAACCGCCGCCTCAGTCCTTCGGGTATGCTATTAGGAAAAGGTTTTATGTACGTATGTTTATAAAAGTGAGTGTGCTTATGTGTTATCGGTGTTTAAATTGTACTGAATAATTCTCAAAAAATAGTTGTGTCCAGCTGCATGGAATTCAATCAAATAAAAAAAAGATATTTTCCACACCCGGATTGAGAGTGGATACCCTGTCTATCACTCCCATCTCATCCATGTTAATGGTAACAAGTGAAAAATGTGGTTATTTCGTTTTGTTTATGGGCATTTCTTAATCAATTGTTAAAAAAGTTAAAGGAAAAGAAAATATTTGTTTTTATTAATTCATTTTTATTGTATAATAGCAATACAGACCCAGTCCAAAATCGGTCCACTTAGGTAAGAAAACCACAAAATTATATAACCAGTAACCCCTCCCTCTTTTTCTTTGTCTCGGATCCACAACACACAGGTGCATAACACCCTCTCTCTTACTCTCTCTCTCTCTCTCTTAGGTCCAGAGCAGGTCCGAATCGAGTGCAGGCACAAAACCTTCGATAGCATGCTCTAGCGGTGGCGTGGCCGCATTATAGTCACCGGGAACGTGGTATGGTGTCACGTTTCGTGTCCCGGGAATGTGTAATATTTTTGTTCCGACGATGGAAAATCTTTTCTCAAAAAGCATACCGCGTTCCACGTATCTTATTGCTCGTGGGAACTTTTGTGACTTTGGGTGGCATAGAGGCTGACGGCCAAAAGTGAGTGCAGATTTGACATTAAAATTTGAAATCCTTCTTGAAAAAAATGCTACAATAACAATGTACGATATGTAGGTTGCATAATTGATGCCAACATTTTTCAAATTTCCATTATCATCTTATTTTTGTGGTGTCTACTTTAAATTTAAGATTTTTGCAAACATTTATAAGTTAATAGCCATCATTCAGTCAATTGTTCCTGTATTCAATATCCACACAAACTGTTCTGTGACTGGATGAACTTATTCAAACAAACACGGCTGGTAGCATTGAATAACATTAATTAAGGCCCGTAGTAGATCAACAAAAGTACAAAAAAAAAAAATACAGCAAACATCGGTACACAGGCACCTATACAGAGGTTGCAGGTAGCAAGTATGCTAAAGTGACATTATGAAATCGACCAAGCTGACCAATGCTCCGTGGGACGACCCATCTTTGGTAGCACATTTTTGAGCCATCTCTTTGAAGTCCTTGGCTCTGTGTCTATACTCTTTCGCCTGCTTGTCGTCCATTAGCTTGTCAATAGCAGCTCGGACAGTCCCTCTCTGTAGCCGAGTCTCCACCCCAATCTCCACTCCCACCTTCCACAAGGCACAAACATACCTGGCAGTGCCAAATTGGTCCCCAAAACACGGCCTGCAAAGCATGGGCACGCCATGGGATATGCTCTCCAGGGTTGAGTTCCAGCCATTGTGCGTCAGGAAGGCGCAAATCGCTGGATGAGATAGTACCTCTTCCTGCGGTGCCCAGTAGACAATCCTACCACGATCACGTATCTCCTCCTCCAGTCCGTCGGGTAGCTTGCCGGACTCCAAGCCGCGGACAAGGCTCGGCCGAACTGCCCAAACGAACGGGCGCTTGCTGTCTGCAAGGCCCCAGGCGAGCTCGACGAAATCGCGAGCGTCCATGGCGGCGACGCTCCCAAAGCTGACATAGAGCACGGAGCCAGGCGCTTGCGTGTCCAGCCAGTCGAGGCACCCGCGGTGGTCTCCTGGTGGCACGAGGTTGGTCTTGATCTTGACTGACGGCGAGAGTTTGTTGAGAGGGCCCACGGGGAACACGGGGATGGACAAGTCCTCCCTGATTTTGTTGACGTTGTTGGCCTCGATGGCATCGAAGCTGTTGCCAGATGCCTGCCGCGCTCTGGCCACGACGTTGCCGACCATGCTGGCGAAGTCGTCAAGACTACTCGTGTCGATGCGTTCCAGGTCTTGCACACGGAACGGAGGCAGCTCCGGCACCGGAGCATCCTTCTGCGACTCTGCAGAGCCAGGAACATATGAGAATTAATTGTGTGCCTTAAAATGATGCAAAATTTCAGATAGGAAGGAACCAGTTGTTAAGCCCTTCTCGATGAGCGTCGGGTAGGCCATGAACGTGCGGAAGCTTGCCGCGCTGTTCGTGAAGATCGCCAGCGACGGAACGCCTAGCTCCTGCGCAGCTGCCTGCGCTGAGAACCATACCGCGTCGATGATCACGCAGTCGACACCGCCGCTCTCCTTGTCGGCAAGAAGTGCAGCTACCCTCTCCTTGAAAGGAGCCGCCAAACTGGCGTTCAGAACCATCACAACTCTCGCGATGTCCTCGGCCGCCACGATCTCCGCCAGTACATCGGCAGACAAGGACTCGAAGCGGTACTCCGATGAGTGATTGGCCGGCTCCAGCGGCTGAACGTCGGCATGGAGCATGATAATAGCGAGGCCCCGATCGTGAGGAGCGGCAGCTATTGGGGTTAGGTGGCCCTGATAAGGTAATGGGAACAGCACCATGCGGCGGCCGGCAACAACACCGCTGCTCGGCTCCATGGCATCCATGTCCACGGACCACGGATTCCTGGCCGGCTCACGCGCTTCTCTCTAGCTTGAAGAAATGATACGGTAGTGTCTCAAGTTGCACTAAAATGAATATGCAAGACACGCCCGGTGGCCTCCGTGTATCCACCGAGGCGTCTGCCGCGGTAAATCGATTAAGCACAATAGGCCACCTAATTTGCCTGCCATGATTAATCGATATTTACCACAGCGGACATGTCACCCGCCATGGTTAATATATTTACCATGGCAGGTGACTTAGGACGTTCGCTACAGTAAATGTTGATTAACCGCATCGAGCAAATTAGGTGTCCCACCACGCTAAATCACAAACTTATAAATACACAGCAGTCACCTCCTTTTCCTCCCCATGGGACTTCCTCTTTCATCTTGTGGGGGCGACTTTACCCTAAAAATTAAGGTTTAGGCCCTGGATTTGGGGAGGAGGACACCACAAGAAGTACATAAAGACTCTTCTATCCTCCGTCCATCCTCTCTCTTTCCATCACTTAGGGTTCTCTAGATCTAGATCTATTTCCATAGAGCAGAGAGAAATCTTGTGCTTCTTTAGATCTAGATTCATCTTGGAAAAAAGCTCTCTCTCATTGTCATTTCTCTCTTTTTCATCAATTTGGATGTAAATCATCATTTTTTCCTAATTCTTCTTTATTTGCTGCTTGCGTTGTGTATATGGCTCACAAGTGTCGGATATATGGACCAGGGTACCCTCACCACCTAGATATACGATGTGATTGACCAGATGGCCCAAGAACCCATCGAGGGGGAAAGCCCACCAAGGCTCTCGCCCAGAGCCTTCGACGTCAAGCAACGTACACCGCCAGCACCTGAGATGGAGATATCACAAAGATAGGGAGATCTGTTAGGTCACATGTAATGTGCAACAATAAGGAAACCCTCCAACAAACCTGATCGCCCTTCTTGTAACCCTGCTCCTTGGCCTATATATAGGAGAGCACCTGAGCACGGGATCCAGCTTTTTGCTTTCATAGCCACATAGCAAGAGAGCAGCAACCCCTGTAACTGAGTACACAAACATCAAGAACAACAACAAATCACTGGACGTAGGGTTTTGGACACAGCGTCCCCTAAACCAGTATAAATCGAGGTGTCTCATGTGCGACCATGCATTCTATTTCGATCTTCGCAATACATTGCCGATCATCACCAGAGTAAATAATTCTGACAGTTGGCGCGCTAGGTAGGGGCCTTTCGTGTACCAATCTAATTTGTGTTTCAAATGGTTTTTCCTTGTAGGAATGAGAAGTGGGTGATCGGCGACGGGAGGAGGAAGCGTGGCCATGGCCCCGCTCACCCTTCATGGGTCAACAAGAGGCGGCACGGGGACTATAGGACTAGACCCCGTCCGCAAGATCCCCACCAACCGGCCTGCCCTACATCGACAAACTCGAGAGTGACATCGGTGCCAGACACCTGGTACAACACGTAAGCACATATCGGCCTGTCCTACATTGACAAACTCGAGAGTGCCATCGATGCTAGACACCTGGCACAACATGTAAGCACATACGCCGAGCCTTTCTTTGTTAAGTTTTGCAAGGAATATCTCCTTGAGACATTCCATAGAGTCGAAACCTATGGAACTTTCGACCATGGGGTCTTTAGCTCCTCCCCTCTATCGTGTTTCATTAAGAAACTCTAGAGGGTATCGAGAGCCGATGCTTGGGAACTCCTTCAAAAGCTCACAACCAACCCTAGATAGGTTGGCATGTGTCACAACCGGAGGAGGAATCATAAGCAATGACACCCAGGCGCACGACCATAGCGCAGACCATGCTGCCCGTTGCACACGCTACTACGATCTACCTTCCCCAACGTCATGATTCGTGTGACACGTGTTGGCGGTAATTAACTATCAATTTTAAATGTCAACAAAAGATAGAAAAGGGCATAAAATGATCATCACCATAGACTTAGGGTTTTTACTGATAATTTCCACGAGTTTTGGTGAATGTCTATTTCTGCAGGGTGTTATCAGAAAAGAACCAAAAGAGGTCCACATATCGGATTTACATAGAGAGAAAAGACCCAACGTACAAAGAAGAACAATCTAGAAGACTCAGGAAGGCAACCCCCCAGAGGAGAGGGTCCACCTGTCAGAGGATAGGGCGACCGCCCTCCTCCCTGGGCGCCCAACTTGGGTCTTAGACCAATCAGGAGCAATCACGCGGATCATGCCTCCACCGCCTTTGAGGATTAATAATAATCGTCGATCTAAGCCAGTTTGATCCAAGGGCTGTCATGCATTTGAGGGGGTATATATTCAAGGCCCTGACCCCTGGGCAGAAACCCTAATTCATAATTAGAGGAAGCCATCAACAGAGCTAGGGTTTAGAGATCTTCTCTCCACCAAAGAATTAGAATAGCTACTCCAATTTTCAAGTTCTACATAGGTTAGACTAGATAGATTTAAGAAGAGTTGAGCAATTGCACTCAGGATTTCAGATCATCGTCTTTAAGTTTGGTATTATCTTCTATGTTTCTCTATGACTTTATTCTAAATATCATTATGTTTCCATTTTTTATGTTCCTAGTTTGCTCTAGTAGTAGATTTGCTATAATTATGATTGATAATGAGTTTGTGTATATGTTTGCAAAGCGCTTAGCTCTTTTCTCGAGGGGGTTAAGTGGTAGATTATATGTAAGCATGGTGCTTAGATTTTGTTTACCTGCAAATGCATCTTATTGGTTGGGTCGTGTGGTAGTTCACGAAAGTGACAATTTCGTTAAGTCTTATGTAGCCCACCCCTCGTTGATAGGACTAGCAGAATTAGTGTTACGTGGGAAGTCTTGCTATGTTCTAGCTTTCTTCAGTAATATTCCTTATACATAGATAAAGAGTCATCTGTGTTATATATGATTTTGTATGTGCTGGAGTAGATAAAAGACTTAGTAGATTAGAACCTACCTAGGAATTCAATCTCTTGACTAATCTCCTGTTGACCTACCTTTACGATGAGTAGTCTACCTCTAATCTCTGCATGTGTTATCCTTTAGGCTTTATAATCATTATATATATTTATTATGGCTTACCCCCTGCCAAAGTAAGTGACTGTGTGATTAATCTCTCATAAGTAGTCATATTTTGCAAGTCCATCTCTAGTTTAAGTCCTTAGTTCTTTTCCTTGAGCTAAAATATAAATAACGATACATAGAATATTTCCTAGTGAAGTGCTATAATGGTATTCTATCTGTGCGCTAGTGGATTCATATTTATTCTAAAGGAGCCTATGCATTTATTTGTACCAACACTTCTGGCACCATGCTAGGGATGACAACCTAGTATTTAAAGTGGTGTTAGAAGTGTCAACAACGAGCAAACCCAGCCAAAGCTAGATACAGATCATGACAATTTGTTCCCAAACTGGGATGCCTCTCCCGCTAAGGGAGAGGATCAGCTTGTAGTACTTGCAAACACGGACCGGCTGCTGTTGGCAGTCCTTATTGCATATTTTATACCATCAATAATTATATAAAACTCATCAAAAACAACACCAAGTCTAGAATTAGGGCTTTAAACTAATGATTTCCATAGGTTTTGGTGAGTTGTGCATTTTCAGGACATATATATAAAATACCATGAAAAATACATCAAAAGGCATAATCCAGAGAAGTGTAATGCAGAACTGCACAAAGGAATAAAAATAGAAAGCCCACCTTCTCTACCTATAAAAGGAGGACCTCTCCCCCCTCAACTGATCATTCAATATACCACAAGGAAGAGCTCCACTCCATATTTCCAACATGTAGTAGTAGTACTAGACTAGTTGGGAGTAAGGGAAAGAGTTCAAGTTCCAGAAGAGCCCTCAGAGTTCCAGCAATCTTGTATCGGTCCTCTATAAGACTCAAGTACTTTCAATACATTTATCTTCTCTAATTACTGAAATGTCCTTATGGTTATCTAGTTTATGCCTTAGTTGTTTAGCTAAGTGTGGTTGGTATAGTGGTTTACATTTTGGCATGGGATCTCCATTCAACCGAATGCTCTAGTTATCATATGTGGCTAGAGTAGTAACCACTAGCATAGACATGGTGTCTAGGCTAGGGTGGTACCTGAGTTTGCGCCAAACCCACAGATAGTTGTGGTAGCCTAGAGGTGATAGATCTGACCAGGCCTTTGTATTCCACACCATTTGGGTTGGTGTTTTCATAGAGCTTTTGGCAGCCTTTTTCGGTTACCCCTTCCCAGTCTCTTTGAGAACCAAAAAGGTACTGCTGCTCAGAAGTGCCATGGTATGATCGCTATGTTTGACCTTCACTTAGTTATCCCTTTAGTGTGAACTAGAATAGAACCATAGTAATGAAGAAGTATATAGGAGCCTTGATCTCCCCTGTTGTCCTCCCAGCTTTCTTGTGTACTCTTCTACCTTTTATGGAGTTCTCCTTTGTGTGTGTCTTTATCCAAAAATCCAATCTTTTTTTTGTTACCCCCGCTTTAGTCTAGCTGGTAAATTAGTTAGCAGATGAATGATGGTTATTTATCAACTTCTTTAACCACTACTTCCCTGAGGATAAATACGATACCCTAGAATACTCTTGGGTGAAAGCTACAATGATATCTGTGCACTTGCAAATTTCTCTGTTTGCGTTAACATATACCATTTGGCTATCTAGTGCTGTTAGCGAGATGGACTTAAAACCTCCAAACTTGGTGATTGCGCTAAGAAATGCCAACAACTGCCTTGGTTGGAACACACGATCATGTTCGAGGAACGCGATCAACTCGATCGCTCGTTCAACATCGGGTGATTTCCCATGGTTGTCAGTGTCATCCTGGGCAATATCCTAGCAACCAAGATGTTCATGGATGTAGGGAGTGATTCCAATGTTACGGCCACCCATAAGCTAAAAATTAGGGTTGTCCAGTTACGGCCACCCAGGGGCCCAATCACGAGAATAATGCCGAACTAGCAAATCATGCCTCTTGGCACCGTAGACCTCAAAGTAACCATCGGAGATTCATTGAACTATCAGTAGGAGACACTCTCCTTCAAAGTAGTCAACTTCCAGGATCTCTATCATGTCATCCTAGGCATCCCGTGCTTCGTCAAATTCATGGTTGTGCCCCATTATGCATACCTAAAAATGAAGATGCCAGGGCCCAAAGGAGTCATCACAGTGATTAGGGATCTCTAGAAGGCATACCAGTGCAAACAACTTGCAGTCGCCAATGTGGCCAAGAACTCATAGCCAAAAGAGCGCGAGCTTGACTCTCACCTCAAGAGAGAACTTGAATCGGGGGCTCCGACTAAGGTGCCGCCCCATTGGTAGCTTCGACCAACGATACTCGTTGATAGCGAGGTGCTATTAGCATCGTTCTCACCAGCAAGACTGACTACTCCGCCATCATTCTTGCCTGGGGTGGACTCAAATAAGGTTAGCTTGGAACACACTAATCCAAGCAAAACCACCAATGTGGGCACAAGCCTTGCACAAATCTAGCACGATGAACTCATGAATTTCCTGATTAATAATTAGGACATCTTCACCTAGAAATAGTTAGACATGCCTAGGATCCCAAGGGAAATCGCATAGCATTACCTCAAGATCTGGGAAAAACCAAGCCAGTCATGCAACGCTTAAGGAAGTTTGACGATAAAAGGCGCAGAGCCGTCGAAGAGAAAGTCGCCAAACTTCTCGATGTTGGGCTCATAAGGGAGGTTTTGCATCCAGACTAGCTTGCAAATCCTATCCTTGTTCCTAAGAAAAACAACAAGTGGAGGATGTGTGTCGACTATAATAGTCTCAACAAGGCGTGCCTAAAGGATCCCTACCCTTTGTCGTGCATTGACCAAATTGTTGACACCACCATGGGATCAGAGTTACTCTGCTTCTTGGACGCCTATTCAGGCTATCACCAAATCCAGATGAAAGAATTCGATCAACTAGCCACTTCCTTCATCACCTCAATCAGAGCTTACTGCTATGTCACCATGCCTTTTGGGTTGAAGAACGTGGGGCTACTTACCGGCAATGCATGAAACGCTACCTCCATGACCAGATCGGGAGGAACACAGAAGCATACATCAATGACATCATTGTAAAATCCAGTACAAGAACCTTATCAAGGACCTCTCAAAAACTTTCAAGAATCTTCAAAAGTTTAAAATCAAAATCAACCCAGAGAAGTGCACCTTCAGAGTTCCATCGGGCAAACTGCTCGGGTATGTTGTATCGGCATGCAGGATCAAGACTAATCCCATGAAAGTTAAGGCCATCCTTGACATGCATGGGACCGCCTCAGGCGTTACGTGATGCACAGAAGCTTATGGGATGTCTAGCTTTCCTCATCAACTTCATATCACGGTTGGAAGAATGATGACTACCCCTGTACAAGATTTTACGGTGAACACTAGACTAGAAGTGGACACCTGAAGCCTAGAAAGCTTTTGATAAAATTATGGACTTCCTCACCAAGCCCTTGATTTGGTTACACCAAATGTGGAAGAACCTTTACTCCTGTACATCTCAGCAACTACCCAGGTGGTGGGCATCGTAGTAGTCATCGAAAGAAAGGAGGAAGGCCACATCCAGTCCATCTAGCACCCCATATACTACCTCAGTCAAATACTAGCAAGACTCGCTACCCATATGTCTAGAAGATACTCTATGGTGTATACATGGCAAAGAAGAAGCTAGTTCACTACATCGACTTGCACTAGGCCCATTAGGAGAGATCATCAACAATCGAGACGCTATAGGACAAATCACCAAATGGGCTATGGAGATTATGGCATACGGGATCACGTATGCACCTTGCACCGTGATAAAATCTTAAGCCCTGGTAGACTTCATCGTCGAATGGATAGAAGTGCACATCGAACCTGTAGCGATCGACCTGGAGTATTAGAGCATGTTCTTCAATGGCTCCTTCATATTGCAGGGAGCAGGAGTAGGAGTTATCTTGGTATCCCCCATGAGAACTGACTGAGGTATGTACTCCATTAAAATTTTGTGGGTGTCACTAACAGTATAGCTGAGTATGAAGCTTTGCTTCATGGACTGTGCACCGCAGTGTCGCTAGTCATCAGAAGGCTCATTGCCACTGTTGACTCAGAACTTTTCATGGCACAAGTAATGAATGCCTCAACATGCCAAGATCCTAAGATGGAGGCATACTATGATGAAGTCAAGACACCTGAGGCTAAATTCAACCTCAAATTACACCACATCCCATGAATGGAAAACGAAGAGGGTGACAGCCTCGCCAGGATGGGCTCGAACCAAGAGAGACCCTCAAATGGGGTATTCCTTGATGAGCTCACCAAATGTACAGTTCAATGGAAGGTGAAAATGCGATCCCTTCCTAAACCGAGCATCATTGCTATTGCAAAACTCATAGACTAAAACCCACACTAGGCACAAGAGCTAATTGCGTACCTGAAAGATGGCACACTATCCCTCGATAGGGATGACACCAATCAGGCACGTCGGCAAGTGTTGACACTTCTAATGCCACTCATGTTAAGTTGTTGTTGACACCAGAAGTGGCAAACGGTTATATCGCAAGCGTACGGTAGTCAATGTAGCCTTCACTAGGAGTATTCCAGGTATTGTATTTTCCACAGGGAACGTGAAGTGATTTAACTAGGCTCAAGATCATCAGATGGTGATCAAAGGGTTTAGGATTAGGTATAGAGAGGTCTATCTAGTAGGAATAATCTGGCCACGATATTCTAAGTATACTGAGGTTTTTCCTTACTGGCGGCGATAGTCAAAAAAGCAGGAGACAGAACCCCTACTAAGGCGGCTACCATACACACCCTGCTTTTATTTGCCTATAACACATGCGAGGAACTCTAAACCTTAGCAAAGCCTGTCACTCTTCACTAGGCATCTACATAGTGCAAAAAGGAGCTCACAGGGGTGAGACATAATCTAGACACCATGTCTACACTAATCTCACTACTCGAAGCTTAGCTAAAGCTTCAAGCACTCTAACTAGTAAAGCAATGCACCAAGTAAAGAAAATAGTACACTTAAAATACTAAGCCAAAATATAGAATACTAGAAGGACTCAGATGTAAAACTTACAAGAAGATTCGCATCCGCTGAGGCACACCTTGGAGAAGATTCCCGATAGGCCGGGACTCTTCCTCGGGGACTCCTCACTCTCTTCCCTCTATTCTCACACTAAAGCTACTAAAGTAGTCTTTCTTCCTAAGATGCACACCTTAAAGTGAAGGTCTAAAGGGGTATTTATTGGGGAGGTAGAGTAGGGCCTACTCCAGCGCCACATCATCGATCCGTGTGCTTTCAATTCCTCGCCGTTGGATCAAACCGACCTCCAAACCACCTTTGGATCAAACCAACCTCCAAACCGCCTTGGATGGACGCCTGGGATTAATCCTCATGTGGGGAACATGCTGAAGTCGGTGGAGTGGCAACCGACTTAACTTGGCACAGGGAGGGGTTTGGCCGACCCCCTCAATGATAGGTGGGCCCAGCCCCCAATCTTCTGGAATGATTATGAGTTCGGTGGAATGAAGTGGCAGGTTGGGTCCCACCATGGGGGGGTCGGCCGACCCCCCTATGATAGGGCTAGCCCACCTGCTTTCTTCATCTGGTGTCCCCACGTGTCATGGAGCAAGTCTCATGTGTTGGTTGCTTTGGTTCTTTCGTGTGGGCCCATGAATCCTTGTGCAATGCTCTTCCATCATTGATTTTAGGCATGCTTATGATCCAAGGGTGGAAGTTGAGCTTGGAGTGCTTCACTTGGATAATGCCAGCATGGAAACACCTGGGCCCATGGGGGGTCAGCCGACCCCCTCACTGTGGCCCTTGTGTGTCAGCTCTGCTCCATGCTCCTTGTTCCTTGCTTCCATGATGCTAAAGTTTTATGTAGCAAACATGTATTGTTGCTACTTCTTCCTTTTTAAGCTTCTAGACCCTGAAAAGTGCCTGATCGAGTACCTACAACCAAATAGTGACATGTACATGTGGAACCAAGTTATTTGTACCTATATCACTACTTTTTTGGTTGTTTCTTCCCCAAAATGAGTGTCATGTTGATGGTTATGTTAGTAGAAAATGGTGTATAATTACCGTCAACAAGCCCCCCACACTTGAGTCTTTGCTCGTCTCGAGTAAAGCTTAGAGAAGAGTGAAAAGTGAATATGACACATCCAAGATAATAGTGAACATAAAGTGTTGTTCAAGACATAGCTCATACAAATGGGTTATGTGGCAGTGTCTAGCATATATCCTTTAGGAGTTGAGAAAAGGAACAACTCGCAAGGCAAAGCATATCCTAATTTCATATTCTTGGTACTTAGAGTTTTTATGATTATTTTGAAGAGAAAGCTCATAGTTTATTCTTACTCCTCATTTAGCAATCTTAAATCGCTCAAAGCTTGTAGCAGTCCTCACCAAGGCATAAAGTATTTGCCCTTCTTGTTTCATCTTACATCTATTAGGCTTATGTGGAGCTCAGTAGGGATAAACAAGGTAGCATACTTTGCATTGTAACTGTAGTTAAGTCAAAACAAGGATCCAAGGAGAAAAGTGTCATAATCCTAGATCAAGATGTGCATGTGTGTGGAAAATGATGAACTGAGATGCTCCTCTATTTGATAAGATTCCTATCTATTTATTTTGAGACTTGGCCAGCTTTTTTTAATATGGACCTTCATTTGTCCATCTATTTTTCTCCCTTTTTCTTCTTTTTTCATAGCCTTGTGTCTCTTTTGTTAAGTCATACTTAGAGAGATATACTCGAACTTTAACACATGGAGCATCTCTATATATGTGATGGAAATGGATAGCATGGTTTTGCGTCCTTCCAGTATAGAAGTTGCAAGCATGATATGTGGTGTGTGTGTGATCTTGATCTTGGGACTATGACACGACTCTCACTAGGGTTCACAAGGTTTGACAAAACTCATTACAAAAGCAAGTTGCACTCAAGAGAAGGGTTGTTTTGATATTTGAGTGGTGGCTTTGGTAGGAACTTTCATTGCTAATGAGGAATGAATGACACTATGGTTTTATGATATTTTCAAAATAAACCTCTAAGTACCTTGAATAGAAAAGGTGTGAGTCATGAGCCAAGAATTATTTCACTTTTTACCCATAAGTATGAACAAATGCAAGAACTAAACTTCATGTCACTATTTTTCTTTAAATGTCATGAATCAAGTCACATTTTATTTGGGATGCAAAATCTTATCTTTTTATTATTGTTTTTATTCTAGGAGTGAAGTAAAAATAGAAAATGAATAAAACGAGAGGAGGAACAGGGGGCAAACCAGACTGAAAGGATGTGGTCGATGAAATGAAGCTGACTAGTGGGCCCCGGGCTCCATGGTGGGGTTGGCTGACCCCACCAGGGCATGGCCATCGCTGCGATTCGAATCCCCTCTATTCCAAACAAAATTCTACAACTTTGTTTCCCGTTGGCTAGAAAATTAGGGGTCAGCTGACCCCTAAGATGATTCAAATTTTGTCGCGGTGTCGTGTCAGGCCATGTTTAGTATCACGTTGTGTCAAGTGTGGTTCAGCAGTGAGGTTGGGGGATCGGCCGATCCCCCACAATTGGACCTTTCACTTCCCTGAATTGCATAAACACGGGAAACATGAAGTGCAGATGTCCTGCTGGTGGCAACACACTAGCAGGACTAAAACTCATTTATTCATGTTGTTATTGTTCTTCAAACTTAAAAAAGGAAATCAATGCTCTATTAATTCAATAAGATTTAAATTGTAGGCACCTTTACATGATGGGAATTAAAAAGGGAAATAAACTAAAGGAAATTTAAAAAAGGAAATAAACTAAATGGGTGCCTATCTATTTTAAACTAAAGATAACTATGGAGATGGAGGCCTTAGGAGATCCTCCCACCCTGTGGCCTTTGCAAAGTGTTTGAGCTTTGCATTTGTACTAATGCGTAGGTGGTGGAAGTTGTCCTCTAAGTCTAGGTTCTCCATCTTGAGTTCCGATACCGTCTCCTCTAAGATTTTATTCTTATTCTTAAGAACGGAGGTAACGTGCAGCAGCTTCTCCATGTCGAACTTGTCCTCATCGTCTTCAAACTGGCTTGCAGGGCAAGTGATTGGTGGTGGATCCATCTTCTGGCGGATAGAAGGGCCGGCGGAGGAGTCAAGAGGTTCCCGCAGCTCCTTCTCCCCATAAGTGAGAGGATGAAGCAGCACCTTCATCTTCCTTGGTCCACCGCCACCCATGATCGGATGATATGGAGGCATGGACGGGGTGTAGGACATGGTGTAGCCGTGCTCCCCGTGGCGTCCAATGAGATGGTGATGGCATGCTGAGCCATGACCATAGGACTCTTCAGCGCCAATTGGCCCATGGTGGGCCGAGTCGGCATAGCGAAACGAACAGGGGACTTCCTGATCCCCCTGCGTAGTGAGAGAGACCAGGCATCCAATGCAGAGCACGCGGGAGGCCGGGGGGTGGTCAGGCAACACCACCTAGGGTTGGCCGACCCCCCTATAGGGCCCTGCGCTACTCCAAGTGGCGGCATGCTGTTCAGCGGCTCAGCATCGATCACATTGACGGCTAAGGTAAGCTCTAAGTCATTGGCGAGCGATTTTTTAGGCATAGGTGAGTCAGGACGAGGGGCATCTTGGTGTTCTTGGTGGGAGGAGCCATGGAGGATGTTTTGTCTGCGAGATGGGGGGTCTTAAAGAGGTAGGAGAGTGTTTGGGTCATGACAGAATGAAGTGGGAGGAAGAAGAAGGAGAAGAAGGAGGGTTTTATAGGTTTTAGCTAGGGTTTTTTGGTGAAATTCCAAATATTTTGAAAGGGAGCGTCTGGGGACGTTTGAGCACCTCTCAAAGTTCGCGAACCAGCTTGAATCCCACAAAATGGGGGTCGGCCGATCCCATTTCTTTCAAAAATTGAGTTCAAATTTTTGTCCCCGAATTCCCCTCGCTCTCCCCATCGTGGCAACAATTTGAACCATGCTGAAATGGGGTCGCCCGACCCCCTCTTGGGTTGTTCGTGAGGATCAGTTTTGAGTTCTGTGCTTCCTACATGGCTTGTGAGAGTTTGGGCCTGGTTGGGCACTTTGGTTGGGTCGGCCGACCCCTTCTATGGGTGTCCAGGGGCCCAGCCTTTATGCCAAAGTGAAACTAAGCCTATACATCTACTCTGTGATCAAACAATGGAAGAAAGAAAAATAAAAGACATCTAGATTTTAGAATTTTATTTAAGTGTGAAGTCTATCATGTCAATTTCTTCTTCCAAAGGTTCATGTTCATGAAAAACCTTAAGACGATGGCCATTTACCTTAAAGACGTTGCCGTCATCGTCCTGAAGCATGACCTCTCCATGCGTTGTGGCATCAATCACAAGGAATGGTCCTTCCCATTTTCTTCTCAGTTTTTCATGGCCAAAAAAGTTGATCCTTGAGTTGAACATAAGATCCTTGTCCCTAGGTCGGAACTCTTTTTGCTTGATTCGTTTGTCATGCCATTTCTTAGTTCTTTCTTTGTAAATTCTGGCATTGTGATAGTCTTTTTCCTCCATTCTTCCAGTTTTGATATCTGGATCCTCCTATTTATCCCAACTGAGGGCAGATCCATGTTCCATTTCTTTATTGCCCAGTGTGCTCTATGCTCCAGCTCAACCGGCAGATGGCATGTCTTACCATATACAAGTTGGTATGGTGTCATACCAATTAGAGTCTTGTATGCGGTCCTATATGCCCAAAGTGCATCTGACAACTGATTTCTCCATGTTGTTCCCATCTCATTGATAGTCTTTTGCAGAATATTTTTGATCTGTTTGTTGGACGTTTCTTCTTGTCCGCTTGTTTGAGGGTGATAAGGTGTTCCAATGTTATGCCTTATCCCCACATCTGATAGGAAGCAACGGAATTTCTTGCCAATGAAGTGGCTCCCTCCATCAATGATAACTAATCTTTGGGTGCCAAAGCATGGGAATATCACTTCCTTGAACATCTTTCTTGTGTGTGTAGAGTCGGCTGATTTGCAAGGCATTGCTTCTACCCACTTGGACACATAGTCCACTGCCACCAGGATATACTCATAACCTTGAGATGGGGAAAAGGACCCATGTAGTCAATCCCCCTTGCGTTAAATAGCTCTACTTGAAGGTTGTTCGTGAGTGGCATTGCATCACAGGTGTTGATACTCCCATGCTTTTGGCATCTCGCACATCTCATCATGAAGTTTTTGGTGTCTTCCTACATGGTATGCCAATAGATTCCACTCTACCATATCTTGGCATGGGTTCTAAATGCCCCATAGTGGCCTTCATATTCTGCTCCATGAAATTTCTCCATTATCTTGACTGCTTCATTCATGGGCACACACCTCCTCAACACACCATCTTGGTAGACCCTATAGAGGTATGGGTCATCCCACAGGTGCACCTTGCTGTCCTTGGCAAGTTTCTTCTTGTCTACCCCAGGTGAGGCTAGGTAGTTGATGATGTTTGCGTACCACGGATGGGCTGTTGAGACCTTGAGGAGTGTGTCATCCCGAAGGTAGTCGTTGATGGGTAGATCCTTTTTATCCTCTATTTGCATTCTAGAAAAGTGATCTGCTACTGAGTTTTCTACTCCCTTTTTATCTCTAATTTCTAGATCAAATTCTTGGAGTAGCAGTATCCATCTTATTAATCTTGGTTTAGCATCTTTCTTAGTGAGCAAATACTTTAGAGTGGCATGATCGGTGTAGACGATCACTATTGCTCCTACTAAGTAAGATCTAAACTTGTCTATAGCAAACACTATGGCCAGAAGCTCTTTTTCATTGGTTGCATAATTTAACTGTGGCCTAGTTACTGTTTTGCTAGCATAAGATATTGCGTGATGTTTCTTATCTTGAGTCTGTCCTAAGACAGCACCCACAGCATAATCACTAGCATCACACGTTATCTCAAAAGGTAGCGACCAATCGGGGGGTTGAATGATTAGCGCAGAGACAAGTGCTTTCTTGAGGTAGTAAAAAGAATCGAAGCACTTATCATCAAAGTCAAAGGGTGCATCCTTAGCAAGCAGGTTTGTTAAAGGTCTAGCGATTTAGGAGAAATCTTTTATAAACTGTCTATGAAAACGAGCATGACCAAGGAAACTGCAGACACCCCTAACATTCGTGGGAGGTGGGAGTTGTTCTATGACTTCTATTTTAGCTCAGTCTACCTCTATCCCACACTCAAACACTATATGTCCTAGCACTATCCCTTCTCGAACCATGAAATAGCGCAGAGACAAGTGCTTCTCTTGACACCATTTTAAGTCACGATCCAGGTTCTCTAGGCAATGATCAAAAGTTTTTCCATAGACTAAGAAGTTGTCCCTGAAAACTTCCATGATTTCTTCGATCATGTCGGAGAAGATGGACATCATGCACCTTTGGAAAGAGGCAGGGGCATTGCATAGGCCGAACAACATGCATCTATATGCATATGTCCCATAGGGGCATGTGAACATTGTCTTACTCTAGTCGTCGGGATGGATTGGGATTTGATGATAACCCGAATACCCATCAAGGAAACAAAAGAAAGAATGTTTGGCTAGCCGTTCCAACATCTCATCGATGAATGGTAACGGAAAGTGGTCTTTCTTTGTGGCCTTGTTAAGCTTCTAGTAGTTTATACACATTCTCCATCCTGTGATGGTTCATTGAGGAATTAGTTCATCGTTGTTATTTCTAACGACCGTCATTCCTCCTTTCTTAGGAACTACTCGGATGGGGCTAACCTAGTCACTATTAGGAACATGGTAGATTATGCCCGCGTGCAAGAGTTTTAAGACCTCTTTCTTTACTACTTCTCTCATCGCATTGTTCAGCCTCCTTTGAGGCTCCCTAGAAGGTGTAGCATCAGGTTCGATCGGAATGCGATGTGTGTAAAGAGCAGGACTAATCCCCTTGAGATCTTACAGAGAGTATCCTAAGATAGAGTGGTGTTTTTCTAAGATGGTGATGAGTTTAGCGGCTTCTTCTTTTGAGAGTTGGTCGCTAATGATCACGGGGGTCTCTCTATCACCATTAAGGAAGGCATACTTAATCCTAGAAGGAAGTGGCTTAAGTTATATAGAGGGTTTTGGTGGTGGTCCGGATTCATCCATGTCTAAAGGTTCATCTAATCCAGTCTCTTCTTCTTTGATGAAAGCCTTGGTTTCTTCTTCTAGATTGGGTTGAGAGGCTTCTAGAAGAGATGCTGACATCACCTCCTCTATTGGGTCCGGTTCGGGTTGTGACTCGGCTTTTGAATTAACAGAGCCAAAAAAAGGAACAGAAAGATCTAGATCCTTCCTGAGGTGACCCTTGAGGCACCCTTCATGAAATCCCTCAAGGAATCTCATGAGTGGGTGCCCGATTAACAAGTCAATCTCCTCCGTGTCAAAGATGAAGAAATTTAGGAGGATGCTGACTTTGTTAATTGAGATAGGAATATTCTGTGCAATCCCACAACTCTCGACCAGTTCCCCTGAAGGTAACTTGAGTAGTTTAAAGGTCGGGGTTAGCGGTTCCTCACCTAGGAGCATTGATGCCAAAGACATGGACATCAGGCTTACTCCTACAGCCGGATTGTAGAGGGAATCTACAGTGGTCATGTTTATAATGCAAGGAATGGATGTGAAATAGGAGAGGAGTTTAATGACATTGGATGATGCCTCGGCCTCCTATAGCCATTCATTGCTCATAATTTACGTGAGCTCCTGAGCAGTCGCCTTAAGGTAGCATGCCTCAAGATGGGTTGGAATATGGCTATTTGGGGCTCTACGTGCTGTAGATCTCTTTTGCACAGGGTGATTCGTGACATTGCCAAAATCGACAAAAAGATCAGTCTCGATGTTTAGTGGAAAATCCAGCAGCTACATACTCATCTACTAAGTAAGGCTTCGAATCTTTGGAAAGGGTTATAGGGATCAACGGTTTAATGAAATCAAAGGGGAAGGAATGGATAATCTTGAAATGTAAGGGTGAATTACTTCTTCCCTTGGAGGAATTCGTGGTTGTGGTTCAGGGCTGACAGCTTGGAGGGTGGATAAAGGGATTCCAGCTGTCATGAGTTTGTCCTTGGGAGTTTGATCTTCCTTAGGGGCTTCATCATGGCTATTAGTGTAGGGGGTATTCTCGAGAAAAGTCGCAAGAATATCCTTACCTTCACTGATGGGTAGATGAAGGAATCCTCCCTTAGAGGCTAAATCAAGGAATTGTGCAGAGGTTCGGCTAAGACTGAGATAGAAATGTTGCATAAGTGTTGGCTTAGTTATATCTAATCTGGGCCAGAGGATGCTAAGTGTGTAAGACGCGCCCAGGCCGCACCTAGAGACTCCTTCTCTTCTTGTTTGAAGTTTAGGACTTCTCTACGAAGACGAGCTATGCGAGAAATGGGGAAGTAGGTTAAACAGAACTTGGCTTGCAACTTCTCCCATTCTCCTTTCACACTTCCTATGTAGTGGGTATACCATCGTCTGGCTTTTCCCGTCAAAGAGAACAGAAATAGCTTCCACTTAAGTGTTACTTGCCTCATTCCTTGGATGTGAATGCACGAACAAAGTTGTTTGAAATCACATAGGTGTGTATAGGGATTTTCATCTCCTTCTCTCGAAAAGGGATTCCCCTGAACCATCGCTATGATACTGGGACGAAGCTCATAGCGAATGGCCAAAATGGCCTGTGATGAACTAGGCGGCTCCAACTCAGTGCCCGATGGAGCAACGTAATCGAAGAGGTTGTTTGATCCATTTAGATATGTGTTAAGGGTTTTAATCTAACAAAGATAATAATTTTTACCCTAGTTAAAACAGCTACGTTCCCCGGCAACGACGCTAAAAAGCTTGTTGACACAAGAAGTGGCAAACTGTTATACCGCAAGCGTATGGTAGTCAATGTAGCCTTCACTGGGAGTATTCCATGTATCGTATTTTCCATAGGGAACGTGGAGTGATTTAACTAGGCTCAAGATCGTCAGATGGTGATCAAAGGGTTTAGGATTAGGAATAGAGAGGTCTATCTAGTAGGAATAATCTGGCCACGATATTCTAAGTATACTGAGGTTTTTCCCTACTGGGGGTGATATTCGAAAAAGCAGGAGATAGAACCCCTACTAAGGCGGCTACCATACACACCCTGCTATTATTTGGAAATTTCCTATAACACATGCGAGGAACTCTAAACCTTAGCAAAGCCTGTCACTCTTCACTAGGCATCTACACAGTGCGACAAGGAGTTCGTAGGGGTGAGATATATTCTAGACACCACGTCTACACTAATCTCACTACTCGAAGCTTAGCTAAAGCTTCGAGCAATGCGCCAAGTAAAGAAAATAGTACACTTAAAATACTAAGCCAGAATATAGAATACTAGAAGGACTCAGATGTAAAACTTACAAGAAGATTCGCATCCGCTGAGGCGCACCTTGGAGAAGATTCCCGACAGGCCGGGACTCCTCCTCGGGGACTCCTCACTCTCTTCCCTCTATTCTCACACTAAAGCTACTAAAGTAGTCTTTCTTCCTAAGATGCACACCTTAAAGTGCAGGTCTAGGGGGGTATTTATAGGGGAGGTAGAGTAGGGCCTACTCCAGCACCATGTCATCAATCTGTGTGCTTTCAATTCCTCGCCGTTGGATCAAACCGACCTCCAAACCGCCTTGGATGGACGCCTGAGATTAATCCTCATATGGGGAACATGCTGAAGCCGGTGGAGTGTGCAACCGACTTAACTTGGCACAGGGAGGGGGTCGGCTGACCTCCTCAATGACAGGTGGGCCAGCCCCTAGTCTTATGGAATGATTCTGAGGTTGGTGGACCCCCTATGATAGGGCTTGCCCACCTGCTTTCTTCATCTGGTGTCCCCACGTGTCATGGAGCAAGGCTCATGTGTTGGTTGCTTTGATTCTTTTGTGTGGGCCCATGAATCCTTGTGCAATGCTTATGATCCAAGGGTGGAAGTTGAGCTTGGAGTGCTTCACTTGGATAATGCCAGCTTGGCAACACCTAGGCCCACAGCGTGGGGGTCGGCCGTCCCCCTCACTATGGCCCTAGTGTGTCAGCTCTGCTCCATGCTCCTTGTTTCTTGCTATGCTGAAGTTTTATGTAGCAAACATGTATTGTTTCTACTTCTTCCTTTTTAAGCTTCTAGACCCTGAAAAGTGCCTGATCGAGTACCTGCAACTAAATAATGACATGTACTTGTGGAACCAAGTTATTTGTACCTATATCACTACTTGTTTGGTTGTTTCTTCCCCAAAATGAGTGTCATGTTGATGGTTATGTTAGTAGAAAATGGGGTATAATTACCGTCAACAATTGTCATCCCTAGCATGGCGCCAGAAGTGTTGGTATAGAACTACTCCTCTTAGAATAAATATGGGATCCGCAAGTGTACAGATAAAATACCATCATAGCACTTCACTGGGAAATATTCCAGGCATCGTTAATTTATATTTAGCTCAAGGGAAAGAACTAAGGACTTAAACTCAAGATGAATTTGCAAAATACGGCTACTTATGAGAAATCAATCACACAGTCACTTACTTTGGTAGGGGGTAAACCATGATAAATAAATATAATGAGTTGTAAAGCACAGGGGATAAAGCACGCAGAGATTAGAGATAGACCACTCGTCATAAAGGTAGGTTGACGTCAGATTAGTTCAAGAGATTGAATTCTAAGTAGGTTCTAGTCAACTAAGTCATTCATCTACTCTAGCAAACGCATGATCATATATAGCATAAAAGACTCTTTATCTATGTATAAGGAATATTACTGAAGAAATCCTGAACATAGCAAGACTCCTACATAACTTTGATTCTACTTGTCCTATCAATGGGGGGTGGACTATACAAGACTCAACAAAACTATCACTTCCGCAAACTACCACATGACCTGGCCAATAGGATGCATTTACAGGTAAATAGCATCAAAGCACCATGCTTACATGTGATCTACCACTTAACCCCCTCACGAAGAGAGCTAAGCTCTTTGCAAACATATACATAAACTCATTATCAATCATAACTATATCAAATGTACTACTAGAGCAAACTAGGAACATAATAAATAGAAACATAATGATATTTAGAATAAAGTCATAGCAAAAAGATACAAAATAGTACCAATACTTTGATGACAAAGATCCGAATCCCGAGCACAAGTCGCTTGACTCTTCCTCTATGTAGTCTAAACCTATGTAGAACTTGAATAATTGGAGTAGCTATTCTACTTCTCTGGTGGAGAGAAACTCTCTAAACCCTAGCTCTGTTGATGGCTCCCTCTACAAATGAATTGCTAATGAATTAGGGTTTCTCCTGGGGCCAGGGGCCTTGCTTATATAGCCCTCTAGGAAGCACCATAGCCCGTGGATCAAACTGACCATGATCTGCGATTATTATTCATCCTCAAAGGCGATGGAGGCACGATCCATGAGCTCGCACCTGATTGGCTGCGTAGTAGGGGCGGGCGCCCCACCTGTCTAGCCTATGGGCCCTCCCCTTCAGGGGGTGATATTCCCGAGTCTTCTAGATTATTCTTTTTCATAGTAGGGTTGATTTCTCTCTATGTAAATCTGACTTGCGGGTCTCCTTTGGTATTTTCCTGACAACCCCTTACAGAAATAGACATTCACCAAAACTCATGGAAATTGTTAGTTAAAACCCCTAAGTCTATGGTGAAGCTCATTTTAACCCTTCTTTTGGTTCTTGTTGACTCATAAAATTGATGGTTAATTACCTTCAACAAACTCCCCCAAGCATACCTTTTGCTCGTCCCTGAACAAACAACTAAATCTAAGATGGATCAGGAGTTGCTGCAATGCTTTCATGTTTCAAAAGTACACATGCCTTCAAACAAGAATTCTTCGTTCAAGCTAGAGTGGACTACACTGACTTTCAAACTTACTCATGTTTCTTCTTCTGGGCCAGTGGTCAAGGTGAATGCACCGATGGTGATTGTGAGATCCACCTCGAACTCCATGGAAGTGGGGAACAAAACCGTCTTGCTCGCACTAGGATCTAGACACGCACCCCCTACCTAGTGCACCACTGTTGATGAAATATCGGCAGAAGTCTACCAAGGGAGTACATACGGCATTAGAATTGCGGTGGAGGCATGATCTAGACTACGAATGAGATGTGGATCGAGAGACAAGATGCATAGGTTACCTAGGTTTAGGCTGCTTGGTGGCGTAATACCCTACATCCTACACTCTGTTGGTTGTATTGATATGAATTAAGATGCCTTCGAGGGGGTCCCTACCCGCCGTATATATCGGGGGGCAAGGTTACCGATATGGAAATCTAGGTAAGGTCGGTTACATGCAGCGTATCCCAAGGAGATACAATTGGATTCCTAATCAACTATGCTTCCTTGCATGACAAGTAGCTTTTGGATTATCCACCAGGGATACCGACCAGGTGTTGGGCCTTGAGCGGCCTTGATGTTGTGGTCTGTTGGGCTCTGTCCGACCAGACCCAAGGTAGGCCATGAGGGTATAGGGGGTTTATACCCCCGCGGTCTCCCATGAGCAAAGAGAGGCACAAGTTCAAGATGTTGATGCTCCCCAACCATCCCCTAAAGTGGTTGAAAGAAGAAATCCTCTACTTCAAGCACATCCTCAAGATCAAATAATAGGGAGTCCATCAAGGGGTGTAATGACTCGATCTCAAACACTTGCTAGTTTTATTGAACATCACTCCTTTGTTTCTTGTGTGGGGCCTAAGGATGCAGATGAAGCTCTCAAGGATCCGGATTGGGTGAACGCCATGCACGAAGAATTGAAGAACTTCACCTGTAATCAAGTTTGGACACTTGAAGAGCACCCCAAGAATGCAAGAATCATTGGAACCAAGTGGGTGTTCCGTAATTAGTAAGATGACCAAGGCAATGTTGTGAGAAACAAGGCAAGGCTAACTACAAAGGGGTTCTCTCAAGTTGAAGGCTTGGATTTTGGAGAGGCCTTTGCACTGGTTGCAAGACTTGAAGCCACGTATCCTCCTTGCATATGCTTAACACCATGAAACGAAACTATTTTAAATGGATGTGAAGAGTGCATTTCTAAATGGTTTCATAAATGAACTGGTCTATGTTGATCAACCTCTCGGGTTTGAGGACCCTAGATATCCTAATCAAGTTTATGGGTTGTCGAAGGCACTATATGGGCTTAAGCAAGCCCCAAGAGCTTGGTTTGAGCGCCTTTGGGACTTCCTCATTGAGAAGGGCTCCACCATTGGGAAGGTTGACACCACACTATTCACCAAGAAGCATAATGGAGAAATCTTCAGTTGCCAAGTTTATGTTGATGATATTATTTTTGGCTCAACAAATGAAGAACTTTGTAAGAAGTTTGGTGAAATGATGTTAAAAGAGTTTGAGATGTCTATGATTGGTGAGCTCACCTTCATCCTTGGGTTTCAAATCAAGCAATTGAGAGAAGGAACCTTCATCTCTCAAGAAAAGTACACCAAGTATCCTCTCAAGAGGTTTGATATGCAAGATTGCAAGCCAATCAACACACCCAAGGCATCAAATGGACATCTCGACCTTGATGAGGAAGGTAACTCAGTTGATCAAACTCTTTATTGTTCTATGATTGGTAGCTTGTTGTACCTTACCGCATCTAGGCCCGATATCATGTTTAGTGTGTACATGTGTGCTCACTTTCAAGCCGATCCTAAGAAACCTCACCTAAGTGCCATAAAAAGAATCCTTAGGTATCTTAAGCTCACCCCAAGCATTAGCTTATGGTATCCAAATGAGCAAGATTCCAACTTGTTGGTTATTCCAATTTGGATTATGTCGATTGCAAAATTGATAGAAAAAGCACATCCGGAGGGTGCCATTTGCTTTGGAGATGACTTGTTTCTTAGACATCTAAAAACAAAAATAGTGTGGTTTGTCCACCCCTGAGGCGGAGTACATTGCCGCAGGGGCTTGTTGTGCACAAATCTTGTACATGAAGCAAACCTTCCTTGACTATGGTGTAAATCTTGGTCAAGTAACACTATTGTGCGATAAGGAAAATGCCATTAAAATTGTGTCGGCGTTAGGAACCCGGGGGCGTCCTAAGCCAACGAGTAATCGTATGTGTGTGTAACCCGTCCGGATGGTGATGCAAGAAGAACACAGCGATTTATCCTGGTTCGGGCCAGAGAAGGCCCTACGTCCAGCGGGGGGAGAAGATTTGTATTATCTTGCACCTAAGTGCTTGTACAGGGGCGAATACAAGCGAAGGAGAGAATTCGAGGGAGGGGTCGAGTATAGAGCGAGAGAGTTATTCAGAGTCTAGGAGTCTGCCTAGGTGTGTGTTCGGTTGTCTGGAGTTGTTCTCCTTCTCCCCATTGGGTCTCCTGGCGTCCCCTTTTATAGGCCAAGGGGAGGCACAGGGGTACAGATGTCCTAGTTCGATGACGTGGTGGTGACGTCGCGGGTCGTGGTGGTCAACTCGAGGCCTCTGTAGAGACGTGCGCTGAGCATGGCTTGTTCTGTAGCAGCGTGGCTCGGAGTTGACAGGCGTCCTTCGGAGACATGGTTGCTGACCGGCGAAAGATGTGATCCCCTGTAGAGGACGTGCGAGTTCCTGTTGGGGTCGTATCGGGAGCTGTTGGCGCAGCTTTCGAAGTCGATGTAAGTTGACCGGAGGGCGTCGATGCGTACTCAAGGCTTAGTCGAGGGGTAGCCTCGAGTGTAGTGGTTGAGCGGATAAGATCGAATTTAGGGAATCCGATGTCGGTTGTTTGTCGCGTAGCGCGTCGAGGGGGGTCTCGAGCTGCCTAACAGCACTGAGTACGGCGTAATAGTGCCGTTCAGACCGATGCACGTCCTCAGTATGGGTAGTAAAGCGGGATTCGACCGCTGTACGGACCACTGTGCGGACACTATAGCCATACGATTTGACGAGGTTAGGTAGTTTTGTATTAAATGCGCTATCGAACGCACCTGGAGTTGGTGGATCGAGGGGGGCTCGACCCTTGTAGTATCGAGGCATCCGTCCCGCCGGGGCCTCGACACTCGACACGGGGTCCCCCCTCGAGCGATCATCGGCCGGTGACGTTAGTGATTTGTCGAGGGTCGCGGCAGAAGCTAGGTACTCTGTTGTGGGCCGGCCCAGTGTGTATTTGCCGGTGGGCCCCGGTGGGTCGAGGATGTACGGTCTGGTCTTGCACGTGTTTTTTTGAGGATCCCGCCAGATTAATCTGAGGGTAAACTCGGGGTTCAACCGAGATCAAGGAAGGTTTAGGGTATCCCTTTTCTCGGTAACCGACAAATTGCCAACAATTCAGTTCAAGACTCTCGCACAAAACAATAGATATCCACCCCACTTTCTTAGGGATCATGTCTCAAAAAAGGATATATCCCTAGTTGGTGTGAGAACCGAGGATCAACTTGTGGATATCTTCACAAAGCCTTTGGATGAATCAACCTTTTGTAGGCTAAGGAATGAGCTCAATGTTCTTGATCTAAGTAACTTCACTAAAAAATGAGCTTGTGTTGTCGGTTGCATTGCATTGTAATATAGTGCATGTTTAAATTCTTGTAATGCATGTAGGGCTTGTCTAACATGGTTAAGAGTTAAGATAACACTCATTCGATGTGTGAACAAGCTTACCCTTGGCTCAAACTTGACAAGCCAACTAGATTCAAATTCCCATATTGCATTGCATATGCATGTTTGTTGGTTGTCGTTTCGTTTCCTCGCTCGATTTTATTGCCTATTTTCATAAAAATATATACTAAGCCTAAGGTAAAATATAAATTGAGGGTTTTTGAGTGGGGTTCTCATACCAGTTCCAATTAGTGTTTATTTGAGTCTTATTTGAGTTGGAACTTGGTTGGGAGAAAGCATAGTCAAGTTTGGAGTTCAAATCTGCAAAATTCAAGACACCGGACGCTCGGTTTTGGAGCGTCGGACGCTGCAGGTGCGTCCGATGAGTGCTGCGGATGGTCCAAGCAGTAGAGTGAACACTGGACACTAAACTATGAAAACCCTGTGTCTGACACTTGAAGACTAGACACGTTCGACCATGGTTGAAGGCGAACAAAAGATTTCTAGAGAAGACCAGACGTTGACACACTACATTCGATGGTGGAGGACTGGATGCATTCGGTGGTACCCCTGAACGCAGACTCCTCTAGACTACATCTGATGGTCCGTTCTGTGTCCGGTGGGTACCTACAGACACGTCTGATGCTCGAGAAGGTCGCGGGATTAATTCTTTCACTAACATGTGGGGTCACCCTCATCCTCCTTATTCCAAATTGGCAACGGCGGTTTCCCTCACCCTTCCCGTACACTGCCATGGCCCCGAGAACCCTAGCCCCACTCGCACCCACACTCATGCTGCCATATTGCCCTCACGCCCACACCACCACCACACATCCTCGCTGTGCCCTCACCATGTTGTCACCCTGCTTGCCATGCCCACGCCCTCGTGCCGCCACTCCAGCCCGCTCACGCACAGAACCACTGCTGCTTGTCATGCCGTCGCTCGCCATGGTGGACCATCGTCGGAGCTGTGGTCATCATCGGAGGAGACTTCCTCCTTCCTGGGCATCGTTCACCACTAGTTTTGTCTCCCCTAGGTGAGCTCCTCCCTTGTTTTCTCACCATGCATGACAGGTGTTCGACAAAATGTTCCAGCCACCAAATGTCGCTATTTTGCTAAAATTTCATCTCAATTCTTCAATGCAATGATCCTTTTCCCTATCAAGGGTGCCACGGCCATTAGTTTCTTACCTATTCATAGGGCTTTGGAAAATTTAGGTATAAACCCTAATTCCTCTACATCTAATATAAATGTTAGTGTTTCCAATAGGGTACATTCTTCTCTAGAATACATACTTATGGTTATATATCCTATCTATTCTATTTCTTGCAGCGATTCATGTCGTCTGATTTGTTTGGCAGATTGGCAGTGACAGTTAAACTCGGGGCCAAGCTCGCAAGTATGGATTGAGGCTAGCCTCTCAAGGCATAAGTACATCATCTTGTCAGTGTCACTTTGGGTAGTTGATATTGATTGATGGACTCTTTCAATGGCAGTTGCTCTTGACAGTTTTATGCCATGACTCATGTGAAGAATGTTGATGGGGGAACTGGTGATGATGGTGATGATCCCCTCATCATCCTCACATTTCTACAGCTGAGAAGAAAAAAGGAATAGTGAAGCACCTTGCCTCTAAGAAGAAGAAGAGGACCAGAAAGGAGAGAGATGCAGAGAGCAGAAATGGTTGTGGAAGCACTTGATAGAGCTTGTCGAGGTGGCAGAGGTGGTTCCTTTGTGATCCAAGAGCAGGCAGCTTCAGAGGAGCCACAACATGAGGCAGAGGAGCCTGAGCCAGAGGAGTTGCCACCATAGTAGCAGGAGACACTACCACTGAGATGCTCCAATCGAGCTCACTTTCAGGTAGCACAGACAGTAGCTAGTACTCCACGGAGATGTGAGGGTGTAGACACTTCATAGAGACAGGAGGGTGTAGCTACTTCATAGGGTCATGTGGGTTGTGCAGCTAGAGGACCCTAGGCCAGGCACCTCGACCTCATAGGTGAAGGGTCAAGGAAGATCAAGAAACTTCAATGTGTGCCACTTAATGAGTGGTTTCCCGAGAGAGGCAGCCTAGGGTAGATTACTTCCACACCTCACTTCACGAGGACTTCTATGGAGCATACCTGGACACCCATGCACCTTTCACTGCTATGAGGGAGATCTCTTTGGAGAACTTTATAGATGTTGTTGGAGATGACTTCATTTAGTACATCTCAGCTCAGCCTGGTCTGATAGATCTGATAGGCAGGACTGGCCACTACGTCCCATCCTGGATTAGATAGTTCTACGCCACCGTGTGGATTAATCCTGACCACTCTGCCATACACTTCAGCCATCTCGGTGAGGATCGGGAGATTAGTAGTGCTGATGCTCAACGCATTCTAAGGATTCCACCCCAGCCTGTCCGACTTCACGATGTTTGTTTCCCTAGGATGGATCCACCTCGACATCCTCAAGATGGTGTTCTTCCTCCTACTGAGGATGTTAGTGCTCTGTTCAAAGGTGATTTTTGAGAAGGTTCGAGCAGGCTGCCCAAGGACTTGACCCCCATAGCTCGGATCCTTGAGTCTATAGTGAGGAGGACTATACTAACTCATGAGGGATTCAGAGAGGGACTTACATGACTATAGTAGTGGATACTCTCTTACTTGATCAGGAAGATTCCATTTGACCTCTGGGATTTGATGCTATGTGACATTGTAGATGTTGTCTATGAGGGTTTCAAGACCAAGAGACACATGCACTATGCTCATTGGCTTACTTTTCTAATCTACCAGGGTGTCAGACCTCACCCTCCAGCTGCTATTGAGGAGTATAGATTTTCCACCTCTACATTTTGACGGTATGATGCTTCTCAGCTCATTAGGTCTACCACCATAGTTACACCTGTTAGACAGCTGTAGAGCAGAACGCCACCATCCGTGAGCTAGTAGAGGCAGAGGAGGCAGAGCTAGAGGCTCAGGAGATAGGGGGAGCTGATTTTGAGATAGACACTACAGATAGTGATGATGATGACTTCATACCCCCTATGAGCCTCGATGTCATGATGCAGAGGCTAGTGGCTCTAGTACAGCTCGTTTAGATCTAGCTATGGTAGCGATACGTGAGAGGTTGATAGCCAATCAAGAGCGTGATGATCATTCACATGAGTTGGCCTTGGCAGAGCAGGCTACAACTTTAGCTAAGATTCACACTCGATAGGATGCATTCCAACAGCAGTAGCTTCAGCTTCAGTAACAACAGCTTCAGTTTCAGAGGAAGTAAGCAGAGGTATAGAGACAGAACCATGCTATATAGTAACAGGGCCTTGGGTTGATCTCTCAGCTCTTTCAGCACATAGGTGCTCCGTTGCCTCCGACTGCAGCTTTATAGCCCAGTGGGCTTTAGAGTCTGTAGCAGTTCTTTCAGCCTCAGGCACCAGGACCATCCTCTCTAGCTTTTTAGGTGTCTCAGCCATTTCAGGCATCTCTAGGATTTCCTCTGATCCACATGGGGTTCTTACCAATAGTGTCCACTCAGCTTTTAACTCCTGGATCAGGATCTGGCACAATTCATGCTACTTTCAGTGAGATCATGGGCCATCCTACACCATCATACACTACTGCGGGCCCTTCTACTTCAACCGTGCCAGTGCAATAGCCCTAGCCTAAGACACAACTTGCTCCAGTGATTGGGACAAGTACCACTAATACGGTTCCATCTTCAGTTGCTTCTACAAATGCCGTCATTACTCCTGTCACCGAGACAACGGCCCTCATGGCTCCAGTTCAGTAGCTTGCTTCTCTTCCAGAGCCACAGGTTCAGACAGCTACAACTACTAGTTCAGAGACAACTACCCCACTCACAGCGACCGCTGAGTAGACCTTGACTGCTTCTCCGCAAGTGATACAAACCGAGGGTCAGACAACTCTAGATGGTCAGCTCTAACCTTCTCCTGAGATGAGTGTAGATGATCCAGATCAGTACGTTGTGACTCCACAGACTTGTGATACCGGCTCATCTACTCCTTCTCCTCAGCCCAACCTTAGGTTTTGGTCCTTGATGCAAAAGGGGGAGGTGTGAGAGTATGTAGACTTAGGGGGAGCATGTGAGAGGGATTTGGTTCTTTTGTGTGATGATACATTTCATGCATCATGTTTACTTCCTTGCATTGCACTCTATGTTATGTGTGATACCCTCTGTGGCTTAGTGGTTTTCATGTGGTATCTTATTTATGTCACTTGTTATGATCTTCGCTCAATTGTGTTGTGCTTCCATGTTTTACTCTGATCCCATATAAGCTATATATGTTGTACTAACTCTTCATGTAGATCTTATGAGTACATTATGTTGGCTTGGTGTCACATGAGTCATTCCAACCCTCAGCTCTTATTGTTAAAGACTCATGTGAACCAAGCATGCTTGAAAACCTCAATGTCATAGAACCGACCAATTTATTAGAACACAAGTATTATGATTCGCTATATTGTAAGCAAATCTCCTACTTGAGCCCAAATAAACCCGGTAGTCACTCGAAATCACAAAGGATTTTAAATAATTTCCATTCTAGCCAAAGATCTTAATAAGTTCAGCGTTACCATTCATACATACATAGAGTTCACATCACATAGTTGAGTACATCGAAGTTTAAACATAATTATTACAAACCAAGTTCAAATTCAACATAAAGCGGAAGCATTCAGTTCACATTCCCAAACCCATACATAGATAAAACCTAGTGCCAGGTCCATGATCATCTTCATACAAAAGCATAAGGTGAGCTAAGATAACCGACAGAGCTCACAGTCTATTCATCTCCCACTGCGGGGTAGAAGCAAGTCGGACAGTAGCCATAATAAATTTCTCCATCTACAACAACAACATGGGAACAGAGCCCTAAAGTACGAGAATGTACTTAGCTAGACTTACCCTTCATAAACCAAAAAATAAATTAACTCCAAGGATCATGCAAGGCTGTATAAGTGGAGTTGGCTTGACTCATTCGTTTGCAGGCGAAAGCTTAAGCTTAGTTATTTATCAATTAATGAAAACCTTCTAGATTTGCCAATTTTTAAGTGATTAATCTATCCATACAACATTAGCACCTGTTGTAACCATTGATTAAATGTAAATAAGCAATCAAATAAGTAAACCTTCTGGTTGTGCAAGTATTACATCAACCATCACTTCCACATAACCATCTTTTTGTTCAAGTAATTTACTAAGATGCCGCTACTCAACTCAAGTGTTCACTATCTAGGAACGACGGCGATTATAATCAATTTCTAACCAGTTGGCAAGGTATTCCCCACACAAACCACACTCAGTTGAACGTAAGCTATAGGTCACTGTTGGTACTGTTTGGGTAAAGGATAGTCGCGGGATCAACAGGAACATCGTACCCAGGGGCCGCCAGATTGCCAACAGGAAAACATTTCCATTCTAAGGACTCACCATCGTGCCCCTGTAACCACCCACGCCATCTCTAATACGATTGCACAGCTAGGTCAAAACATGACCCAAACATTATTACTAGGCTTCGTGGCTCCATTAACGAACTAAGTATGGGGCTGCGTTCAATATGACTCAAGGACGTACAATGGTACGGTCCTTAATCAACATAGATGGAGTTACTATGCTACAAAACCCCAAAAAACTCCGGCCAGTCATAATTTCCAATCTTAGGTTATGTATTTCCCAACATCATCCATAGTGCCAACCATAAATGGGTATCCACCTATAACTCACGGATGATAGGAAATCACCCGACTTCTACCATTTAATTTGCAAGGCTAAGCAACTCTACCGATCCTGACCTAACAGGGTATAAGGTATCATAGGTGGTCAAGGGTATATAGTGATGCAACAATGGTATCAAACAACGCCTATTACGTAATGCATCATAAAGAATAAAAGACGCAAGTTAGATTAATTGTGAAACCATAGGATAAAGATGCTCGAGGGCTTGCCTTTCACGAATGAACTAGGATGATGGTCGGGGCACTTGGGCAATTCAACTCCTAATTCCTCACCCTCAACGGCCTCTTGTTCCACCCTCGACGGCCTCTTGTTCCACATCTCATCAAGACAAGAACATAGCAACTTGAATCAGTTGATTTGGACAAGTGTAGCTCCATGAACAAAATCCACAAGTTTTAATTCAAACTTGGAGAAATTCCATTTCTAAAAAACCCTAGCCTAAATCACTAAGTACACCTAGATCTACACCCAGGAGGGGTCATCCAGGCTAGGTCCACCCGGAGCGCACCCAGGCTGCCACCTGGACCCGTGGGCCCAGGGGACCCAATGGTCAACGAGCCAGTGGCAGGGAAGGCCCTCTCGTCGGCGGCGAGCTCACTGACAGTGAGCTCTCTGGCCTTGGGGTCTCCACTAGGGGTCCCTCTTGCAAGGCAAAGCCGATGGGCTGGAACCGAGGTCGCGGGTCCACCGGAGCGTCCTCGCCTGCGATGATGGCGCGCGACGGAGGGAGCTTCGACGGCGGCCCAGCGAGCCAGGTCCTCGCCATCCAATCGAGCTCCACTGTGAGCTTTGTCAGGTCCCCAGGTGCATCCCGTGTGAGAGAGAGAGAGGAATGGGTGTCAAAGGGAGGGGAAAGCGGCCGCGGTGGTGCTCACCTTCCTCCTGTGGTGCGTGTGGCTCGGTGGCGCGTTGCACACACGCGTGAGCCCGACTGGCCTGGTGGCGACGCTGTGGTGGCATGAATGAGCAGGCGAGTGCCAGGCGGCGGTAATGGCACGGCCGTGGTGGTTCTCCGCCTTCTGCGGCGTCACCGAGGGAAGAAAAGGAGGGGGCGGCACGGAGAATGTGAGAAAGAGAGAGAGTGGAGGGGAGGGGGAGGTCATGACCCCCGTACACCTCAGGGAGCCCAGGGTGACTCACCCTATGGTGCAGCAGCTTACAAATGCATGGCCCGGCCAGGCGTCCATGCCGGCGTCATCGCCATTTCCCTCACGGCCAAACCCTAAGCCGTCACAAAAACTCAATTTCCTAACCCATTTTATGAAACTTGTGGGCCCTCTAGCTCCCAATCTATGCTGAATTTGGAGAAACTTTGTATAGCAAAGTTGTTCATCTCAGAGAGTAGAACATTTGTTATTCAAGAAGTTTGGTCCAATTCTCAATGGATTTTGAATCACAAAATTCCAAAGATAATTACCCTAAAAATACCCACAAATAGAAAATAGCATATCTAAGCTTCATTTTCTCCCTTTTTGGACATCCTCCACTCATTTTCATGGAATGTGAGAGTGGAGACTTTTATTACTTATGAAATTCTCCACCAAACATGTTTAAGGCACTTTTTTCATTAAAACACCCTAAGTACCATTTCCCAGTAAGTCAAACAAATCATTTAAATTAAACCCTAGTCAAACCTAAGTCAACAAGGTGACTAGGCTATGATCATGAACACAAACCCTAATTTATTTTGGTCCTTAATGTGTCTAGGTAAGATTAGTGAGAAATCACCGAGCACTTCAGTTACTTTGACGGTGGATATACCATAAAAATTCACACTCAGAACACCGTCAACATGCCTCAGTTTCAAGAAAGAATAGCATAACATGAGCATATTTTATTAATAACTAGTTCCACTTGTACTCTTAGCTCTTGATTTCACGAAATACATAACAGAGCTCAGGGGGACCCACATAGGGGGTCGGCCGACTCCCCTATGGGCCCACTTTGGCCTGAGCTTCGACCATGATTCATGGCAAGGTCCCTGGAGTCCATTTCCACCCTCAGATCAACTTGTGTTTTCATTCAATGGTGGAAGATCGTGTCACATGGATCCATGGGCCCACAAGGAAGCAAGCAACATGATAAACACTTGGCAAAAGATGGAACCACTTCCTATGACAGATGGGGACACCTTCTAGAAGCCCCTGGCTAGGCCCACCTATCATGGGGGGTCAGCCGATCCCCCTGGTGGCCAGCCAGGTCGGTTGGCTCCAAACCAACTTATGCATGCATCCCACAAGCTGGTTTCATCACCACCATCCATTTGAGGTAGTTTCAAGGTCGGTTCATCCAAGAACCAAGGTGGAGAGGCACACGGATCGCTGACCAACTTCCCCTACAAATAGAGGGTGCCTCCACCCTTGAGAAGCATATCTATCATATCTCTCATCTCTAATTTTCCCATAGAGATCAATAGTAGTAGTAGTTAGTGTAGAGTGGGAGTTAGAGTTGAGTCGAGCGAAGCTCGGGGTCTCCGGAGTCGTCTTCTGGATAGCTCTTGTATCTTTCTCTTTTTGTAAGACTTTTCTTTTATCAATATATTATTCTTACTTTACTTTACTCAGTATTTACTTAGTATTTACTTAGTGCAAATCTATATTCATTATAGTCCTGTTGTGCACTTGTCTTAGCATTATAGTTGTCTTAGTTAGATTGGTTTCCTCTACCAACTCCTTGTGTGTGTATCATCATCCTATCTTTGCATATGACCTTTAGTTATTTGTGCGGTAGCTAGAGTTGTGAGAGTAAGTGTCAGCGTGGTGCTCAGACTTATTCTTACCTTTGATTGTTGCTGGTCCGCATGGACTGTTGTGGGTGGTCGGAAGAGGTGATAGATCATTCCCACTTTAAAGATTTCTCACCATGTTCGGTCTAGTTCTTTAAAGGCAATGCATTTACTAAGAGTATAGTCTCTTTAGTATGGGTTCTTTCTCCTACTTTCTCAGCTATCCCTCTCACACAAGTTATAAGGCACCAGTCTAGCTACGTCATCTATCTGTTAGTATTAAGTTCATAGGAGTAAAGTTAGATACATAGGAGTCCTTTACTCACTCGTTGTCCTCCCACCTAGCCAACACTCTACTAATTATCTTTTGATTAGATTCTTACTAATCTTATTTACCTACCCTTCCTATCATTCATTTACCCCCTTCTTCACTAGTTGATACTAGATCATAGTAGACATAAGGATCTCTTTCCCCTTTTATTAAATATTCGTAGCTGCTTTCCCTTAGGATAAAATAAATAACGATACCTTGGAATACTCATCCTCGGTGAAGTGCTACATCGGTATATTCTGTGCGCTTGCGGAATAATCCAATAGACATAAGAAATACCCCCACAGGGCACTTCTGGCGCCATTGCCAATCTTTGGTAGCGATGTTAAGAAGTGCCAACAAGCATTTCTGGCGCCTTTGTCGGGAAAAGCATCAGCCTAGGAATTTTAATAGAAATGAATCCGGAGTCTACTATCGGTATAGTTATCAATTAGTGTTCGGGGCTTACCCCTCACTTGTCTTGTTTTTCATTATCGTGAAACTAGACAGTGCATGAGCGGTATCCAACTGCCATCAAATTTTCTTGAAAATCCTAAGCAATTGTTGAGGAGAACTAGACATCGTCAAGTTCCACCTCAGAGGTTCATCTCGAACCTAAATCCATTCGAGGAAGGAGGCTCTGCACCAGTCATTAAGGAAGCTATGGTCCAAAAGACCATCTCTGAATACTCTACGCCATCGTCTACTATCGGTATAATTATCAATTAGTGTTAGGGGCTTACCCCTCACTTGTCTTATTTTTCATTATCGTGAAACTAGACAGTGCATGAGCGGTATCCAACTGCCATCAAATTTTCTTGAAAATCCCGAGAAATTATTGAGGAGAACTAGACATCATCAAGTTCCACCTCAGAGGTTCATCTCAATCCTAAATCCATTCGAGGAAGGAGGCTCCGCACCAGTCATTAAGAAAGCTATGGCCCAAAAGACCATCTCTGAGTACTCTACGCTGTCGGCTGACTATGTCACCATGGGTCCGTAGCTTAACTTGGGGGATGCGACTTTTGAGCTTAAGCCTGCACTCATCAATATGGTGTAAGCCAATCCGTTATGTGGGAAGCCGCACAAGGATGCCAATGCCCATCTCCAAACTTCCTGGACGTGTGTGGTACCTTCACCATCAAGAATGTCTCTGCAGACGCCATCCATCTTTGCCTTTTCCCATTCTCACTATTGGGAAAGGCAAAACAATGGTTCTACACCAACAAGAGTGAAGTCACCACCTGGGAGAAGTGCGTCAATGTGTTTCTCAAGAAGTTCTTCCCGATAGGCAAAACCAGTGCCCTTCATGGAAAAATTTCCAGCTTCCAACAGCAAGCTGATGAGATGATTCCCGAAGCATGGGAACATCTCCAGGAGTACATTCGCACCTATCTTCATCATGGGATAGAAGAATGGATCATTATTCATGGTTTCTACCATGTCCTGACCAATTTGGCCCGTAGCCACCTTGATGCTGCCGCTGGAGGAGCATTTTTACAACATAACATCAAGGATGCCAAGGACCTCATGGAGAAGATGGTCACAAACCAAGGATGGAATGAGGAATGCCTCCAGCCCAAGAAGAGAGGTGTCCATTCTCTCAATGAGGTGGACATGCTCTCTGCTAAAATGGACCTCTTGATGAAAAAGATGGAAGAAGGTTCCAAGAAGGAACAAGAGGCCATGCAACCTTACGCCACCGCATGAGCCGTCGAAGCCGATCCATGGTGCGGGGTGTGTGGAGGAGATGATCATTTGGGAAATTATTGTCCCAAAACAAAGGAGGAGGTAAGCTTCATCAATAACAACGTCAACAACAATGGGTACCAGCCCCTTCTACCAAGGAAACCAAGGTAATGGTTACAATAACAATTTCAATAATTCTTTTGGTAACCAACCTTCCTTAAGAGATATTTTCTTAGGCTAATCTAAAATAAATGATAGTTTTAATAGGAAAATGATGGCTAATGATAAGATTCTTGAAAATCTAAGTGAGAAAATGGATAGCTTTAATTCTGCTATGAAAAATCAATTAAGCTTTAATAAAATGCTAGAAACACAACTAGCTCAATTAGCATCAGCTGTCCAATCCTTTGAGCAAGGTAAGATCCCAGGGAAACCTGAGAGTCCAATTGAAAGTGTTAAACTAGTAACCACGAGGTTCGGTAAGCCTCCGGTCTAGTCAAACTAGAGTTATCTTCTTGATCCGCCATTCGTCGTCAAGAAGGAAGATCTAGGCCATCCGACCATCACCTGCTAGGTTGGACCACAAATCTTCCACAATGCCTTTTGCAACCTTGGATCAAGTGTCAACATCATGGCCAAGGTAACTTATGAAAATTTGTTAGGGGGGCCTTTGCACCCCACATTTGTTCATTTGCAGATGGCCGATTAGACAATTCGGTTCCCTGAGGGACTGGCAAGAGATATACTAGTCAAGGTTCAAGACAACTATGTTGCTGTTGACTTCATCATATTAGACATGGGGCCAACAATGAAGTCCCCATCATCCTAGGAAGGTCATTCCTCAACACGGTTAACACTATCATCTACGTGGGGTCCGGCCAAATTCATCTTCAATTCCCAGGATGGGAGGTAAAGTGTACATTCAATGGTTATAAAGCTAACATGCAGGTGAAGGGCAAGGAACCAAAGAATAAACCTTGCTACAACCCATGCTGAAGGAACAACAAGAAAGGTAAGTCGGCCAAAAAGGACAAAATAAAGAAGGAAGAACCCGCTGAACCGCAAGCCAAAAATCAAGCAAGTATGGCGGGAAAAAAGGTGTAATCATGGTCCCCATCTTCGGGACCAAACGAAGCACCCGGCAAATGAACAAGATGGAGAGGTCCTGCTCTACTGACCTAAAACATGGAGCCCTTGCTGGTAAGGTAAATCAGTATTTATCTCATATTTACTTCCTACATTTCAATTCTTGCATTTCATTTTTAATTGCATTCTTAGTTTTAATTTTACATCATTTCTTTCGACAAAACACTTAGCCATAATAATTAAAAAACTTGAGAACAATTTGCAATAAATTTTTGAGCTGTTGGATCACCCTAAGGTGGGGTCGGCCGACCCCACCAGTGGGCCCACATCCACTCTTTTCACTTTGGCTAGATGCTTTGGTTCATGATCAGCACTTGGATGCCCTTGGGGCTCTCAAGTGGGGGTCGGCCAACCCCCACCTTAACCCCTTTTCAGCCTTCTGTCTCCCATTCACCTTACATAGGAATCCTATGCATGTCACTCTAGCCAAAGTCTAAAAAGAAATGGTACCTAAGTTCATCACTTTAAGCATAAGATGCTCTTTTCATCTTGGATGCTCTTGGGACCGAACCACCAGCCCAAAATTTGCAAAGTGGTCACCTAGGCATGCCCTAGTGCTCCCATGGTCCATGGAAATCTCTTTAGCCATGTCTCCACTTTAGCCATTCATCTTTTCTCTTTCACCAAGCACTAGGCAAAGGAACCTCTGAAAATTTCACCACTTTTGGTCCACACCTAGCCTTTCTTTACTAGACACTTCATGACACAATGTTTAAAGTGTTGGAAGTCCTAGGGAGGGGTCGGCCGACCCCCACTTTGGACCAACTCTAAATTTTTTTCATAATTCAGTAAGATTCCCTGTCCAAAGTTCAACACAATGTTTAAAGTGCTAGGGGGGTCGGCCGATCCCTACATTGGAGGTCCTCCACTTGCCCTTCTCCCCCCATAAATATCCCTGCATTGTGAGCTCAACTCCACACCCAAACCAGCAGAATCATCTCGAGCTCACAATCTCTCTTCTTCTCTCCATTGTTGCAAGTTCTTTCTCAAGTTTAGTTTAGTAGTAGCCTTCCAAAACAAAAACCCAAAAGTATTTATCCCTTCTCTTTTGCATAGTAGTAGTAGTAGGAGCTTGGGTCATCTCACTTTTGTAGCTAGATGAAGTTACTTGCCTCCCGGTTCAAGAAGGCCAAGAAGGGTGAGAGTTCTTCCCAAGGCTCTGACCCCACTGATGAAGAAACACATGAGAAGAGGGAGGAGGAGGAGAGCTACCACCAGATGGTACCTTATGAGCCTCCATTGAGAGTAAGAGATCCCAAGAGTGGCCTCATGCTAAATCAAGAAGAGCTGCAAAAGTACGTCATCCTTCGAGCAAGCAGCTTCGCTCACACAAGCATCATCGACCCGATCCTCTTAGACCGCATAGGTGTGAGTGCAGAATTTAATACTATCTTTAACACAATTAGTTGGGGAGGATTTTACCAAGTTCTTGAACTCGGTATAGAAGTGCTTACCAAAGAATTCCTGTGCACCCTACAATTAACATACAATGGGATAGCCTTTCGCATGTGTGGGGAAGAATATAATTTAACTTGGAGCATCTTAAACACTGCTTTAGGATGTGATCATGTTTGCGACCGTGATATAGACCATGCCACTAATAGGTTTAGCAAGGATGAATTTTGGAAAGCAATTTCTGGCTCCAATGGCTGCCCTAAACCTGCACCCAATCAAATCCATAATCCACCCTTGCGCTTTATTCAATACTGGATGATTGTTACCCTTTTTCCTGGCACTAGAGGGTACACCTTAAGTGATGATGAACTTAAACAGCTCTATGCCATGGTATGCAAAATTTGAGTCTCACCTGTTAAGCTACTAGTGAACTTTTAGCTTAGCTCCATTCAGTATGAAAATCCCATCTACTTCACGTCATTCATCACTCGTATAGCCGAAACATTGGTTTTGCTAGAATCACATGCCTTTGAGTACATTGCTTGTGCTAGAGATGTTTTAAGTGAGGATTTCTTCATTAATATTAATGTGCTCAAAAGAGGTCCAAGAGGTGGACTTAAAATGATATATCCTGGCCATACAGTCGAAGTTCCTCTCCCTTGTGAGAAACGTCGGCTGTATGCGCTCTGTACACTAACCATCAAATTAGACCGAGTGGCAAGAAGCCAAAATGTTGTAGGAACAAGTAGAGTGACAAGAGGAATGTCATGAGCTGCTCAACTGGAATAGGGTGGTCCCTCACACCCTACAGAAGAAGAAGTTGAAGAAGGTGAAGAGGCAAGCTCCATGGACATTTTAGGGTCCATGGGGAGGCCTCCACGTCCACAGCGCAGAGCCCACGGGGTAGGGAGAGGCGCTACCCAAGGATGGCAATGGATGAACTCATCGACAACATGGGCACAATGCACATTGAATAAGAAGCAACGTTGCACTTGGTGCAACAAAATGCCCAACTTCTGCAAGCAATACAAGATGAGGAAGCACAATATTAGGCCGGATGGTTCCAACATTATCCACCACCACAGTGAGCAAGAGGCAAGCTTGGGGAGATCCTCTCATGTATGTCTATCTTCCTCATGGAAATGATGAATTGTTGCCTTGCTAATGTTTCTCTAGTACCTAGTTTACAACTTAGTACTTCTCTAAGTATGGATCACTTAGCTCACTTAAACCATCATGAACCTAAAAACTTTGTGGGTTGCAAGTGCTAGAACTAAGTCTAAGTTATTGAGGGACATGAGATAGTGAGATTAGAGCTGCTATAATATTGTTCTAAGCATATTGGAATACTGGAGAATTATTCTTGAAATGATCAAAACCTTAGTTGTTCCTTAATGGTGATAAATTCCTACCACAGCCATATATGCGCTACATGTTTACAAACCTTGCACATAGGCTATTTGCTTTGTGTTGAGTGTTGTCAAGTCTTGTTGACCCTTGTTTAGAGACTTATCATGCTCCTAAAATCAAGATCACACGCACACCACATATATATATGATGCTTCTACACTGGAAGTACACAAAAACATGCCTTCCATTTCCACCAAATAGATTGATCCATGCTTTGAGTGTTAGAATATCTCTCTAAATGTTGTTTAGTAGATGAGACACAGGAAAAAGGGCTAGGAAAAATAAATATTTATATATAGATGGACACATGAAAGTCCATGCAAAAAAATGCTAGCCATGTCTCAATAGAAAAATAGAGAGAGATCTTA
>CM041633.1:29648916-29676694 GCA_023333625.1 Bothriochloa decipiens
GATCTTATCAAATAAAGGAGCAATCTAGTCCACCATATACCACACACTTGCACATCTTGATCTAGGAGTATGACACTTCTCTTCAAGGATTTGAGCTTTGACTTCGCAGCAAATGCAAAGTAAGTATGCCATCTCCTTTCATCTCTACCTTGAGCTCCACATAAGCCTTTCTAGAAGTAGGATGAAATAGAGAAGGCACTCTTATCATATGCCTTGGTGAGGAATCATACACCATTTGAGCGACATGAGAGAACCATATTACGAACATTAAGTTTTCTTTTAAAAATATTTTAAAACCTCCGGTATGAAACCTGCTAGGAATAAGAAAGTTAGTGCTCAAGTCAAACTGTTCTATTTTTCAACCACCTAAGACAAGGGGAAGACATAAGCCCCATAGAGGACTAAGGTAATATGGGTGAGTTTTCATAGTTAATTCTTCCATTCAAAGAGAAGAACTTTGTTGTCCACATGGTACTCTTGAAATGTGAGCATAGTAACAATACCTAATCCACCGAGGCCAAGTTTGATTGTTTGCTCGGAATGAGCAAAGGTTAAGATTGGGGGATCTTGTTGATGGTGGATATACCATAAAAATCCACACTCAAAACACCATCAACATGCCTCGATTTCAAGGAAGAATAGCATAACATGAGCATATTTTATCAATAACTAGTTCCACTTGTACTCTTAGCTCTTGATTTTAGGAAATACAAAATAGAGCTTAGGAGGACCCACATAGGGGGTCGGCCGACCCCCCTATGGGCCTACTTTGGCCTGAGCTTCGACCATGTCCGTGGCAAGGTCCCTGGAGTCCATTTCCACCCTCAGATCAACTTGTGTTTTCATTCAACGGTGGAAGATTGTTTCACATGGATCCATAGGCCCACAAGGAAGCAAGCAACGTGACAAACACTTGGCAAAAGATGGAACCACTTCCTATGACAGATGGGGACACCTTCTAGAAGCCCCTGGCTGGGCCCAACTATCATAGGGGGGTCGGCCGACCCCCTGGTGACCAGCCAGGTCGGTTGGCTCCCCACCGACTTATGCATGCATCCCACAAGCTTGTTTCATCATCGCCATCCATTTGAGGTGGTTTCAAGGTTGGTTCATCCAAGGGCCAAGGTGGAGAGGCACACGGATCACTGATGTGTCGGTGGAGTAGCCCCTACTCCACCTTCCCCTATAAATAGAGGGTGCCTCCACCCTTAAGAAACATCTCTATCATATCTCTCATCTCTCATTTTCTCATAGAGATCAAGAGTAGTAGTAGTCAGTCTAGAGTGGAAGTTAGAGTCGAGTCAAGCGAAGCTCGGGGTCTCCGGAGTCATCTTCTGGAGAGTCTAGTAAAACTCTTGTATCTTTCTGTTTTTGTAAGACTTTCCTTTTATCAATATATTATTCTTACTTTACTTTACTCAGTATTTACTTATTATTTACTTAGTGCAAGTCTATATTCATTGTAGTCCTATTGTGCACTTGTCTTAGCATTATAGTTGTCTTAGTTAGATTGGTTTCCTGTACCAACTTGTTGTGTGTGTATCATCGTCTTATCTTTGCATATGAGCTTTAGTCATCTGCGCGTAGCTAGAGTTGTGAGAGTAAGTGTGAGCATGGTGCTTAGATTTATGCTTACCTTTGATTGTCACTGGTCCGCACGGACTGTTGTGGGCAGTGGGAAGAGGTGACAGATCATTCCCACTTTAAAGATTTCTCACCACGTTCGGGCTAGTTCTTAAAAGGTAAGGCATTTACTAAGAGTATAGTTGCTTTAGTAGGGGTTCTGTCTCCTGCTTTCTCGGCTATCCCTCTCACACAAGTTGTAAGGCACTAGTCTAGCTACGTCATCTATCTGTTAGGATGAAGTTCATAGGAGTAAAGTTAGATACATAGAAGTCCTTTACTCACTCATTGTCCTCCAACCTAGCTAACAATCTACTAGTTATCCTTAGACTAGATTCTTAATAATCTTATTTACCTACCCTTCTTGTCATTCATTTACCCCCTTCTTCACTAGTTGATACTAGATCATAGTAGACATAAGGATCTCTTCCCCTTTTATTAAATATTCCTAGCAACTGCTTTTCCTTGGGATAAAATAAATAATGATACCTTGGAATACTCATTCTCGGTGAAGTGCTACATCGGTATATTCAGTGCGCTTGCTGAATAATCCAATAGACATAAGAAATACCCCCACAGGGCACTTCTGGTGTCGTTGCCAATCTTTGGTAGCAACGTTAAGAAGTGCCAACAGTTAATTGTCACATTTTTCACTAATTAAGCAAACTCATAGAGGCACACTTCAGGGCATATATATTTAAGTAAAAATGCAGGTTTTATGCAATGCTCATGAGATTATGCTTATGTTAATGCAATTGGTGTGTTTAAGCATGCTTAACACTAGAGGTGTTATAGCCTTTCCCCCTTAAAGAAATCTTGTCCCAAGATTTGTGTGAACTAACCATTGTTTGTAAAAGTTGGCATATGCCTCCTTAAGATAGGTCTCGGTCTCCCACGTAGCATCTAGCTCATCATGATTTCCCCAAGACACCTTGTACATTTTAACCATGCGGTTTCGAGTCACTCTTACTTTGGTATCTTGAAGTTTAGTGGGTTCTTCCTCATAGGTCAAGTCGGACTAGATTTTGACATCTTGGATTTTGACATTCTCGGTCGAGACACATAAGCACTTCTTGAGTTGGGATACATGAAAAACAGAAAAAACTGCATTCATCCTTTCAGGTAACTCAAGTTTATAAGCCATTGTCCCTTTCCTTTCGATAATCTTGTAAGGACCTACGAAGCGATGTGCCAACTTTCGCTTCACACCAAAACGTTGCACTTTCTCCATAGGTGAGACCTTAGGTAGACATGGTCACCAACCTCAAATATTAATGGTCTTCTCTACTTGTTTGCATAACTCTTATAGCGGGATTGCGTAGCTGCGATGTGTTTTTGGTTAATTCAGACTCTTTCTTTAGCTTGCTCGACTAGGTCGACCCCATAATATTGTTTATCTCCCATCTCGATCCAACTCAAAGGTGTCCTGCATCTTCTTCCATATAATGCCTCAAAAGGAGACATCCAAATACTCTCTTGGTAACTATTATTGTAAGAGAATTCTGCTAAAGGCAACCATTTTTCCCATGAACCCTTCGCTGATAGCACACAAGCCCTCAGAATATCCTCTAAGATCTGATTTACTCTGTCAGTTTGACCTGAAGTCTGCAGATGATATGCATTACTATGAATCAACTTAGTATCCAGTCCTTTTTGCAAATGATCCCAAAAATGAGTGATAAACTAGGACCCTCTATCTGACACTATTGTTTTTGGCACACCATGCAATCTTACAATTTCTTTGATATAGAGTCCAGCATATTGATATGGACGATACTTCGTATGTATAGGTATAAAATGTGCAGACTTAGTGAGGTGATCAACAATTTTCCATATGGAATCATGCCCTTTTTGAGAAGTGGGAAGCCCATTAATAAAATCCATACTGATGTCTTCCCATTTTCATTCAGGAATGGACAAAGGTTGAAGTAATCTGGCAGGTTTCAAATGAACAACCTTTACTCGGCATCATGTAGCATACTTAGCTACATTTTTAGCAATTTCTTTCTTCATATGAGGCCACCAGAAATGAGTTTTTAGATCCTAAAACATTTTGCTACTGCCAGGATGCATGGACAATTTTGACAGATGAGCTTCATCCATGACTTGATTCTTAAGTTCTAAGTTTTCTGAAACCACTAGCCTATCATCATACCACAGTACCCCATTATGATCTTCGTTAAAATGCTTGGATGGATGACTTTTTATACATTCCTTAATGTTAGCTATCCTTTGTCACCCTTCTGACCCTCTTTGATTCTTCCTTCACGTCCACAACTAAGCTGAATATTGTGCAAGATTGTCGGGTGCATACTATCAAAACTATCCTCACATGAAGGTTGCATAGCATTGCAGTGTGACTTTCGACTCAACGCATCTGCAACCACATTGGCCTTGCCCAGATGATAATGCACTTGCAGATTGTAATCTTTAATCAACTTTAACCATCTACGTTGCCTCATGTTGAGCTCAGCTTGAGTGAAAATATATCTCAAACTCTTGTGATCCGTATAGATATGATAGAGATTACCGAGGAGGTAATGTCTCTAGAACTTTACATCGGCAAGTTCTAAGTCTTGTGTCAGGTAATTCACCTCATGTTTCTTCAACTATCTTGAGGCATAGGCAATCACTCGTCCCTCTTGCGTTAACACACATCCCAATCTGGTTTTTGAGGCATCACAATACACATCAAACGACATCTCTATATCTAGTTGCCAGAACTATAGCGGTGGCCAACAACTTTCGCAAAGTGCTGAAAGCTGTGTCACACTCTTCTGTTCAGGCAAACTTCTGATCTTTCTATAATAGACTCATCATTGGTTTGGCTATCTTTGAGAAATCCAAAATAAAATGACGATAGTAGCCAACCAGACCGATGAAACTTCAAACTTCATGAGCGAAAGTCGGCGCTTCCCAATCCATAACCTCTTGTAATTTGCTAGGATCCATAGAAATATCCACTTCTGACAAAATGTGTTTTAAAGTGAACCTTTTTAAGCCAGAACTCGCATTTACTGAACTTTGCATACAGCTTGTGCTGCCTTAGCCTTTCTAACACAATCCTCATATGCTTGGCATCATCTTCCTCATTCTCAGAATAGACTAGAATATCATCAATGAACACCACCACAAAACTGATCTAACTCGGGCATGAAGACCAAATTTATCAGATACATAAAGTAAGCAGGAGCATTGGTTAAGACGAAGGATATAACCAAATACTCATACAACCCATATCTGATAGATAAAGCAGTCTTAGGAATATCTTGTGGTCTGATCTTGATCTGATGGTAACCTAACCTCAAATCTATCCTGGAAAATACCTTGGCCTTAGATAATTGGTCGAACAAGATATCAATGCAGGGCAAAGGATACTTGTTCTATACCGTTATTGCATTTAGTGGGCGATAATCCATGCTCATTCGTAAGGTCTGATCCTTCATTTTCATGAATAGTATGGGACAACCCCATTCTGAGGAACTAGACCAAAAGCCTTTGTCTAATAGTTCCTTTAGTAGCTTCTTCAGCTTTGCTAACACATTTGATGGCATCCAATAAGGTCTCCTAGAAATCAAAGCTATGCCAGGTAACAACTCGATGCGAAATTCGACATCCCTATCGGGTGGAAGGCTCGGGAGGGCTTCGGGAAAACATCTGGGAACTCACACACAACCGGAATCTCGGGTAAGGTAATCTCATGAGTGGCGTACGACACATCCTCAAGCTTAATCTTTTGGGGAAATGGTATTTGAAAAGTACCCTCACCCAAAGGGTTTCAAATAGACACCATCCGATTATTAGTATCCAGGACAACACCCCAATGACTCATCCAACTCATTCCCACAATCACATCAACCCCTAAACTAGGAAGGACTATCAGATTTAAGCGGAACCTCCATCTATCTAAATCTAATGTGGCTCCCTGAACCATCTACCTAGTGTTAACATCAGCCCCTACTGAGCTAACACGGAACTCAATGCTCAATTCAGTTATGTTCTGATTATGCTTCTGTGAAAATGCTTGGCTCAAAAAAGAATGTGATGATCCAGAATCAAATAGAACAACTGCCAAAAGCTAATTTATAGGAAACATACCCACAGTAACAGGTTCTCCCTGAAGGATTTCATCCAATGAGGTGTGATGCACACAAGTTTGTTGTGGGAGCTTCTTGGGGTAAGGATAATTCCTAGAAAAGTGTCTTGTCTAACCACAATTAAAACAAGGCCCAAAGGTACTGGTCTTAGCACCTACAGCATTGCTCTATCCTGCCTTCCCTTGAGGAAATGGAACCTTGTATGCCTCCTGATACCTCTGCTGATTCTATCCTTGAGCAAAAGTATTTTTCTTCTATGGAGGTTTATACTTTGAGCCTAAGGTTGGCGGGCGATACGGAGGGCGGTAAGCAGGTGGGGTTCTTGCCTGAGAAGAACCAAATTCAAAGGCTCGCTTACGACACTTAGCAGCAGTATGGATACTATTTAGGTTCTCCTGGGTCAAACAATCATTATAGAATTCATTGAAAGTGAGACGGGTAGAAGTACCCATCGTTTTCATCAGTTTCGAGCTGAGGCCCCTCTTGAACCTTTCTATCTTGGCCTCTTCCGTGTTCACGAATTCTGGGGCATATCGGGACAAGTTGGTGAAGGCATGAAAGTACTCCTTCATAGACCGAGTACCCATAGTCAGTGCCAAGAATTCTTGCTTCTTTATCGCCTTGAGAGTCGAAGGAATATATTACGCATGAAACGCACGAGTGAAAAGCTCCCAAGTGATAGGAACAGTCGCACAAAAAGTGGTGCGATGCTGTGCCCACCACATCCCAGCAGATCCCTCCAACAAGTGTGCAGCATACTCCACCTTCATTTCTTCTTTCTGCTTAAGCAAACAGAACCTCTGCTCCATAATGTTTAGCTATTCATCTGTAGCAAGCGGCTCGACAGCTTCCCTGAAAACAAGTGGTTTGGTGTCGATAAAATCCTTGAAGCTGCTGAACTGATTGAGTTCAACACCTTGGTGAATATTATGATTCGTCGCGAAGTTGTTGCACAAAAGTTGTTCAATATTGCACAGACTTCCCAGGAATTGTGCAAACAGCTGTTTCGAGGTAGGAGGAGGGGGAGGTGGCACATTGTGCGCAACGTCCTCACCACCACCACCACTACCACTGGCAACAACAGCTGAACGACGAGTATCCACCATCTGCATAATTCTAGCAACAATAATTATTAGGAGTTGGATTTTTGATGGTAAACAAATATAAAATCGTGCCATGCAGAATTTATTGGAGAGAAATAAATTCATACAAATAATTCATATGGCACAATAATTTATTTTCCCAAATCACAACATCACTAATATTATTATTACGAAACATCGTGAAACATTTTCCATACATAACCAAGCCTTACCAGCATACATACACTAGACTTCAAAAGGCATTTGGATTACATCGCATCGACACACACATACGGAGTTCCAACCTTACATCAAGTCTCATGTACATACTTAAGTATTACATGTCAACATAAACGACCACAAAAGATCAATTAAACTAGTGAGACATCCACTAGTCTACTCCTCATCAGCACCGTGCACACGACTCTCGACCTCGTCACTAGCTGGGTCTCACGTGGAGGTGAGTACCACTGGCCGTAGTGCCTTCTGAAGACCTCCTCACGCAAGCGGTCGGTGTACTCCTCCAGATGGTCTAACTCCGCGTGAAGCTGGTGCTGGATAGTCCTCAACCCACGCAACTCAGTCCAAGCTGTGTTCCTATCTAGTACCAGTCCCCCCAGTGTGTTCTCATTGCTCTGAAGAAGAGTGGTCAACTGAGCAACCTTCCCCTACAGCTGCTGAATTTGCTGGGCGGACTCCTCGTCCCTTGAACTGTCTAGTCTTATTGCTCAATCACACTTGTCAGCTCCTTATTGAGCTGCTGCACATGTTCCTCAAACTGTGCTCTCTGCTAGTGGTTCCTACCCTTGGCCTCCTGGAACTTGGTAAAGGTGTAGGTAGCAAAGGACTCCATGCCATGGTATGCCTTCATCATGGAAAACATCGCACTCATGGCAGAAGTGCGGCTACAGTTGGTCTCTATAGGACCCGCCTCTAGTGCCTTTCCCTTGTCCTGCTTCCACTGTGCAAGGCAGGGGCCATACCTGGGAGAATCTCCTCCAGCTCGTCTGGTAACTCCCTCATGATATTTTCCAACATGTGGAATGTGGCATCCTGTGCACCGTCCCAAACTATCAAGCCCTGACCAGAACAAATCCAGCCAACCCACTACATATCATTCCCTAGAGGTGGAACCATGACTTGTTCATTGGCAAATCCGTGGTTCACTAGGTCATCTTTGACCTAGTAGTAATGGGGCTCTGTACCCTTGGGGTAGCCAGCACCGTAGAGAACCCTCCAGAGCAGAGTGGCCAAACCATTCCGCTCCAGAAAAGTGTCTGACTCACAATGTGTGCGAGCAGGCCCACGGCGTGGCACCACAAGTGGGGCAGCCATAGGTGCTGCATCACTGCGTCATCCAGGGGCGGCTCCTCCAATGCTCTTACGAGCCGTACGCTTTGTCGGAGTCACCTGTAAAAGAGGTATATCCAAATAAGAATAATTTTTATGGTGCTAGACTTTAGTATCAGGGGCAATTTAATGTTTAAGGTAAAGAGCAAATGATAAATGACATGAGCAAATTTTTATTCATGATGTATGCACGCTTTAATTACGTCCTCACATCCTAAAATTGCAATATACTTATTAACATGCTAGGCGGTGGCATACAATGTGCTCTCATTAAACGGAGTTAGATCATCCTATACGTTTGCTTTGTTAGTGTACCTGCAAAAAAATCCATTTTAGCCCAATGCCACATATGAATGCAAGTCGACATAAAAAATCACGTACCTTCCGAACAAGGTGAAAATACCAATTACTCACACCCCCACCATCTATGAATACCCCCTAATATTCATACTCACATGGGATACCTTCATATACACATGTGTAAACATATAAATAATCCAGTACCATTAAGCACTCCCCTAGATCGGCAGTGTATCCGATCATGCTCTCACATCTCACACTTACCAGGGAGTAGAGGCAATTGAACCATACATAACCATTCAAGAGAATGGCCCCCATACGTATCCGCCATTGTATGTGCAATGGCAAAAGAAAACATGATGTGGAATCCCCCAAGTTAGTACTTATATAAGCCACCTAGACATCCTTAGTTGGGCATAGAGGAATTGATCGGACATTGGCTCCTTTCTACTTAAACCATATCCATTTAAGATCCTATGCATATATCTATAATTAGTTATCTGTTCATAATTATTTCTAGAACCCAAGACCCATTGTTTTTAGTTAATTCTGAACAGTAATACGCTGAACCATTCTCCGATGCCAGCTGACACAGAACCGACCAATTTATTAGAGCACAAGTATTATGATTCGCTGTATTGCAAGCAAATCTCCTACTTGAGCCCAAATAAACCCGGTAGTCACTCGAAAGCACAAAGGATTTCAAACAATTTCCATTCTAGCCGAAGATCATAATAAGTTCAGCGTTACCATTCATACATACATAGAGTTCACATCACATAGCTGAGTACATCGGAGTTTAAATATAATTATTACAAACCAAGTTTAAATTCAACATAAAGCGGAAGCAAGTTCAGTTCACTTTCCCAAACCCATACTTAGATAAAACCTAGTGCCAGGTCCATGATCTTCTTCCAACAAAAGCATAAGGTGAGCTAAGATAACCGACTAAGCCCACAGTCTATTCATCTCCCACTGTGGGGTAGAAGCAAGTCAGACAGTAGCCGCAATACATTTCTCCATCTGCAACAACAACATGGGAACAGAGCCTGGAGTATGAGAAAATACTCAACTAGACTTACCCATCATAAACCAAAAATAAATTGACTCCAAGGATCATGCAAGGCTGTATAAGTGGAGTTGGCTTGACTCATTCATTTGCAGGCGAAAGCTTAAGCTTAGTTATTTATAAATTAATGAAAACCTTCTATCTTTGCCAATTTTTAAGTGATTAATCTATCCAAACTACATTAGCACCTGTTGTAACCATTGATTAAATGTAAATAAGCAATCAAATAAGTAACCCTTTTGGTTGAGCAAGTATTACATCAACCATCACTTCCACATAACCATCTTTTTGTTTAAGTAATTTACTATGATGCCGCTGCTCAAGTCAAGTGTTCACTATCCAGAAACGATGGCGATTATAATTAATTTCTAACCAGCTGGTGAGGTATTCCCCACACAAACCACACTCACTCGAATGTGAGCTACAAGTCACCATTGGTACTGTTTGGGAAAAGGATAGTCGTGGGATCAACAGGAACATCGTACCCTGGGGCCGCCCGATTGCCAACAGGAAAACATTTCCATCTTAAGGACTCACCATCGCACCCTTGTAACCACCCGTGCCATCTCCAATATGATATGCTTAGCTAGGTCGAAACCCAGCCCAAATAGTATTACTAGGCTTCGCGGCTCCATGAACCAACTAAGTGTGGGGCTGCGTTCAATATGACTTGAGGACGTACAACGGTACGGTCCTTAATCGACATAGACAGAGTTACTATGATAGAAAACCCCATAAAACTCCACTCAGTCTCAATTTCCAATCACAGGTTATGTATTTCCCAACATCATGCATAGTGCCAACCATAAATGGGCATCCACCTATAACTCACGGAGGACAGGAAATCACCCGACTTCTACCGTTTAGTTTGCAAGGCTAAGCAACTCTACCGATCCTGACCTAACAGGGTATAAGGTATCATAGGTGGTCAAGGGTAGATTGTGATGCAACAACGGTATCGAACAATGCCTATTACGTAATGCAGCATAAAGAATAAAGACGCAAGTTAGATTAATTGTGAAACCATAGGATAAAGATGCTCCAGGGCTTGCCTTTGATGAACGAGCTGGGATGATGGTCGGGGCACTCGGGTAATTCAACTCCTAACTCCTCGCCCTCGACTACCTCCTGTTCCACCACTCCCTGCTGGTGCCCCCTTTTGGTTCCTTGAGTGGTACTGGCATCACACTTTCCATCAATCTTGTATGGTGCATTGTTGGATATATGAATATCATGGTTGGATACATTGGTGTTGATGAAGCATAATGAAAATGAATGATGCATCATGACTTGAACAACATGCCATCCATACTCAAGAACATTGGCTATGATTACATCATTTAGGGCATTCATGCTTTAGGATTACTTTTACCTTCAAGATTACAATGAACTAGGTGTGTTGCATATTTTACAAAAGAAGTATAAGTGTAGCTCTTTCATACTTAACAAACTGAATCCAAACATGAAAACCTACTGATCAAACACTTCCTATGAACTTAGAAAAGTAACATAGATTACCATGGTTTAACTTAATAAAGCATGATTTAAGCAATTAGTAGTTTAGGCTATAACTACATCATGTATTTTAACTTCAGTTAAAATTCCAAAAAATTACAGTAGCAACATCAGATCTAAACTAACATAACCCCCAAATTTGAGCCCATTTGGACAAGTGGTTGAGGCTACAAAAAAAATCACAATTTCATACCAAATAATGGACCAAAAATGCTTTGTACTGTGAAGTGTGTCCAACACCAGATCTAAGTACATGGGTGATTAGCTACCAATATACAAACATTTCACAAAAATTCTCAAGCTCATATCCCCTATAGATTATTCATGGTGAATTTCCTAATTTGCCCTTAAAAATAACACCCCACAAACATAGAATAAGATTGAATAAGATTTGTACATGACAGGGTCAGCTCATAATTCTCCTAGGTACATCACCACATAAGAAAATTAATGCAACAAGAATCACATTTTTCTCATCAATTTAGAATTAGTTATGAATTTCTAAAGGTTTATACAATTTCCCCATTTAACAACTTAAATAAAAATTACACCATAAATACCCTGAAAATTCCACAACATAAATCTCCTCAAGACAAGAACATAGCAACTTGAATCAGCTGATTTGGACAAGTGTAGCTCCCTGCACAAAGTTCACAAGTTTTAATTCAAACTTGGAGAGATTCCATTTCCGAAAAACCCTAGCCTAAATCGTTAAGTACACCCAGATCTACACCCAGGAAGGGTCATCTAGGCTAGGTCACCCGGAGGCGCACCCAGGCCAGCCCCCAGGCTGCCAGCTGGACCCGTGGGCCAAGGGGACCCACTGGTTAGCGAGCCAGAGGTAGGGGAGGCCCTCTCACCGGTGGCGAGCTCACCGATGGTGAGCTCTCCGGCCTTGGGGTCTCCACCGGGGGTCCCTCGTCGCAAGGCAAAGCCGATGGGCTGGAACCGAGGTTGCAGGTCCATCGGAGCGTCCTGTCCTACGACGGTGGCGCGCGACGGAGGGTGCTTTGACGGTGGCCCAGCGAGCCCGGTCCTCACCGTCCAATCGAGCTCCACTGCGAGCTTCGTCAGGTGCCCAGGTGTATCACGTGCGAGAGAGAGAGGAATGGGTGGCGGAGGGAGGGGAAAGCGGCCGCGGCAATGCTCATCTTCCTCCCGTGGTGCGTGTGGCTCGGTGGCGCGCTGCACACGCGCGCGAGCCCGGCTAGCCCGGCGGCGGCGCTGTGGTGGCATGAATGCGCAGGCGAGTGTCGGGTGGCAGTAATGGCGCAGCTATGGTGGTTCTCCGCCTTCGGCAGCGTCACCGAGGGAAGAAAAGGAGGGAGCGGAGTGGAGAATGCGAGGGAGAGATAGAGTGGAGGGGGGAGGTGATGACCCCCGTACACCTCAGAGAGCCCGGGGTTACTCACCCGGCGGTACGGCGATGTACGGATGCGTGGCCTGGCCAGGCGTCCATGCCAGCGTCATCGCCATTTCCCTGACGGCCAAACCCTGAGCCGTGATAGAAACGCAATTTCCTAACCCCTTTTATGAAACTTGTGGACCCTCTAGCTCCCAATCTATTCTGAATTTTGAGAAACTTTGTATAGAAAAGTTGTTCATCTCAGAGAGTAGAACATTTCTTATTCAAGAAGTTTTGTCCAATTCACAATGGATTTTGAATCACAAAATTCCAAAGAAAATTACCCTAAAAATACCCACAAAAAGAAAGCAGCATATCTAAGCTTCTTTTTCTCTGTTTTTGGACATCCTCCACTCATTTTCATGGAATGTGAGAGTGTAGACTTTTGTTGCTTATGAAATTCTCCACCAAACATGTTTAAGGCACTTTTTCATTAAGACACCCTAAGTACCATTTCCCAGCAAGTCAAACAAATCATTTAAATTAAACCCTAGTCAAACCTTAGCAAACAAGGTGACTAGGCTATGATCATGAACACAAACCCTAATTTATTTTGTCCTTAATGTGTCTGGGTAAGATTAGTGAGCAATCACCAAGCACTTGAGTTAATGTTGACGGTGGATATACCATAAAAATCCACACTCAAAACACCGTCAATATGCCTCGGTTTCAAGGAAGAATAGCATAACATGAGCATATTTTATTAATAACTAGTTCCACTTGTACTGTTAGCTCTTGATTTTAGGAAATACAAAATAGAGCTCAGGGGAACCCATATAGGGGGTCGGACGACCCCCTATGGGCCCACTTTGGCCTGAGCTTCGACCATGATCCGTGGCAAGGTCCCTGGAGTCCATTTCCGCCCTCTGGAGAGGCACACGAATCGCTGACGTGGCGGTGGAGTAGCCACTACTCCACCTTCCCCTATAAATAGAGGGTGCCTCCACCCTTGAGAAGCATATCTATCATATCTCTCATGTCTCATTTTCTCATAGAGATCAAGAGTAGTAATAGTTAGTGTAAAGCGGGAGTTAGAGTTGAGTTGAGCGAAGCTCGGGGTCTCCGGAGTCGTCTTCTGGATAGCTCTTGTATCTTTCTCTTTTTGTAAGACTTTCATTTTATCAGTATATTATTCTTAATTTACTCTTATCCTTATCACAATTAGTTAGGGAGGATTTTACCAAGTTCCTGAACTCGGTATAGAAGTGCTTACCAAAGAATTCCTGTGTACCCTACAATTAACATACAATGGGGTAGCCTTTCGCATGTGTGGGGAAGAATATAATTTAACTTGGAGCATCTTAAACACTGCTTTAGGATGTGATCATGTTTGCGACTGTGATATAGACCATGCCACTAATAGGTTTAGCAAGGATGAATTTTGGAAAGCAATTTTTAGGTTCAATGACTGCTCTAAACCTACACCCAATCAAATCCATAATCCAACCTTGCGCTTTATTCATTACTAGATGATTGTTACTCTTTTTCCTGGCACTAGAGGGTACACCTTAAGTGATGATGAACTTAAACTGCTCTATGCCGTGGTATGCAAAATTCGAGTCTCACCTGTTAAACTGCTAGTGAACTTTTAGCTTAGCTCCATTGAGTATGAAAAACCCATCTACTTCACATCATTCATCACTCGTATAGCCGAAACATTGGGTTTGCTAGAATCACATGCCTTTGAGTACATTGCCTGTGCTAGAGATGTTTTAAGTGAGGATTTCTTCATTAATATTAATGTGCTCAAAAGAGGTCCAAGAGGTGGACTTAAAATGATATATCCTGGCCATACAGCCGAAGTTCCTCTCCCTTATGAGAAACATCGGTTGTATGCGCTCCGTACACTAACCATCAAATTGGACCGAGATGCAAGAAGCCAAAATGTTGCAGGAACAAGTAGAGCGACAAGAGGAATGTCACGAGCTGCTCAACTGGAACAGGGTGGTCCTTCACACCCTACAGAAAGAAGAAGTTGAAGAAGGCAAAGAGGCAAGCTCCATGGACATTTCAGGGTCCATGGGGAGGCCTCCATGTCCATAGCGCACTCCTCTCCCACGGGGCAGGGAGAGGCGCCACCCAAGGATGGCAATGGACGAACTCATCGACAACATGGGTGCAATGCACATTGAACAAGAAGCAACGTTGCACTTGGCGCAACAAAATGCCCAACTTCTGCAAGCAATACAGGATAAGGAAGCACAATATTGGGCCGGATGGTTCCAACATTATCCGCCACCACAGTGAGCAAGAGCCAAGCTTGGGGGAGATCCCCTCCCCCACTAAGGTAAGTATTTTATCCTAGCATTATGCATTTCAGTTATTTTCTTATTGCATTTAAAAAAAGAGAAAATTTAAAAATGCCAAAAATATTTGTTTAATTATTTCCCTTAGCACATATGTCTCATGTATATCTATCTTCCTCATGGAAATGATGAATAGTTGCCTTGCTAATGTTTCTCTAGTACCTAATTTACAACTTAGTACTTCTCTAAGTATGGATCACTTAGCTCACTTAAACCATCATGAACCTGAAAACTTTGTGGGTTGCAAGTGCTAGAACTAAGTCTAAGTTATTGAGGGACATGAGATAGTGAGATTAGAGCTACTATAATATTGTTCTAAGCATATTGGATTACTGGATAATTATTCCTGAAATGATCAAAACCTTAATTGTTCCTCAATGGTGATAAATTCCTACCACAACCATATATGCACTACATGTTTACAAACCTTCCATATAGGCTATTTGCTTTGTGTTGAGTGTTGTCAAGTCTTGTTGACCCTTGTTTAGAGACTTATCGTGCTCCTAAGATCAAGATCACACGCACGCCACATATATATATGCTGCATCTACACTAGAAGTACGCAAAAACATGCCTTCCATTTCTACCAAATAGATTGCTCCATGCTCTAAGTGTTAGAATATCTCTCTAAATATTGTTTAGTAGATGAGACACAAGAAAAAGGGCTACGCAAAATAAATATTTATATATAGATGGACACATGAAAGTCCATGCAAAAAAAATGCTAGCCATGTCTCAATAAAAAAATAGAGAGAGAGATCTTATCAAATAAAGGAGAAATCTAGTCCACCATATACCACACACTTGCACATCTTGATCTAGGAGTATGACACTTCTCTTCAAGGATCCGAGCTTTGACTTTGCAACAAATGCAAAGTAAGTATGCCATCTCCTTTCATCCTACCTTGAGCTCCACATAAGCCTTTCTAGAAGTAGGATGAAATAGAGAAGGCACTCTTATCATATGCCTTGGTGAGGAATCATACACCACTTGAGGGACATGAGAGAACCATATGAGGAACATTAAGTTTTCTTTTAAAAATGTTGCAAAACCTCCGCTATGAAACCTACTAGGAACAAGAAAGTTAGTGCTGAAGTCAAACTATTCTGTTTTTCAACCACCTAAGCAAGGGGAAAGCCATAAGCCCCATAGAGGACTAAGGTAATATGGGTGAGTTTTCATAGTTAATTCTTCCATTCAAAGAGAAGAACTTTGTTGTGCACATGGTACTCTTGAAATGTGAGCATAATAACAATACCTGATCACCGAGGCCAAGTTTGATTGTTTGCTCAGGACGAGCAAAGGTTAAGCTTGGGGATCTTGTTGATGGTGGATATACCATAAAAATCCACACTCAAAACACTATCAACATGCCTCGGTTTCAAGGAAGAATAGCATAACATGAGCATATTTTATCAATAACTAGTTCCACTTGTACTCTTAGCTCTTGATTTTGGGAAATACAAAATAGAGCTTAGGGGGACCCACATAGGGGGTCGGCTGACCCCCCTATGGGCCCACTTTGGCCTGAGCTTCGACCATGATCCGTGGCAAGGTCCCTGGAGTAGATTTCCACCCCCAGATCAACTTGTGTTTTCATTCAACGGTGGAAGATTGTTTCACATGGATCCATGGGCCCACAAGGAAGCAAGCAACGTGACAAACACTTGGCAAAAGATGGAACCACTTCCTATGACAGATGGGGACACCTTCTAAAAGCCCCTGGCTGGGCCCAGCTTTCATAGGGGGTCGGCTGACCCCCTAGTGGCCAGCTAGGTTGGTTGGCTCCCCACCGACTTATGCAAGCATCCCACAAGCTGGTTTCATCACCGCCATCCATTTGAGGTGGTTTCAAGGGCCATGGTGGAGAGGCACACAGATCGCTTACGTGGCGGTGGAGTGACCCCTACTCCACCTTCCCCTATAAATAGAGGGTGCCTCCACCCTTGAGAAGCATCTCTATCATATCGCTCATCTCTCATTTTCTCATAGAGATCAAGAGTAGTAGTAGTCAGTCTAGAGTGGGAGTTAGAGTCGAGTCGAGTGAAGCTCGGGGTCTCCGGAGTTGTCTTCTGGAGAGTCTGGTAAAGCTCTTATATCTTTCTCTTTTTGTAAAACTTTCCTTTTATCAATATATTATTCTTACTTTACTCAGTATTTACTTATAATGCCGCAAAAGGAGACATCCAAATACACTCTTGGTAACTATTATTGTAAGAGAATTCTACTAAAGGCAACCATTTTTCCCACGAACCCTTCGCTGATAGCACATAAGCCCTCAGAATATCCTCTAAGATTCTGATTTACTCTCTCAGTTTGACCTAAAGTCTGCGGATGATATGCAGTACTATGAATCAACTTAGTACCCAGTCCTTTCTGTAAATGATCCCAAAAATGAGCGATAAACTAGGACCCTCTATCTGACACTATTGTTTTTGGCACACCATGCAATCTTACAATTTCTTTGATATAGAGTCCAGCATATTGATACGGACGATACTCCATATGTATAGGTATAAAATGTGCAGACTTAGTGAGGTGATCAACAATTACCCATATGGAATCATGCCCTTTCTGAGAAGTGGGAAGCCCATTAATAAAATCCATACTGATGTCTTCCCATTTTCATTCAGGAATGGACAAAGGTTGAAGTAATCTGGCAGGTTTCAAATGAACAGCCTTTACTCGGTAGCATGTATCACACTTAGCTACGTATTCAGCAATTTCTTTCTTCGTATGAGGCCACCAGAATCGAGTTTTTAGATCCTAAAACATTTTGCTACTGCTAGGATGGATGGACAATTTTGACAGATGAGCTTCATCCATGACTTGATTCTTAAGTTCTAAGTTTTTTGAAACCACTAGCCTATCATCATACCGCAGTACCCCATTATGATCTTTGTTAAAATGCTTGGACGGATGACTTTTTATGCATTCCTTAATGTTAGATATCTCTTTGTCACCCTTATGACCCTCTTTGATTCTTCCTTCAAGTGCACAACTAAGCTAAATATTGTGCAAGATTGTCGGGTGCATACTATCAAAACTATCCTCACACAAAGGTTGCATAGCATTGAAGTGTGACTTTCGACTCAATGTATCTGCAACCACATTGGCCTTGCCCATATGATAATGCACTTGCAGATTGTAATCTTTAATCAACTCTAACCATCTGCATTGCCTCATGTTGAGCTCAGCTTGAGTGAAAAAATATTTCAAACTCTTGTGATCTGTATAGATATGACAAAGATTACCGAGGAGGTAATGTCTCCAGATCTTTAATGCATGGACCACTGTGGCAAGTTCTAAGTCTTGTGTCAGGTAATTCACCTCATGTTTCTTCAACTGTCATGAGGCAAGGCAATCACTCGTCCATCTTGCATTAACACACATCCCAATCCGATTTTTGAGGCATCACAATACACATCAAATGACATCTCTATATCTGGTCGGGCCAGAACTGGAGCAGTGGTCAACAACTTCCGCAAAGTGCTAAAAGCTGTGTCACACTCTTTCTGTTCAGGCAAACTTCTGATCTTTCTGCAATAAACTCGTCATTGGTTTGGCTATCTTTGAGAAATCCAAAATGAAATGACGATAGTAGTGAGCCAAACCGAGAAAACTTCAAACTTCACGAGCGGAAGTCGGTGCTTCCCAATCCATAACCTCTTGTATTTTGCTTGGATCCACAGAAATACCCTCTTCTGACAAAATGTGTTTTAAAAAGAACCTTTTCAAGCCAGAACTCGCATTTACTGAACTTTGCATACAGCTTGTGCTGCCTTAGCCTTTCTAACACAATCCTCAGATGCTTGGCATGATCTTCCTCATTCTCAGAATAGACTAGAATATCATCAATGAACACCACCATGAACTAATCTAACTCGGGCATAAAGACCGAATTCATCAGATACATAAAGTAAGTAGGAGCATTGGTTAAGCCGAAGGACATAACCAAATACTCATACAACCCATATCTGGTAGAGAAAGCAGTCTTAGGAATATCTTGTGGTCTAAACTTGATCTGATGGAAACCTGACCTCAAATCTATCTTGGAAAATGCCTTAGCCTTAGACAACTGGTTGAACAAGATATCAATGTAGGGCAAAGGATACTTGTTCTTTACTGTTATTGCATTTAGTGGGCGATAATCCATGCACATTCATAAGGTTTGATCCTTCTTTTTCATGAATACTATGGGACAACCCCATTTCGAGGAACTAGACCAAATAAAACCTTTGTCTAATAGTTCCTTTATTTGCTTCTTCAGCTTTGCTAACTCATTTGATGGCATTCGATAAGGTCTCCTAGAAATCAGAGATATGCCAGTTAACAACTCGATGCGAAATTCAACATCACTGTCGGGTGGAAGGCTCGGGAGTGCTTGGGAAAACATCCGAGAACTCACACACAACCAGAATCTTGGGTAAGGTAATCACATGAGTGGCGTATGACACATCCTCAAGCTTAATCTTTCTGGGCAATGGTATTTGAAAAGTACCCTCACCCAAAGGGTTTTGAATAGACACCATCCGATTATTAGTATCCAGGACAACACCCCAATGACTCATCCAACACATTCCCACAATCACATCAACCCCTAAACTAGGAAGGACTATCAGATTTAAGCAAAACCTCCATCTATCTAAAACCAATGTGGCTCCCTGAACCATCTGCCTAGTGTTAACATCAGCCCCTGCCGAGCTAACACGGAACTCAATGCTCAATTCAGTTATGTTCTGATTATGCTTCTGTGCAAATGCTTGGCTCATAAAAGAATGTGATGATCCAGAATCAAATAGAACAACTGCTAGAATCTGATTTATAGGAAACATACCCACAGTAATAGGTTCTCCCTGAAGGATTTCATCCAATGAGGTGTGATGCACACAAGCTTGTTGTGGGTGCTTCTTGGGGTAAGGACAATTCCTAGAAAAGTGTCCTGTCGAACCACAATTAAAACAAGGCCCAAAGGTACCAGTCTTAGCACCTGCAGCATTTCTCTGTCCTACCTTCCCCTGAGGAAATGGAACCTTGTATGCCTCCTGATATCTCTGCTGATTCTGTCCTTGAGCAAAAGTATTTTTCTTCTATGGAGGTTTATACTTTGAGCCTGAGGTTGGCGGGCGATACGGAGGGCGGTAAGCAGGTGGGGTTCTTGCTTGAGAAGAACCAAATTCAAAGGCTCGTTTACGACCCTAAGCAGCAGTATGGATACTATTTAGGTTCTCCTGGGTCAAACAATCATTGTAGAAGTCATTGAAAGTGAGACGGGTAGAAATACCCATCGTTTTCATCAGTTTCGAGCTGAGGCCCCTCTTGAACCTTTCTATCTTGGCCTCTTCCGTGTTCACGAATTCTAGGGCATATCGGGACAAGTTGGTGAAGGCATGAAAGTACTCCTTCATAGACCGAATACCCATAGTCAGTGCTAAGAATTCTTAATTCTTTAGAGCCTTGAGAGTCGGAGGAATATATTGCGCATGAAACACACAAGTGATAAGCTCCCAAGTGATAGGAACAGTCGCACAGAAAGTGGCAGATCCCTCCAACAAGTTGCAGCATACTCCACCTTCATTTCTTCTGTCAGCCTAAGCAAACGGAACCTCTGCTCCAAAGTGTTTAGTCATTCATCTGTAGCAAGCGGCTCGAAAACTTCCCTGAAAACAGGTGATTTGGTGTCGATAAAATCCTTGAAGCTGCTGAACTGATTGGGTTCAGCACCTTGGCGAATATTATGACTTGTCGTGAAGTTGTTGCACAAAAGTTGTTCAATATTGCGCAGATTTCCCAGGAATTGTGCAAACAGCTGTTCCGAGGTAGGAGGAGGGGGAGGTGGTGCATTGTGCGCGACGTCCTCACCACCACCACCACTACCACTGGCAACAACAGCTGAACGATGAGTATCCACCATCTGCATAATTCCAGCAAGAATAACTATTAGGAGTTGGATTTTTGATGGTAAACAAATATAAAATCATGCCATGCAGAATTTATTGGAGAGAAATAAATTCATACAAATAATTCACATTGCACAATAATTTATTTTCCCAAATCACAACATCACTAATATTATTATTACGAAACATCGTGAAACATTTTCCATACATAACCAAGTCTTGCCAGCATACATACACTAGACTTCAAAAGGCACTCGGATTACATTGCATTGACACACACATATGGAGTTCCAACCTTACATCAAGTCTCATGTACATACTTAAGTATTACATGTCAACATAAACGACCACAAAAGATTAATTAAACTAGTGAGACATCCACTAGTCTACTCCTCATCAGCACCGTGCACACGACTCATGACCTCGTCACTAGCTGCGGTCTCACGTGGAGGTGAGTACCACTGGCCGCAGTGCCTCCTGAAGACCTCCTCACGCAAGCAGTCGGTGTACTCCTCCAGATGGTCTAACTCCGTGTGAAGCTGGCGCTGGATAGTCACGCAACTCAGTGCAAGCTATGTTCCTATCTAGTACTAGTCCCCCCAGTGTGTTCTCACTGCTCTGAAGAAGAGTGGTCAACTGAGCAACCTTCCCCTACAGCTGTTGAATCTGCTAGGCGGACTCCTTGTCCCTATGAACTGCTGGTCACGCTGCTCAATCACACTTGTCAGCTCCTTATTAGGATACTGCACCTGCTCCTCAAACTGTGCTCTTTGCTGGCGGTTCCTACCCTTGGCCTCCTGGAGCTTGGTAAAGGTGTAGGTAGCAAAGGACTCCATGCCATGTTACGCCTTCATCATGGTGAACATCGCACTCATGGTAGAAGTGTGGCTACAGTTGGTCTCTTTAGGACCCGCCTCTAGTGCCTTTCCCTTGTCCTGCTTCCACTGCGCAAGGCAGGGGCCAGACCAGGGAGAATCTCCTCCAGCTCGTCTGGTAACTCCCTCATGATATTTTCCAACTTGTAGAATGTGGCATCCTGTGCACCGTCCCAAACTATCAAGCCCTGACCAGAACAAATCCAGCCAACCCACTGCATATCGTCCCCCAGAGGTGGAACCAGGACTTGTACATTGGCAAATTTGCGGTTCACTAGGTCATCTTTGACCCAGTAGTAATGGGGCTCCGTACCCTCGGGGTAGCCAGCACTGTAGAGAACCCTCCAGAGCAGAGTGGCCAAACCATTCCGCTCCAGAAAAAGTGTCTGACTCACAACGTGTGTGAGCAGGCCCATGGCGTGGCACCACAAGTGGGGCAACCATGGGTGGTGCATCCCTGCGTCGTCCAGGGGCGGCTCCTCCAACTCTCTTACGAGCCGTACGCTTTGTCCAAGTCATCTGTAAAAGAGGTATATCCCAATAAGAACAATTTTGATGGTGGTAGACTTTTGTATCAGGGGCAATTTAATGTTTGAGGGAAAGAGCTAATGATAAATGACATGGGCAAATTTTTATTCATGATGTATGCATGCTTTAATTATGTCCTCACATCCTAAAATTGTAATATACTTATTAACATGCTAGGTGGTGGCATACAACGTGCTCTCATTAAACGGAACTAGATCGTTCTACACGTTTGTGTTGTTAGTGTACCTACAGAAAAATCCATTTTAGCCCAATCCCACATATGAATGCAAGTCGATGTAAAAATTCACGTACCTTCCGAACAAGGTGAAAATACCGATTACTCACACCCCCACCATCTATGAATACCCCCTGATATTCATACATGTAGGTGCATGCAACCCAAAGAATCGCCAGAAGACGATAACCCTCACATGGGATACCTTCATATCACATGTGTAAACATATACATAATCCAGTACCATTAAGCACTCCCCTAGATCGGCAGTGTATCCAATCATGCTCTCACATCTCACACTTACCAGGGCATAGAGGAAATTGAACCATACATAACCATTCAAGCGAATGGCCTCCATACGTATCCGCCATTGTATGGACAACGGCAAAAGAAAACATAATGCGGAATCCCCCAAGTTAGTACATATATAAGCCACTTAGACATCCTTAGTTGGGCATAGAAGAATTGATCGGATATTAGCTCATTTCTACTTAAACCATATCCATTTAAGATCCTTTGCATATATCTATAATTAGTTATCTATTCATAATTATTTCTAGAACCCAAGACCCATTGTTTTTAGTTGATTCTGAATAGTAATACGCTGAACCATGCACCAATGCCAGCTGTCATAGAACCGACCAATTTATTAGAGCACAAGTATTATGATTCGCTATATTGCAAGAAAATCTCCTACTTGAGCTCAAATAAAACCGGTAGTCACTCGAAAGCACAAAGGATTTCAAACAATATCCATTCCAGCCGAAGATCATAATAAGTTCAGCGTTACCATTCATACATACATAGAGTTCACATCACATAGTTGAGTACATCAGAGTTTAAACATAATTATTACAAACCAAGTTTGAATTCAACATAAAGCGGAAGCAAGTTCAGTTCACATTCCCAAACCCATACTTAGATAAAACCTAGTGCCAGGTGCACGATCATCTTCCAACAAAAGCATAAGGTGAGCTAAGATAACCGACTGAGCCCACAATCTATTCATCTCCCACTGCAGGGTAGAAGCAAGTCGGACAGTAGCCGCAATACACTTCTCCATCTGCAACAACAACATGGGAACAAAGCCTGGAGTATGAGAATGTACTCAGCTAGACTTACCCATCATAAACTAAAAATAAATTGACTCCAAGGATCATGCAAGGCTGTATAAGTGGAGTTGGCTTGACTCATTCATTTGCATGCGAAAGCTTAAGCTTAGTTATTTATCAATTAATGAAAACCTTCTAGCTTTGCCAATTTTAAAGTGATTAACCTATCCATACTACATTAGCACCTGTTGTAACCATTGATTAAATGTAAATAAGCAATCAAATAAGTAACCCTTTCGGTTGAGCAAGTATTACATCAACCATCACTTCCACATAACCATCTTTTTGTTTAAGTAATTTACTACAATGCCGCTGCTCAAGTTAAGTGTTCACTATCCAGAAACGATGGCGATTATAATCAATTTCTAACCAGCTAGCAAGGTATTCCCCACACAAACCACACTCACTCGAACATGAGCTACAAGTCACCGCTGGTACTGTTCGGGAAAAGGATAGTCGCGGGATCAACAGCCCAGGGGTCGCCGGATTGCCAACACGAAAACATTTCCATCTTAAGGACTCACCATCGCACCCCTGTAACCACCCGTGCCATCTCCAATATGATATGCTAGGCTAGGTTGAAACCCATCCCAAATAGTATTACTAGGCTTCGCGGCTCCATGAACCAACTAAGTGTGGGGCTGCGTTCAATATGACTCGAGGACGTACATCGGTACAGTCCTTAATCAACATAGGCGGAGTTATTATGATACAAAACCCCATAAAACTCCACTCGGTCTCAATTTCCAATCATAGGTTATGTATTTCCCAACATCATCCATAGTGCCAACCATAAATGCGTATCCACCTATAACTCACGGATGACAGGAAATCACCCGACTTCTACCGTTTAATTTGCAAGGCTAAGCAACTCTACCGATCCTGACCTAACAGGGTATAAGGTATCATAGGTGGTCAAGGGTAGATAGTGATGCAACAACGGTATCGAACAATGCCTATTACGTAATGCAGCATAAAGAATAAAGACGCAAGTTAGATTAATTGTGAAACCATAGGATAAAGATGCTCCAAGGCTTGCCTTTGATGAATGAACTGGGATGATGGTCGGGGCACTCGGGTAATTCAACTCCTAACTCCTCGCCCTCGACTACCTCCTGTTCCACCACTCCCTGCTGGTGCCCTCTTTTGGTTCCTTGAGTGGTACTGGCATCACACTTTCCATCAATCCTGTATGGTGCATTGTTGGATATATGAATATCATGGGTGGATACATTGGTGTTGATGATGCATAATGAAAATGAATGATGCATCATGACTTGAACAACATGCCATCCATACTCAAGAACATTGGCTATGATTACATCATTTAGGGCATTCATGCTTTAGGATTACTTTTACCTTCAAGATTACAATGAACTAGGTGTGTTGCATATTTTACAAAAGAAGTATAAGTGTAGATTTTTCATACTTTACAAACTGAATCCAAACATGAAAACCTACTGATCAAACACTTCCTATGAACTTAGAAAAGCAACATAGATTACCATGGTTTAACTTAATAAAGCATGATTTAAGCAATTAGTAGTTTAGGCTATAACTACATCATGTATTTTAACTTCTGTGAAAATTCCAAAAAAATTGTAGTAGCAACATCAGATCTAAACTAACATAACCCCCAAATTTGGGCCCATTTTGACAAGTGGTTGAGGCTACACAAAAATCATAATTTCATACCAAATAATGGACCAAAAATACTTTGTACTGTGAAGTGTGTCCAACACTAGATCTAAGTACATGGGTGATTAGCTACCAATATACAAAAATTTCACAAAAATTCTCAAGCTCATATCCCCTATAGATTATTCATGGTGAATTTCCTAATTTGCCCTTAAAAATAGCACCCCACAAGCATAGAATAAAATTTGTACATGACAGGGTCAGCTCATAATTTTCCTAGGTACATCACCACAAAAGAAAATTAATGAAACAAGAATCATATTTTTCTGATCACTTTGGAATTAGTTATGAATTTCTAAACGTTTATACAATTTCCCCATTTAACAACTTAAATAAAAGTTACATAGAAAAGTTACACCATAAATACCCTAAAAATTCCACAACATAGATCTCATCAAAACAATAACATAGCAACTTGAATTAGTTGAGTTGGACAAGTGTAGCTCCCTGCAAAAAATTCACAATTTTTTATTCAAACTTGGAGAAATTCCATTTCTGAAAAACCCTAGCCTAAATCGTTAAGTACACCCAGATCTACACCCAGGAGGGGTCATCCAGGCTAGGTCCACCCGGAGGCGCACCCAGGACAACCCCCAGGCTACCAGCTGGACCCGTGGGCCTAGGGGACCCACTGGTCAGCGAGCCAGAGGCAGGGGAGGCCCTCCCGCCGGTGGCGAGCTCGCTGACGATGAGCTCTCCAGCCTTGGGGTCTCCACCAGGGGTCTCTCGTTGAAAGGCGAAGCCGATGGGGCTGGAACCGAGGTCGCGGGTCCACTGGAGCATCCTCGCCGACGACGATGGCATGCGGCGGAGGGAGCTTCGACGGTAGCCCAGCAAGCCAGGTCCTCGCCGTCCAATCGAGCTCCGCTGCGAGCTTTGTCAGGTCCCCAGGTGGATCCTAAGAGAGAGAGAGAAGAATGGGTGGCGGAGGAGGCCCAGCCGCGGTGGCACTTCTCATCGGAGAGGAAGGGGAAAGCGGCCGCGGCGGTACTCACTTCCTCCCGCGGTGCGCGTGGCTCGGTGGCGCGCTGCGCCCGCACGCGCGAGCCCGAGTGGCCCGGCGCTGCCACTGTGGTGGCGTGAATGCGCAGGCGAGTGCCGAGCGACGGTAATGGTGCGGTGGCAGTGGTTCTGTGCCTTCGGCGGTGTCGCCGAGGGAAGAAAAGGAGGGGCGGCGCGGAGAATGCGAGGGAGAGAGAGAGTGGAGGGGAGGGGGAGGTCATGACCCCCGTCTACCTCGGGGAGCCCGGGGTGAGTCACCCGGCGGAGCAGTGGCATACGGACGCGTGGCCCGGCCAGGTGTCCACACCGGCGTCATTGCCATTTCCCTGACGGCCAAACCCTGAGCCGTCACAGAAACACAATTTCCTAACCCCTTTTATGAAACATGTGGACCCTCTAGCTCCCAATCTAGGCTAAATTTTGGAGAAACTTTGTATACCAAAGTTGTTCATCTTAGAGAGTAGAACATTTCTTATTGAGGAAGTTTGGTTCAATTCTCAATGTATTTTGAATCACAAAATTCCAAAAATTACCCTAAAAATACCCATAAATAGAAAAACAGCATATCTACCCTTCTTTTCTTCCTTTTTGACATCCTCCACTCATTTTCATGGAATGTGAGAGTGGAGACTTTTGTTCCTTATGAAATTCTCCACAAAACATGTTTAAGGCACTTTTTCATTAAAACACCCTAAGTACCATTTCCCAGCAAGTCAAACAAATCATTTAAATTAAACCCTAGTCAAACCCAAGTCAACAAGGTGACTTGGCTATGATCATGAACACAAACCCTAATTTATTTTGGTCCTTAATGTGTCTAGGTAAGATTAGTGAGCAATCATCAAGCACTTGAGTTAATTGTCACATTTTTCACCAATTAAGCAAACTCATAGTGGCACACTTCAGGGCATATATATTTAATTAAAAATGCAGGTTTTATGCAATGCTCATGAGATGATGCAATTGATGTGTTTAAGCATGCTTAACACCAGAGGTGTTACACCCAACTCTTTATTTCTATACTCTAGAGGTGTAACATCCTAGATATTAGTAAGCAATTAAAATTATAATCAAGTGCATTATCAAGCATAATCATTGAGCATCATGACATGAATGCATTCAGGTTTAAGATTGTCTTTTATGTGATGCTTTGTTTTATACATGAAATGATGAGTTGTTTGATAATTCAAAAACTATTTTCAAAATCCTATTTTATCCCTTTTTCTATATTTTAAAATATATAAGGAATTTTGATAAACTCTCAAAATATGGTTTGTAGATGTTGACAAGAGCTATAATTATGGTATTCAAAGTTTTTCAAGTTTCCAAAAAAAGAATTTCAAATATATTTGAAAATACAGTTTTTTGGCATTTGCCCCTTTTTGATTTTAAATCCATATTTCAAAAATTATGCATGTTTTGGGAAAACTTTGTATATGAAAAATGTTTGGATTGAAAAGTTGAGCATTCTATAGTTTTGAAGATTTTCAAGTTTTATTGAAAATTCAAAAGTAATTTTGAATATTTGTTTCTAGGATTTTATTCCCCTTTTTGAACTGCATTTGCCCCTTTTCAATTTTAAATCTATATTTCAAAAATTATGCATATTGTATTGTAACATCCCAGATGTTATTAAGCAATTAAAATTATAATCAAGTGCATTATCAAGCATAATCATTG
>CM041633.1:29729086-29742025 GCA_023333625.1 Bothriochloa decipiens
TGTTTTGAGAGAGAGAGTTGAACGAGCTAGTAAGATGCAAATGAACCCCAACACACGTCATTCTCTTGATTTGTGTTGAGACAGACTCAACGAAATTGAACGAGGTTGTGAGATGCAAATGAACCCCAACTCACGTCGTTCGCTTGTTACAAATGAACACAGATACGTCGTTCCATACAAAGCACGTATCTCTCCTGACGATTTGCGAACATAAACAAATTGGAAGGCATGCAACAAGCCTATCCCTGTGCGCACATCCTTCCTTGTTTTGAGAGAGAGAGTTGAACGAGCTTGCAAGATACAAATGAACCCCAACTCACATCATTCTCTTGATTTGGATAGAGACAGACTCAACGAAGTTGAACAAGGTTGTGAGATGCAAATGAAGCCCAACTCACGTCGTTCGCTTGTTACAAACGAACAGGGATACGTCGTTCCATACAAAGCATGTATCCCCTCTGAGGATTTGCAAACATAAACAAATCAGAAGGCACGCAACAAGCCTATCCCTGTGCGCACATCCTTCCTTGTTTAGAGAGAGAGAGTTGAACGAGCTTGTAAGATGCAAATGAACCCCAACACACGTTATTCTCTTGATTTGGGTTAAGAGAGACTCAACAAAGTTGAACGAGATTGTGAGATGCAACTGAACCGCAACTCGTGTCGGTCGCTTGTTACAAATGAACACGGACACGTCGTTCCATACAAGACCCGTATCTCTCCCGAGGATTTGCGAACAGAAACAATTCAGAAGGCACGCAGCAAGCCTATCCCAGTGCGCACATCTTTCCTTGTTTTGAGAGAGAGTTGAACGAGCTTGTAAGATACAAATGAACCCCAACTCACATCATTCTCTTGATTTGGGTTGAGACAGACTCAACAAAGTTGAACGAGGTTCTGAGATGCAAATGAACCCCAACTCATGTCGTTCGCTTGTTACAAATGAACGCGGACACGTCGTTCCATACAAGGCACGTATCTCTCCTGAGGATTTGTGAACAGAAACAAATCAGTAGGCACGCAGCAAGCCTATCCCTGTGCGCACATCCTTCCTTGTTTTGAGAGAGAGAGTTGAACGAGCTTGTAAGATACAAATGAACCCCAACTCACATCATTCTCTTGATTTGGGTTTAGACAGACTCAACGAAGTTGAACGAGGTTGTGAGATGCAAATGAACCCCAACTCACGTCGTTCGCTTGTTACAAATGAACACGGACACATTGTTCCATACAAGGCACGTATCTTGTGGCAGAACCTCCTAAATCATATGGCCCACACGCATGATTATTGTCTAAACAAACTCCAAATAGTCATGACTGTGTTCCATATGACTTAAAAAGTCTGTCGGGTAAATCTCGAATCCTCGATGATTCTCCGAGCAGGATCAATCGTTGTAGAGAGACATTGCAGTATTACAACAGTTTGATATAAATAATATGCTACGGAGTAAAACAGCGGAAGACTTACAATAACATAAGTTTACAAACCTCTGAGTTTCAAATATTCACAACGATAGGTTTAGATTATACAAACCATAATAGTAGTGGAGTAGCAGTAGATTACAATACTAAACAAAAGCTCTGCCCAAGAGCTAAACACCTTACTCGTCGTCGCTTTCCTCGACGACTGTCATACAGCAGGATGCAAAACACTCTTGCCCATAAGGCTCACCTGCAACAAGGGTTTAACAAACCCTGAGTACAAAAGTACTCAACAAGACTGACCCGACGAAAGAGAAGGGTGGAGACTCAAGAAATGCAGGCTAGAGGGACAAGGTAAGGCTTGTAAGAGATAGGAAATTTTTGCGAAATAGCTCAACAGAAAGAAAAAGTTGCTTGAACTAGCTCCAAACCTCAACCAACTTCATTATTGATCCTTAATCATTGTTCAAGTTGTTACTACGATGATGAACAGTGATCGAGTCTTCTTCTCCGAGAAGCAACGGCGATTCGAATCCATTTTCATACCCAGCTGGGACCTAGGTCACTAGAATACCAGAGACTTTAACTCTGATGCACCCTAGATGAACCGATATACCGGGATAACAACCGCAGCCGTATATCACCACATGGCACCCGTGAGCTCTGCGGCCCAGCGTGCCGAGATACATGGGAATTTAAACCCCACAGTAAAACACACTATGACACAGATGGGATCTCTGGCCCCACGCTAGGTCACTCCATGATATACACGGCTCCAACCATCCGTATATCACTTCATGCATGTGGATTTTCTAATTTCTTGATATCGACAGATCACCATCGGACGGGACCTAGGGCATCAACAGACGAGAACACTACAGGGGGACTCCATTCCCAGTGCAAGTTCGCCATCCGGACTCGATTTATTAATATCATCAAGATTTCAACAAGAAAACGAATCTCATCTTTTTCATTCATTTGCCTTTGAACAATTAAATAAATAAGCAGGGCTAAGCACTACTACTTATCTTCCCAAGCAGGTAACAAGGAATAAGGAAATAAGACAGGTAATGCAATTGGGTGGGTTTTCACTCAACTCCTATTACTTAATGCAACATACCATAGCTAAAGCGGTAAAACTTTTATAAATAGAATAGGGTTTGAATGCATCCGGGGCTTGCCTTGATGTTCAGGGTAGATGTTCTCAAACTCTGGATCAACTCCCGATTCCTGAATTTGCTCGTCCTTCGGATCTAGGTGACAACGTTACACTCCGTTAACGGAAACTATTCGATAATTAATATGCTTTAACATGATAGAATAGTAAACATGATGCTCGATGGATGCATGATCAGATTAAGGGCTTGAGTACAACTTTTCTTCACGATAAAGTTGCAAGCCAACAAAACTTCGATTATAAAACTTATTAGGGTTAACTACGCCATTTAAGAAATTAATTAAACACATAAAATAACGTTAATTAAGCCCTAATGACATGATTAAGGTAAGCGCAAACAATTAATTAAAGTGCCAAAGGTCATTGGGGTTAATGACCCAAGGTCATCAATCAATTCCAAAGTCAAACAAATCCTATAATGATTAAGCTTAACTAAAGGGATTAATTAATTATTTAAAAGCATTAAATAAAGGCATAAAAATTAAAGTTATCAAATTAAGCCCAAAATTTTATTTTAGAAAGCTCTTAGTCTAATTAGATGGCAAAACAAATTTTAGAATTAAACGCCAATTATTTTATTTATTAAAAATCAGTGAAGGTCCATTTTTCAATTAAATGGGCTAATTTTAACATATGCAAAAATTACTCAAATGTGGCATTTCATATTTTTCCTAGGTAGATGACATCATAAGGAACACTCACAAAAAATTTTAGAATTTTTGGAGCTATATATGAATTACTATGATTTTTCAAAAAAATAGCATTTAAATCATTTTATGAAAATGGAAAAAGAAAATCGGCACAGTACTCCCGCGTCAACCGACGGCGCCGTCGGTTGACCGGCGATTCCTCGCCGTCGGCGAGGTCTCCGGCGACCGGACTTGTCCCTACAGGCTCATCTCGGCACGGCGCGTCGATTGAGGTAGCTAACAGCGCGGCGGGACAACGGCGGCACCCACGCCGACGGCCATGGCGGCGCGGCGGAGCTCGGATGCGGCGGCGTCACTCACCGGAGCGATTTCTAGCGACGGCGACCACACGGACTCACGTAGGGCACTCAGGCGAGCTTGTTTGGCAGCTAAATGAGGTTGCTCCCGGTCCCTGGCCAAAACGGCAACGCGCGCGGCGGAGCGGCATGGCCGTGCCGGCGGCGAGCCACGGTGACCGGCGGGTATGATGCAACAAAGCTGAAATTGATGATACAGACAGATGCAGGAGCTCACCACGGCGCTGGTGCGCACGTTAATGGAGGCTCCGAGTGCTGGAATCGAGCTGCGGTCGCGGCGCTGATGGCGGCGGCGGCGCTCCGATGGCAAGACGGTGTCACGACGGTCTCCGGCAATGCGCTGCTCAAACTAAGATGCGCATCAGGAGCAGTGGAACACGGATGATCGGATAGAGGGGTTAAAGGTAAAATATTTTCAACTCCGGCCGCAGCAAACGGCGGAGATGGCACGGCGGCCCGGCTTGCCGGCCGCGGAGAAGAAGGCGGCGTGCGGGTGGCTCAAGCGAGGAGAGTAATCACAAACTAGCCCAAAATGACCGTGAGGATGTGGCGGAGCTGTTGGCAAGAGCAATCGGACAAGGATGGAGTGACGACGGCGAATTTGGGCGGCGGAGTGGAGTCGTCGGCGACGGCGGCGGGAAGAAGAAAGAAGAACTCGGCCACGGCGACGGTATTTATAGGGCGAGGTCGATGGATGGACTGGCGACACGAAGGCGATGAAGTTTCTCGTGTCCATGAGCGCTCTGGCAGTCGAGCGGGTGCGGCGGTGGTCGGCGGCGCACGATGAGAAGCCGGCCATGGCGGTCGCCGATAGGGTTAGGTACTGTTCGAGATAATTACAGAAATACCATTTGTTTCAAAATACAAATTACTTCAAAATTTATATAAGAACTTGAAAATCTCCAAAAATATCATTTGCATAACATTTCAAGAGCTACACTTTTCCTTGAACTGGCATCCTCAAATTCTGTCTAGATTTTGAAATTTGAATTCAGATTTGAGAAGGGGATAAAACCCTAGAAACAAACATTTGAAATTACTTTTGATTTTTCAATAAAACTTGAAAATCTTCAAAACTATGAAATGTTAAACTTGTCAAACCAAACATTTTTCATATATAATGTTTTCTCAAATTATGCATAATTTTTGAATTATGGTTTTAAAATCAAAAGGGAACAAATGCTGGAAAACTGTATTTTCAAATTCATTTAAAATTTCTTTTGGAAACTTGAAAAACTTTATATACCAACTTTGTATCCCTTGTCAAGATCTACAAACTATCTTTTTAGAGTATCTCCAAATTCTTTATAGATTTTGAATTACAGAAAAGGGAATAAAACTAGGTTTTGAAATAAGGGTTTTTGAAATAGAATTTAAAATCAATTTGGTTTCTAACTTAATTGGTTGGACATTAGTGATCACAAACATCATCCAAGGACATTTTTAGGTCATTGACCCAATGACACCCTTGGTTGACCAAGTTGACTTTTTGAAAAACCTTTTATAGCATTTCCAATTTGAATTTAAATTTGAATTGCCAGACTTAAAAATAAGTTTTGGAATCCAAACTCAACTTCAAATATGAAAATCATTTTTAGGGTTGGACTTAGACTTATACACTATGCTTGACACTAGTGTAAACACAGTTTACACCTCAAGTACATAGAGTATAAACTAAGTATTTGCAACGACATTCGAAAATAGGGTTTTATTATTTCATGTGACAAACATTCCAGAAACGCAATCAACCTATGAAATGTAAACTTGTTTTAGTTAATGCACATTAGGGTTGACTTAAACATGAATGCTTTGTAGTGCATATGATGACATGTCATGTTTTAGTTAATATAACACTAGAGGTGTTACATATCTCTCCCGAGGATTTGCGAACATAAACAAATCAGAACGCACGCATCAAGCCTATCCCTGTGCGCACATCCTTCCTTGTTTTGAGAGAGAGAGAGACAGAGAGTTGAACGAGCTTGTAAGATGCAAATCAACCCCAACACACGTTATTCTCTTGATTTGGGTTGAGACAGACTCAACGAAGTTGAACAAGGTTGTGAGATGCAAATAAACTCCAACTCACATCGTTCGCTTGTTACAAATGAACATGGACACGTTGTTCCATACAAGGCACGTATCTCTCCCGAGGATTTGTGAACAGAAACAAATCAGAAGGCACGCGGCAAGTCTATCCCTGTGCGCATAACCTTCCTTGTGTAGAGAGAGAGGGAGAGTTGAACGATCTTGTAAGATACAAATAAACCCCAACACACGTCATTCTCTTGATTTGGGTTGAGACAGACTCAACGAAGTTGACCGAAGTTGTGAGATGCAAATGAACCCCAACTCACATCGTTCGCTTGTTACAAATGTCGTTCCATACAAGGCACGTATCTCTCCCAAGGATTTGCGAACAGAAACCAATCAGAAGCCTCGCGGCAAGCCTATTCAAATGCGCACAGCCTTGTTTTGAGAGGGAGAGTTGAACGATCTTGTAAGATGCAAATGAACCCCAACACACGTCATTCTCTTGATTTGGGTTGAGACAGACTCAACGAAGTTGAACAAGGTTATGAGATGCAAATGAACCCCAACTCACATCATTCGCTTCTTAGAAATGTCGTTCCGTACAAGGCACGTATCTCTCCCGAGGATTTGCGAATAGAAACAAATCAGAAGGCATGCAGCAAGCCTATCCCTATGCGCACAACCTTCCTTGTTTTGAGAGAGAGAGTCGAACGAGCTTGTAAGATGCAAATGAACCCCAACACACGTCATTCTCTTGATTTGTGTTGAGACAGACTCAACAAAGTTGAACGAGGCTGTGAGATGCAAATGAACCCCAACTCAAGTCGATCGCTTGTTACAAATCAACATAGACATGTCGTTGCATACATGGCATGTATCTCTCCTGAGGATTTACGAATAGAAACAAATCAGAAGGCACGCAGCAAGCCTATCCCGGTGCGCATAACTTTCCTTGTGTTGAGGGAGAGGGAGAGTTGAACGATCTTGAAAGATGCAAATGAACCCCAACACAGGTCATTCTCTTAATTTGGGTTGAGACAGACTCAACGAAGTTGAACGAGGTTGTGAGATGCAAATGGACCCCAACTCATGTCGTTCGCTTGTTACAAATGTCATTCCATACAACGCATGTATCTCTCCTGAGGATTTGCGAACAGAAACAAATCAGAAGGCACGCAGCAAGCCTATCCCTGTGCGCATAACCTTCCTTGTGTTGAGAGAGAGGGAGAGTTGAACGATCTTGTAAGATGCAAACAAACCCCAACACACGTTATTCTCTTGATTTGGGTTGAGACAGACTCAACGGAGTTGAACGAGGTTGTGAGATGCAAATGAACCCCAACTCACGTCGTTCGCTTGTTACAAATGAACACGGATACATCGTTCCATACAAAGCATGTATCTCTCCTGAGGATTTGCGAACAGAAACAATTCAGAAGGCACGCTGGAAGCCTATCCCTGTGCGCACATCCTTCCTTGTTTTGAGAGAGAGAGTTGAACGAGCTTGTAAGATACAAATGAACCCCAACTCACATCATTCTCTTGATTTGGGTTGAGACAGACTCAACGAAGTTGAACGAGGTTGTGAGATGCAAATGAACCCCAACTCGCGTTGCTCGCTTGTTACAAATGAACACGGACACGTCGTTCCATACAAGGCATGTATCTCTCCCGAGGATTTATGAACAGAAACAAATCAGAACGCACGCAGCAAGCCAATCCCTTTGCGTATAACCTTCCTTGTGTTGAGAGAGAGGGAGAGTTGAACGAGCTTGTAAGATGCAAATGAACCCCAACACAAGTCATTCTCTTGATTTGGGTTGAGACAGACTCAACGAAGTTGAACGAGGTCGTGAGATGCAAATGAACCCCAACTCACGTCGTTTGCTTGTTACAAATGAACACGGATACGTCGTTCGGTACAAAGCACATATCTCTCCCGAGGATTTGCGAACATAAACAAATCAGAAGGCATGCAGCAAGCCTATCCCTGTGCGTACATCCTTCCTTGTTTTGAGAGAGAGAGAGAGAGAGCCAGAGAGTTGAACGAGCTTGTAAGATGCAAATGAACCCCAACACACGTTATTCTCTGGATTTGGGTTGAGACAGACTCAACGAAGTTGAACGAGGTTGTCAGATGCAAATGAACCCCAACTCACGTCGTTCGCTTGTTACAAATGAACACGGACATGTCGTTGCATACAAGGCATGTGTCTGTCCCGGGGATTTACGAACAGAAACAAATCAGAAGGCACGCAGCAAGCCTATCCCTGTGCGCATAACCTTCGTTGTGTAGAGAGAGAGGGAGAGTTGAACGATCTTGTAAGATGCAAATGAACCCCAACAAACGTCATTCTCTTGATTTGGGTTGAGACAGACTCAACGAAGTTGTGAGATGCAAATGAACCCCAACTCACGTCGTTCGCTTGTTACAAATGCCATCCCATACAAGGCACGTATCTCTCCCAAGGATTTGCGAATAGAAACCAATCAGAAGCCACGCAGCAAGCCTATGCAAATGCGCACAGCCTTGTTATGAGAGAACGAGTTGAACGAGCTTGTAAGATGCAAATGAACCCCAACACACGTCATTCTCTTGATTTGGGTTGAGCAAGACTCAACGAAGTTGAACGAGGTTGTGAGATGCAAATGAACCCCAACTCACGTCGTTCGCTTGTTACAAATGTCATTCCTTACAAGGCATGTATCTCTCACGAGGATTTGCGAACAGAAACAATTCAGAAGGCACGCAGCAAGCCTATCCCGGTGCGCATAACCTTCCTTGTGTTGAGAGAGAGGGAGAGTTGAACGATCTTGAAAGATGCAAATGAACCCCAACACTTGTCATTCTCTTAATTTTGGTTGAGATAGACTCAACGAAGTTGAACGAGGTTGTGAGATGCAAATGGACACCAACTCACGTCGTTCGCTTGTTACAAATGTCGTTCCATAGAAGGCACGTATCTCTCCCAAGGATTTGCGAACAGAAATAAATCAGAAGCCACGTGGCAAGCCTATCCCTATGCGCACAGCCTTATTTTGAGAGAGAGAGTTGAACGAGGTTGTAAGATGCAAATGAACCCCAATACACGTCATTCTCTTGATTTGGGTTGAGACAGACTCAACGAAGTCGAACAAGGTTGTGAGATGCAAATGAACCCCAATTTACGTCATTCGGATATTACAAATGAACACGGATACATCGTTCCATACAAAGCACGTATCTCTCCTGAGGATTTGCGAACAGAAACAAATTAGAAGGCACGCGGCAAGCCTATCCCTGTGCGCACAGCCTTCCTTGTTTTCAGAGAGAGAGAGTTGTACGAGCTTGTGAGATGCAAATGAACCCCTACTCACGTCGTTCGCCTGTTACATATGAACACAGACACGTCGTACCATACAAGGCACGTATGTCTCCCAAGGATTTGCAAACAGAAACAAAATCAGAAGTCATGCAGCAAGGCTATCCCTGTGCACATAGCCTTCCTTCTTTTGAGAGAGAGAGTTGAATGGGCTTCTAAGATGCAAATGAACCCCAACACACGTCACTCTCTTGATTTGGGTTGAGACAGACTCAACGAAGTTGAACGAGGTTGTGAGATGCAAATGAACCCCAACTCATGTCGTTCGCATGTTACAAATGAACACGGACACGTCGTTCCATACAAGGCATGTATCTCTCCTGAGGATTTGCGAACAGAAACAAATCAGAAGGTACGCACGCAGCAAGCCTATCCCTGTGTGCACATCCTTCCTTGTTTTGAGAGAGAGAGTTGAACGAGCTTGTAAGATACACATGAACCCCAACTCACATCATTCTCTCGATTTGGGTTGACACAGACTCAACGAAGTTGAACGAGGTTGTGAGATGCAAATGAACCCCTACTCACGTCGTTCGCTTGTTACAAATGAACATGGACACGTCGTTCCATACACAGCATGTATCTCTCCCGAGGATTTGCGAACAGAAACAAATCAGAACGCACGCAGCAAGCCAACCCCTGTGCGCATAACCTTCCTTGTGTTGAGAGAGAGGCAGAGTTGAACGAGCTTGTAAGATGCAAATGAACCCCAACACACGTCATTCTCTTGATTTGGGTTGAGACAGACCCCACAATGTTGAACGAGGTCGTGAGATGCAAATGAACCCCAACTCACGTCGTTCGCTTGTTACAAATGAATACGGAGACGTCGTTCCATACACAGCATGTATCTCTCCCGAGGATTTGCGAACAGAAACAAATCAGAACGCACGCAACAAGCCAATCCCTGTGCGCATATCCTTCCTTGTGTTGAGATAGAGGGAGAGTTGAACAAGCTTGTAAGATATCCCTATGCACACAACCTTCCTTGTTTTGAGAGAGAGAGAGAGAGAGTTGAACGAGCTTGTAAGATGCAAATGAAACCCAACACACGTCATTCTCTTGATTTGTGTTGGGACAGACTCAACGAAGTTGAACGAGGTTGTGAGATGCAATGAACCCCAACTCACGTCGTTCGCTTGTTACAAATGTCGTTCCATACAAGGCACGTATCTCTCCCAAGGATTTGCGAACAGAAACCAATCAGAAGCCACGCAGCAAGCCTATTCAAATGCGCACAGCCTTGTTTTGAGAGAGAGAGTTGAACGAGCTTGTAAGATGCAAATGAACTCCAACACACGTCATTCCCTTGATTTGGGTTGAGACAGACTCAACGAAGTTGAACGAGGTTGTGAGATGCAAATGAACCCCAACTCACGTCGTTCGCATGTTACAAATGTCATTCCATACAAGGCACGTATCTCTCCCAAGGATTTGCGAAGAGAAACAAATCAGAAGGCACGCGGCAAGCCTATCCCTATGCGCACACCCTTCCTTGTTTTGAGAGAGAGTTGAACGAGCTTGTAAGATGCAAATGGACCCCAACACAAGTCATTCTCTTGATATGGGTTGAGACAGACTCAACAAAGTTGAATGAGGTTGTCACATACAAATGAACCCCAACTCACACCGTTCACTTGTTACAAGAGAACACGGACACGTCGTTCCATACAAGGCATGTATCTCTCCTGAGGATTTGCGAACAGAAACAAATCAGAAGGCACGCAGCAAGCCTATCCCTGTGCGCATAACCTTCCTTGTGTTGAGAGAGAGGGAGAGTTGAATGATCTTGTAAGATGCAAATAAACCCCAATACACGTTATTCTTTTGATTTGGGGTGAGAGAGACTCAACTGAGTTGAACGAGGTGTGAGATGCAAATGAACCCCTACTCACATCGTTCGCTTGTTACAAATGAACACGGATACGTCATTCCATACAAAGCACGTATCTTTCCTGAGGATTTGCGAACAGAAACAAATCAGAAGGCACGCAGCAAGCCTATCCCTGTGCGCATATCCTTCCTTGTTTTGAGAGAGAGTTGAACGAGCTTGTAAGATGCAAATGAACCCCAACACACGTTATTCTCTAGATGGGTTCAGACAGACTCAACAAAGTTGAACGAGGTTATGAGATGCAATTGATCTCCAACTCATGTCGTTCGCTTGTTACAAATGAAGACGGACATGTCGTTCCATACAAGGCACGTATCTCTCCCGAGGATTTGCGAACAGAAATAAATCAGAAGGCACGCACGCAGCAAGCCTATCCCTGTGCGCACATTCTTCCTTGTTTTGGGAGAGAGAGTTGAATGAGCTTGTAAGATACAAATGAACCCCAACTCACATCATTCTCTTGATTTAGGTTGAGACAGACTCAACGAAGTTGAACGAGGTTGTGAGATGCAAATGAACCCCAACTCACGTCGTTCGCTTGTTACAAATGAACACGGAGATGTCGTTCCGTACACAGCATGTATCTCTCCCGAGGATTTGCACACAGAAACAAATCAGAACGCACGCAGCAAGCCAATCCATGTGCGCATAACCTTCCTTGTGTTGATAGAGAGGGAGAGTTGAACGAGCTTGTAAGATGCAAATGAACCCCAACACACGTCATTCTCTTGATTTGGGTTGAGACAGACTCAATGAAGTTGAACGAGGTTGTGAGATGCAAATGAACCCCAACTCATGTCGTTCGCTTGCTACAAATGTCGTTCCATACAAGGCACGTATCTCTCCTGAGGATTTGCAAACAGAAACAAATCAGAAGGCACGCACGCAGCAAGCCTATCCCTGTGCGCACATCCTTCCTTGTTTGGAGAGAGAGAGTTGAACGAGCTTGTAAGATACAAATGAACCCCAACTCACATCATTCTCTTGATTTGGGTTGAGATAGACTCAACGAAGTTGAACGTGGTTGTGAGATGCAAATGAACCCCAACTCACGTCGTTCGCTTGTTACAAATGAACAAGATCACATCGTTCCATAAACAGCATGTATCTCTCCCGAGGATTTGCGAACAAAAACAAATCAGAAAGCACGCAGCAAGCCAATCCCTGTGCGTATAACCTTCCTTGTGTTGAGAGAGAGGGAGAGTTGAACGAGCTTGTAGGATGCAAATGAACCCCAACACACGTCACTCTCTTGATTTGGGTTGACACAGACTCAACGAAGTTGAACGAGGTCGTGAGATGCAAATGAACCCTAACTCACGTCCTTCGCTTGTTACAAATGAACACGGATACGTCGTTCCATACAAAGCACGTATCTCTCTCGAGGATTTGTGAACATAAACAAATCAGAAGGGATGCAGCAAGGCTATCCCTGTGCGCACATCCTTCCTTGTTTTGAGAGAGAGAGAGATAGAGTTGAACGAGCTTGTAAGACACAAATGAACCCCAACACACGTTATTCTCTTGATTTGGGTTGAGACAGACTCAACAAAGTTGAACGAGGTTGTCAGATGCAAATAAACCCCAACTCACGTCGTTCGCTTCTTACAAATGTCGTTCCATACAAGGCACGTCTCTCCAGAGGATTTGCGAACAGAAACAAATCAGAAGGCACGTGGCAAGCCTATCCCTATGCGCACACCCTTCCTAGTTTTCAGAGAGAGTTGAACGAGCTTGTAAGATGCAAATGAACCCCAACACACGTCATTCTCTTGATTTGTGTTGGGACAGACTCAACGAACTTGAACAAGGTTGTGAGATGCAAATAAACCCAAACTCACGTCGTTCGCTTGTTACAAATGAACACGGACATGTCGTTCCATACAAGGCACGTATCTCTCCCGAGGATTTGCGAACAGAAACAAATCAGAAGGCACGCAGCAAGCCTATGCCTGTGCGCACATCCTTCCTTGTTTTGAGAGAGAGAGTTGAACGAGCTTGTAAGTTACAAATGAACCCCAACTCACATCATTCTCTTGATTTG
>CM041633.1:29751294-29764744 GCA_023333625.1 Bothriochloa decipiens
AGATGCAAATGAACCCCAACTCACGTCGTTCGCTTGTTACAAATGTCATTCCATACAAGGCACGTATCTCTCCCAAGGATTTGCGAACAGAAACCAATCAGAAGCCATGCGGCAAGGCTATCCATATGCGCACACCCTTCCTTGTTTTGAGAGATAGTTGAACGAGCTTCTAAGATGCAAATGGACCCCAACACACGTCATTCTCTTGATCTGTGTTGGGACAGACTCAACGAAGTTGAACGAGGTTGTGAGATGCAAATGAACCCCAACTCACTTCGTTCGCTTGTTACAAATGAACACGGACATGTCGTTGCACACAAGGCATGTATCTCTCCCGAGGATTTACAAACAGAAACAAATCAGAAGGCACGCAGCAAGCCTATGCCTGTGCGCATAAGCTTCCTTGTGTAGAGAGAAAGGGAGAGTTGAACGATCTTGTAAGATGCAAATGAACCCCAGCACAAGTCATTCTCTTGATTTGGGTTGAGAGAGACTCAACGAAGTTTAACGAAGTTGTGAGATGCAAATGAACCCCAACTCACGTCGTTCGCTTGTTACAAATGTCGTTCCATACAAGGCACGTATCTCTCCCAAGGATTTGCGAACAGAAACCAATCAGAAGCCATGCGGCAAGGCTATCCATATGCGCACACCCTTCCTTGTTTTGAGAGATAGTTGAACGAGCTTCTAAGATGCAAATGGACCCCAACACACGTCATTGTCTTGATATGGGTTGAGATAGACTCAACGAAGTTGAACGAGGTTGTCACAGACAAATGAACCCCAACTCACGTCGTTCACTTGTTACAAAAGAACACGGACACGTCGTTCCATACAAGGCATGAATCTCTCCTGAGGATTTGCGAATAGAAACAAATCAAAAGGCACGTAGCAAGCTTATCCCTGTGCGCATAACCTTCCTTGTCTTGAGAGAGAGGGAGAGTTGAACGATCTTGTTAGATGCAAATAAACCCCAACACATTTATTCTTTTGATTTGGGTTGAGAGAGACTCAACGGAGTTAAACGAGGTTGTGAGATGCAAATGAACCCCAACTCACGTCGTTCGCTTGTTACAAATGAAGACGGACATGTCGTTGCACACAAGGCATGTATCTCTCCCGAGGATTTACAAACAGAAACAAATCAGAAGGCACGCAGCAAGCCTATCCCTGTTCGCATAAGCTTCCTTCTGTAGAGAGAAAGGGAGAGTTGAACGATCTTGTAAGATGCAAATGAACCCCAACACACGTCATTCTCTTGATTTGGGTTGAGACAGACTCAACGAAGTTGAACGAGGTTGTGAGATGCAAATGAACCCCAACTCACAACTCACGTTGTTCGCTTGTTACAAATGTCGTTGCATACAAGGCACGTATCTCACCCGAGGGTTTGCGAACTGAAACAAATCAGAAGGCACGCGGCAAGCCTACTCAAATGCGCATGGCCTTGTTTCGAGAGGGAGAGTAGAACGATCTTGTAAGATGCAAATAAACCCCAACAAACGTTATTCTTTTGATTTGGGTTGAGAGAGACTCAACGAAGTTGAACAAGGTTGTGAGATGCAAATGAACCCCAACTCACGTCGTTCGCTTGTTACAAATGTCATTCCACACAAGGCACATTTCTCTCCCAAGGATTTGCGAACAGAAACCAATCAGAAGCCATGCGGCAAGCCTATCCATATGCGCACACCCTTCCTTGTTTTGAGAGAGAGTTGAACGAGCTTGTAAGATGCAAATGGACCCCTACACATGTCAATGTCTTGATATGGGTTGAGACAGACTCAACGAAGTTGAACGAGGTTGTCACATACAAATGAACCCCAACTCATGTCGTTCACTTGTTACAAAAGAACACGGACACGTCGTACCATACAAGGCATGTTTCTCTCTTGAGGATTTACGAACAGAAACAAATCAGAAGGCACGCGGCAAGCCTATCCCTATAAGCACAACCTTCCTTGTTTTGAGAGAGAGAGTTGAACCAGTTTGTAAGATGCAAATGAACCCCAACACACGTCATTCTCTTGATCTGTGTTGGGGCAGACTCAACGAAGTTGAACGAGGTTGTGTGATGCAAATGAACCCCAACTCACTTCGTTCGATTGTTACAAATGAACACGGACATGTCGTTGCACACAAGGCATGTATCTCTCCCGAGGATTTGCAAACAGAAACAAATCAGATGGCACGCAGCAAGCCTATCCCTGTGCGCATAAGCTTCCTTGTGTAGAGAGAAAGGGAGAGTTGAACGATCTTGTAAGATGCAAATGATCCCCAACACACGTCATTCTCTTGATTTGGGTTGAGACAGACTCAACGAAGTTGAACGAAGTTGTGAGATGCAAATGAACCCCAACTCACGTCGTTCGCTTGTTACAAATGTCGTTCCATACAAGGCACGTATCTCTCCCAAGGATTTGCGAACAGAAACCAATCAGAAGCCATGCGGCAAGGCTATCCATATGCGCACACCCTTCCTTGTTTTGAGAGAGAGTTGAACGAGCTTCTATGATGCAAATGGACCCCAACACACGTCATTGTCTTGATATGGGTTGAGACAGACTCAACGAAGTGGAACGAGGTTGTCACATACAAATGAACCCCAACTCACGTCGTTCACTTGTTACAAAAGAACACAGACACGTCGTTCCATACAAGGCATGAATCTCTCCTGAGGATTTGCGAATAGAAACAAATCCAAAGGCACGTAGCAAGCCTATCCCTGTGCGCATAACCTTCCTTGTGTTGAGAGACAGGGAGAGTTGAACGATCTTGTAAGATGCAAATAAACCCCAACACACGTTTTTCTTTTGATTTGGGTTGAGAGAGACTCAACGGAGTTAAACGAGGTTGTGAGATGCAAATGAACCCCAACTCACGTCGTTCGCTTGTTACAAATGAAGACGGAGACGTCGTTCCATAGAAGGCACTTGTCTCACCCGAGGATTTGCGAACAGAAACAAATTAGAAGGCACGCGGCAAGCCTATCCCTATAAGCACAACCTTCCTTGTTTTGAGAGAGAGAGTTGAACCAGCTTGTAAGATGCAAAGGAACCCCAACACACGTCATTCTCTTGATCTGTGTTGGGACAGACTCAACGAAGTTGAACGAGGTTGTGTGATGCAAATGAACCCCAACTCACTTCGTTCGATTGTTACAAATGAACACGGACATGTCGTTGCACACAAGGCATGTATCTCTCCCGAGGATTTGCAAACAGAAACAAATCAGAAGGCACGCAGCAAGCCTATCCCTGTGCGCATAAGCTTCCATGTGTAGAGAGAAAGGGAGAGTTGAATGATCTTGTAAGATGCAAATGATCCCCAACACACGTGATTCTCTTGATTTGGGTTGAGACAGACTCAACGAAGTTGAACGAAGTTTTGAGATGCAAATGAACCCCAACTCATGTCGTTTCCTTGTTACAAATGTCGTTCCATACAAGGCACGTATCTCTCCCATGGATTTACGAACAGAACCAATCAGAAGCCATGCGGCAAGCCTATTCAAATGCGCACAGCCTTGTTTTGAGAGAGAGAGCTGAACGAGCTTGTAAGATGCAAATGAACTCCAACAAACGTCATTCTCTTGATTTTGGTTGAGACACACTCAACAAAGTTGAACGAGGTTGTGGGATGTAATTGAACCCCAACTCACGTCGTTCGCTTGTTACAAATGTCGTTCCATACAAGGCATGTATCTCTCCCTAGGATTTGTAAACAGAAACAAATCAGAAGGCACGTGGCAAGCCTATCCCTATGTGCATAACCTCCCTTATGTTGAGAGAGAGGGAGAGTTGAACGAGGTTGTAAGATGCAAATGAACCCCAACACACGTCATTCTCTTGATTTGCGTTGAGACAGACTCAACGAAGTTGAACGAGGTCGTGAGATGCAAATGAACCCCAACTCATGTCGTTCGCTTGTTACAAATGAACATGGATACGTCGTTCCATACAAAGCACGTATCCCTCCTGAGGATTCGCGAACAGAAACAAATCATAAGGCACGCAGCAAGCCTATCCCTATGCGCACATCCTTCCTTGTTTTGAGAGAGAGAGAGTTGAACGAGCTTGTAAGATGCAAGTGAACCCCAACATACATTATTCCCTTGATTTGGGTTAAGACAGACTCAGCGAAGTTGAACGAGGTTGTGAGATGCAAATGAACCCCAACTCATCTCGTTCGCTTGTTACAAATGAACACGGACACGTCGTTCCATACAAGGCACGTATCACTCCTGAGGATTTGCGAATGGAAACAAATCAGAGGGCACGCACGCAGCAAGCCTATGCCTGTGCGCACATCCTTCCATGTTTTATGAGAGAGTGTTGAACGAGCTTGTAAGATACAAATGAACCCCAACTCACATCATTCTCTTGATTTGGGTTGAGACAGACTCAACGAAGTTCAACGAGGTTGTGAGATGCAAATGAACCCCAACTCACATCGTTCACATGTTACAAATGTCGTTCCATACAAGGCACGTATCTCTCCCGAGGATTTGCGAATAGAAACAAATCAGAAGGCACGCGGCAAGCCTATGCCTATGCGCACAACCTTCCTTGTTTTGAGAGAGAGAGTTGAACAAGCTTGTAAGATGCAAATGAACCCCAACACATGTCATTCTCTTGATTTCTGCTGAGGCAGACTCAACGAAGTTGAACGAGGTTGTGAGATGCAAATGAACCCCAACTCACGTCGTTCGCTTGTTACCAATGTCGTTCCATACAAGGCACGTATCTCTCCTGAGGATTTGCGAACAGAAACAAATCAGAAGGCACGCGGCAAGCCTATCCCTATGCGCACAACCTTCCTTGTTTTGAGACAGAGAGTTGAACGAGCTTGTAAGATGCAAATGAACCCCAACACATGTCGTTCTCTTGATTTCTGTTGAGACCGACTCTACGAAGTTGAACGAGGTTGTGAGATGCAAATGAACCCCAACTCACGTCGTTCGCTTGTTACAAATGAACACAGACATGTCGTTCCATACAAGGCTTGTATCACTCCCGAGGATTTGCGAATAGAAACAAATCAGAAGGCACGCAGCAAGCCTATCCCGGTGCGCATAACCTTCCTTGTGTTGAGAGAGATGGAGAGTTGAACGTTCTTGAAAGATGCAAATGAACCCCAACACACGTCATTCTCTTAATTTGGGTTGAGACAGACTCAACGAAGTTGAACTTGGTTGTGAGATGAAATGGACCCCAACTCAGGTCGTTCGCTTGTTACAAATGTCGTTCCATACAAGGCACGTATCTCTCCCAAGGATTTGCGAACGGAAACAAATCAGAAGCCACGCGGCAAGCCTATCCCTATGTGCACAGCCAGCCTTATTTTGAGAGAGAGAGTTGAACGAGGTTGTAAGATGCAAATGAACCCCAACACACGTCATTCTCTTGATTTGGGTTGAGACAGACTCAACGAAGTTGAACAAGGTTGTGAGATGCAAATGAACCCCAATTTACGTCATTCGGATGTTACAAATGATCACGGATACATCGTTCCATACAAAGCACATATCTCTCCCGAGGATTTGCGAACAGAAACAAAATCAGAAGGCACGCGGCAAGCCTATCTCTGTGCGCACAGCCTTCCTTGTTTTTAGGGAGAGAGAGTTGTACGAACTTGTGAGATGCAAATGAACCCCAACTCACGCCGTTCGGCTGTTACAAATGAACTCAGATACGTCGCACCATACAAGGCACGTATCTCTCTCAAGGATTTACGAACAGAAACAAATCAGAAGGCACGCAGCAAGCCTATCCCTGTGCACATAGCCTTCCTTCTTTTGAGAGAGAGAGAGTTGAATGAGCTTCTAAGATGCAAATGAACCCCAACACACGTCGTTCTCTTGATTTGGGTTGAGACAGACTCAACGAAGTTGAACGAGGTCGTGAGATGCAAATGAACCCCAACTCACATCGTTCGCTTGTTACAAATGAACACGGACACGTCGTTCCATACAAGGCATGTATCTCTCCGGAGGATTTGCGAACAGAATCAAATCAGAAGGCACACAGCAAGCCTATCCCTGTGCGCATAACCTTCCTTGTGTTGAGAGAGAGGGAGAGTTGAACGATCTCGTAAGATGCAAATAAACCCCAATACACGTTATTCTTTTGATTTGGGTTGAGAGAGACTGAATGGAGTTGAACGAGGTTGTGAGATGCAAATGAACCCCAACACATGTCGTTCGCTTGTTACAAATGGACACGAACACGTCGTTCCATACAAGGCACGTGTCTCTCCCAAGGATTTGAGAACAGAAACAAATCAGAAGGCACGCACGCAGCAAGCCTATCCCTGTGCGCATAGCCTTCCTTGTTTTCAGGGAGAGAGAGTTGTACGAGCTTGTGAGATGCAAATGAACCCCAACTCACGTCGTTTGCCTGTTACAAATTAACTCAGATATGTCGTACCATACAAGGCACGTATCTCTCCCGAGGATTTGCGAACAGAAACAAATCAGAAGGCACGCAGCAAGCCTATCCCTGTGCACATAGCCTTCCTTCTTTTGAGAGAGAGAGAGTTGAATGAGCTTCTAAGATGCAAATGAACCCCAACACACGCCACTCTCTTGATTTGGGTTGAGACAGACTCAACGAAGTTGAACGAGGTTGTGAGATGCATATGAACCCCAACTCACGTCATTCGCTTCTTACAAATGTCGTTCCATACAAGGCACGTATCTCTCCAGAGGATTTGCGAACAGAAACAAATCAGAAGGCATGTGGCAAGCCTATCCCTATGCGCACACCCTTCCTTGTTTTGAGAGAGAGTTGAACGAGCTTGTAAGATGCAAATGGACCCCCAACACACGTCATTCTCATGATATGGGTTGAGACAGACTCAACAAAGTTGAACGAGGTTGTCACATACAAATGAACCCCAACTCACGTTGTTCACTTGTTACAAAAGAACACGGACACGTCGTTCCATACAAGGCATCTATCTCTCCTGAGGATTGGGGAACAGAAACAAATTAGAAGGCACGTAGCAAGCCTATCCCTGTGCGCATAACCTTCCTTGTGTTGAGAGAGAGGGAGAGTTGAACGATCTTGTATGATGCAAATAAACCCCAATACACGTTATTCTTTTGATTTGGGTTGGGAGAGACTCAACGGAGTTGAACGAGGTTGTGAGATGCAAATGAACCCCAACTCACGTCGTTCGCTTGTTACAAATGAACACGGATACGTCGTTCCATACAAAGCACGTATCTCTCCTGAGGATTTGCAAACAGAAACAAATCAGAAGGCACGCAGCAAGCCTATCCCTATGCGCACATCCTTGCTTGTTTTCAGAGACAGAGAGTTGAACGAGCTTGTAAGATGCAAATGAACGCCAACACACGTTATTCTCTTGATTTGGGTTAAGACAGACTCAACAAAGTTGAACGAGGTAGTGAGATGCAAATGAACCCCAACACATGTCGTTCGCTTCTTACAAATGAACACGGACACGTTGTTCCATACAAGGCACGTATCTCTCCCGAGCATTTGCAAACAGAAACAAATCAGAAGGCACGCGGCAAGCCTATCCCTATGCGCACAACCTTCCTTGTTTTGAGAGAGAGAGGGAGAGTTGAACGATCTTGTAAGATGCAAATAAACCCCAATACACGTTATTCTTTTGATTTGGGTTGAGAGACTCAACGGAGTTGAACGAGGTTGTGAGATTCAAATGAACCCCGACTCACGTCGTTCGCTTATTACAAATGAACACGGATACGTCGTTCCATACAAAGCACGTATCTCTCCCGAGGATTTGCAAACAGAAACAAATCAAAAGGAACGCATGCAGCAAGCCTATTCCTGTGCGCACATCCTTCTTTGTTTTGAGAGAGAGAGTTGAACGAGCTTGTGAGATACAAATGAACCACAACTCACATCATTCTCTTGATTTGGGTTGAGACAGACTCAACGAAGTTGAACGAGGTTGTGAGATGCAACTGAACCCCAACTCACGTTGTTCGCTTGTTACAAATGGACACGGACACGCCGTTCCATACACAGCATGTATCTCTCCCGAGGATTTGCGAACAGAAACAAATCAGAACGCACGCAGCAAGCCAATCCCTGTGCGCATAACCTTCCTTGTGTTGAGAGAGAGGGAGAGTTAAACGAGCTTGTAAGATGGAAATGAACCCCAACACACGTCAGTCTCTTGATTTGGGTTGAGATAGACTCAACGAAGTTGAACCAGGTCGTGAGATGCAAATGAACCCCAACTCACGTCGTTCACTTGTTACAAATGAACATGGATACGTCGTTCCATACAAAGCACGTATCTCTCCCGAGGATTTGCGAACATAAAAAATCAGAAGGCATGCAGCAAGCCTATCCCTGTGCGCACATCCTTCCTTGTTTTGAGAGAGAGAGACAGAGAGTTCAACGAGCTTGTAAGATACAAATGAACCCCAACACACGTTATTCTCTCGATTTGGGTTGAGACGGAGTCAACGAAGTTGAACGAGGTTGTCAGATGCAAATAAACCCCAACTCAGGTCGTTCGCTTGTTACAAATGAACACGGACACGTCGTTCCATACAAGGCACGTATCTCTGCCGAGGATTTGCGAACAGAAACAAATCAGAAGGCACGCGGCAAGCCTATCCCTATGCGCACAACCTTCCTTGTTTTGAGATAGAGAGAGTTGAACGAGCTTGTAAGATGCAAATGAACCCCAACACACACGTCATTCACTTGATTTGTGTTGGGACAGACTCAACGAAGTTGAACAAGGTTGTGAGATGCAAATGGACCCCAACTCACGTCGTTCGCTTGTTACAAATGAACACGGACATGTCGTTGCACACAAGGCATGTATCTCTCCCAAGGATTTACAAACATTAACAAATCAGAAGGCACACAGCAAGCCTATCCCTGTGTGCATAAGATTCCTTGTGTAGCGAGAAAGGGAGAGTTGAACGATCTTGTAAGATGCAAATGAACCCCAACACACGACATTCTCTTGATTTGGGTTGAGACAGACTCAATGAAGTTGAACGAAGTTGTGAGATGCAAATGAACCAAAACTCACGTCGTTCGCTTGTTACAAATGTCATTCCATACAAGGCACGTATCTCTCCCAAGGATTTGCGAATAGAAACCAATCAGAAGCCACGCAGCAAGCCTATTCAAATGCGCACAGCCTTGTTTTGAGAGAGAGAGTTGAACAAGCTTGTGAAATGCAAATGAACACCAACACACGTCATTCTCTTGATTTGGATTGAGACAGACTCAACGAAGTTGAACGAGCTTGTGAGATGCAAATGAACCCCAACTCACGTCATTCGCTTGTTACAAATGTTGTTCCACACAAGGCACGTATCTCTCCCGAGGATTTGCAAACAGAAACAAATCAGAAGGCATGCACGCAGCAACCCTATCCCTGTGCGTACATCCTTCCTTGTTTTGAGAGAGAGAGTTGAACGAGCTTGTAAGATACAAATGAACCCCAACTCACATCATTCTCTTGATTTGGGTTGAGACAGACTCAACGAAGTTGATCGAGGTTGTGAGATGCAAATGAACCCCAACTCACGTCGTTTGCTTGTTACAAATGAACACGGACACATCGTTCCATACACAGCATGTATCTCTCCCGAGGATTTGCGAACAGAAACAAATCAGCACGCACGCAGCAAGCCAATCCCTGTGCGCATAACCTTCCTTGTGTTGAGAGAGAGGGAGAGTTGAACGAGCTTGTAAGATGGAAATGAACCCCAACACACGTCATTCTCTTGATTTGGGTTGAGACAGACTCAACGAAGTTGAATGAGGTCGTGAGTTGCAAATGAACCCCAACTCACGTCGTTCGCTTGTTATAAATGAACACGGATACGTCATTCCATACAAAGCACGTGTCTCTCCCGAGGATTTGCGAACATAAACAAATCAGAAGGCACGCAGCAAGCCAATCCCTGTGCGCGCATCCTTCCTTATTTTGGGAGAGAGAGACAGAGAGTTGAACGAGCTTGTAAGATGCAAATGAACCCCAACACACGTTATTCTCTCGATTTGGGTTGAGACAGACTCAACGAAGTTGAACGAGGTTGTCAGATGCAAATAAACCCCAACTCACGTCGTTCGCTTGTTACAAATGAAGACGGACACGTCGTTCCATACAAGGCACGTATCTCTGCCGAGGATTTGCAGACAGAAACAAATCAGAAGGCACGCGGCAAGCCTATCGCTATGCGCACAACATTCCTTCTTTTGAGAGAGAGAGAGTTGAACGAGCTTGTAAGATGCAAATGAACCCCAACACACGTCATTCTCTTGATCTGTGTTGGGATTGACTCAACAAAGTTGAACGAGGTTGTGAGATGCAAATGAACCTTAACTCACTTCTTTCGCTTGTTACAAATGAACACGGACATGTCGTTGCACACAAGGCATGTATCTCTCTCGAGGATTTAAAAACAGAAGCAAATCAGGAGGCACGCAGCAAGCCTATCCCTGTGCACACATCCTTCCTTATTTTGAGAGAGAGAGAGTTGAACGAGCTTGTAAGATGGAAATAAACCCCAACACACGTCATTCTCTTGATTTGGGTTGAGACAGACTCAATGAAGTTGAACGAAGTTGTGAGATGCAAATGAACCCCAACTCACGTCGTTCGCTTGTTACAAATGTCGTTCCATACAAGGCACGTATCTCTCCCAAGGATTTGCGAACAGAAACCAATCAGAAGCCACATGACAAGCCTATTCAAATGCGCACAGCCTTGTTTTGAGAGAGAGAGTTGAACAAGCTTGTAAGATGCAAATGAACTCCAACAAATGTCATTCTCTTGATTTTGGTTGAGACAGAATCAACGAAGTTGAACGAGGTTGTGGGATGTAATTGAACCCCAAATCACGTCGTTCGTTACAAATGTCGTTCCATACAAGGCACGTATCTCTCCCGAGGATTTGTAAACAGAAACAAATTAGAAGGCACGTGGCAAGCCTATCCCTATGCGCACACCCTTCCTTGTTTTGAGAGAGAGAGAGTTGAAGGAGCTTGTAAGATACAAATGAACCCCAACTCACATCATTCTCTTGATTTGGGTTGATACAGACTCAACGAAGTCGAACGAGGTTGTGAGATGCAAATGAACCGCAACTCACGTCGTTTGCTTGTTACAAGTGAACACGGACACGTCGTTCCATACACAGCATGTATCTCTCCCGAGGATTTGCGAACAGAAACAAATCAGAACGCACGCAGCAAGCCAATCCCTGTGCGCATAACCGCCCTTGTGTTGAGAGAGAGGCAGAGTTGAACGAGCTTGTAAGATGCAAACGAACCCCAGCACACGTTATTCTTTTGATTTGGGTTGAGAGAGACTCAACAGAGTTAAACGAGGTTGTGAGATGCAAATGAACCCCAACTCACGTTGCTCGCTTGTTACAAATGAAGACGGACACGTCGTTCCATACAAGGCACGTATCTCTCCTAAGGATTTGCGAACAGAAACAAATCAGAAGGCACGCGGCAAGCCTATCCCTATGCGCACAACCTTCGTTGTTTTGAGAGAGAGAGAGTTCAATGAGCTTGTAAGATGCAAATGAACTCCAACACACATCATTCTCTTGATCTGTGTTGGGACAGACTCAACGAAGTTGAACGAGGTTGTGAGATGCAAATGAACCCCAACACATGTCATTCGCTTGTTACAAATGAACACGGACACGTCGTTCCATACAAGGCACGTATCTCTCCCGAGGATTTACAAACAGAAACAAATCAGAAGGCACACACGCAGCAAGCCTATCCCTGTGTGCACATCCTTCCATGTTTTGAGAGACAGAGAGTTGAACGAGCTTGTAAGATGCAAATGAACCCCAACTCACGTTATTCTCTTGATTTGGGTTCAGACAGACTCAACGAAGTTGAACGAGGTTGTGAGATGCAAATGAACCCAACTCACGTCGTTCGCTTGTTACAAATGAAGACGGACCCGTCGTTCCATACAAGGCACGTATCTCTCCCGAGGATTTGTGAACAGAAACAAATCAGAAGGCACGCGGCAAGCCAATCCCTGTGCGCATAACCTTCCTTGTGTTGAGAGAGAGGGAGAGTTGAACGAGCTTGTAAGCAAATGAACCCCAACACATGTCAATCTCTTGATTTGGGTTGAGACAGACTCAACGAAGTTGAACGAGGTCGTGAGATGCAAATGAACCCCAACTCACGTCGTTCGCTTGTTACAAATGAACACGGATACGTCGTTCCATACAAAGCACGTATCTCTCCCGAGGATTTGCGAACATAAACAAATCTAAAGGCACGCAGCAAGCCAATCCCTATGCGCACATCCTTCCTTGTTTTGAGAGAGAGAGAGAGAGAGAGAGTTGAACGAGCTTGTAAGATGCAAATGAACCCCAACACACGTTACTCTCTTGATTTTGGGTGAGACAGACTCAACGAAGTTGAACGAGGTAGTCAGATGCAAATAAACCCCAACTCACGTCGTTCGCTTGTTACAAATGAAGACGGACACGTCGTTCCATACAAGGCACGTATCTCTCCCGAGGATTTGCGAATAGAAACAAATCAGAAGGCACGCGGCAAGCCTGTCCCTATGCGCACAACCTTCCTTGTTTTGAGAGAGAGAGTTGAACAAGCTTGTAAGATGCAAATGAACCCCAACACACGTCATTCTCTTGATTTGGGTTGAGACAGACTCAACGAAGTTGAACAAGGTTATGAGATGCAAATGAACCCCAATTTACGTCATTCGGATGTTACAAATGAACACGGATACATCGTTCCATACAAAACACGTATCTCTCCCGAGGATTTGCGAACAGAGATAAATCAGAAAGCACGCGGCAAGCCTATACCGGTGCGCAGAGCCTTCCTTGATTGAGAGAGAGAGAGAGAGTTGAATGAGCTTCTAAGATGCAAATGAACCCCAACACACGCCACTCTCTTGATTTGGGTTGAGACAGACTCAACGAAGTTGAACAAGGTTATGAGATGCAAATGAACCCCAATTTACGTCATTCGGATGTTACAAATGAACACGGATACATCGTTCCATACAAAACACGTATCTCTCCCGAGGATTTGCGAACAGAGATAAATCAGAAAGCACGCGGCAAGCCTATACCGGTGCGCAGAGCCTTCCTTCTTTTGAGAGAGAGAGAGAGAGTTGAATGAGCTTCTAAGATGCAAATGAACCCCAACACACGCCACTCTCTTGATTTGGGTTGAGACAGACTCAACGAAGTTGAACGAGGTTGTGAGATGCAAATGAACCTCAACTCACGTCATTCGCTTCTTACAAATGTCATTCCATACAAGGCACGTATCTCTCCCGAGAATTTGCGAACAGAAACAAATCAGAAGGCATGCGGCAAGCCTATCCCTATGCGCACACCCTTCCTTGTTTTGAGAGAGAGTTGAACGAGCTTGTAAGATGCAAATGGACCCCAACACACGTCATT
>CM041633.1:29814408-29828279 GCA_023333625.1 Bothriochloa decipiens
CAGTGTGTCTTTAAACTGCGGTAACTTTTGCATATGAACTCCGATTTCGGCACACTATGCACCGTTGGAAAGCTCACAAAAAATCGCTCTTGCGATAAACCCTCCGTTGGCGAGTAGTGTGTCTCAAAAACCACGGTGAGTTTTGCATACGAACTCCGATTTGGGCATCGTATACACCTTTAGAACACTCATGAAAAATCGCACATGCGATATACCCTCCGTTGGCGAGCAGTGTGTCTTAAAACTACGGTGAGTTTTGCATATGAACTCTGATTTGGGCGTACTATACACCGTTGGAAGGCTCACAAAAAATCGCACATGCGATAACCCTCCATTGGCGAGCAGTGTGTCTTTAAACTGTGGTAACTTTTGCATATGAACTCCGATTTGGGCGCACTATACACCGTTGGAATGCTCAAGAAAAATCGCATACGAACTCCGATTATGGCGCACTATACACCGTTGGAAGGCTCAAAAAAATCGCATACGAGCTCTGATTATGGTGTACTATACACCGTTGGAAAGCTCACGAAAAATCGCACATACGATAAACCCTCCGTTGGCGAGCAGTGTGTCTTTAAACTGTGGTAACTTTGGCATACGAACTCCGATTTGGGCTTACTATACACCGTTGAAAAGCTAAAGAAAAATCGCACATGCGATAAACCCTCCGTTGGCCACCAGTGTGTCTCAAAAACTACGGTGAGTTTTGCATACGAACTCCGATTTGGGCATCCTATAAACCGTTGGAATGCTCACAAAAAATCGCACATGCGATAAACCCTCCGTTGGCAAGCAGTGTCTCAAAAACCATGGTGACTTTTGCATATGAACTCTGATGTGGGCGTCCTATACACAGTTGCAATGCTCATGAAAAATCGTACATGCGATATACCCTCCGTTGGCGAGTAGTGTACCTTTAAACTGCAGTAACTTTTGCATATGAACTCCAATTTGGGCGCACTATACACCGTTGGAATGATCAAGAAAAATTGTATATGAACTCCAATTATGGCGTACTATACACCATTGGAACGCTCACGAAAAATCGCACATGCGATGTACCCTCCATTGGCGAGCAGTGTGTCTTAAAACTGCGGTATCTTTTGCATACGAACTCCAATTTGGGCACACTATACACCGTTGGAATGCTCAAGAAAATTCGCATACGAACTCCGATTATGGCATACTATACACCGTTGGAAAGCTCACAAAAAATCGCTCATGTGATAAAACCTCCGTTGGAGAGCAGTGTGTTTTAAAACATCGGTAACTTTTGCATACGAACTCCGAGTTTGGCATACTATACACCGTTGGAAAGCTAACGAAAAATCACTCATGCAGTAAACCCACCGTTGGCGAGCAGTGTATCTCAAAAATCACGGTGAGTTTTGCATACGAACTCTGATATGGGCATCCTATAAACCGTTTGAAAGCTCACGAAAAATCGCTTATGCGATAAACCCTCCGTTGGTGAGTACTGTGTCTTAAAACTGCAGTGAGTTTTGCATATGAACTCTGATTGGGCGTACTATACACCGTTGGAAAGCTCATGAAAAATCGCACAAGCGATAAACCCTCCGTTGGCGAGTAGTGTGTTTTAAAACTGCGGTAACTTTTGCATACGAACTCCGATTTTGGCATACTATACAACGTTGGAAAGCTAATGAAAAATCACTCATGCGATAAACCCTCCGTTGATCAGCTGTGTTTCTCAAAAACCACGATGAGTTTTGCATACGTACTCGGATTTGGGCGTCCTATACCCTATTGGAAAGCTCACAAAAAATCTCTCATGCAATAAACCCTCCATTGGCGAGTAGTGTCTCAAAAACCACGGTGACTTTTGCATACGAACTCTGATTTGGGCGTCCTATACACCATTGGAGCGCTCACGAAAAATCGCACATGCGATAAACCCTCCGTTAGCGAGCAGTGTGTCTTAAAACTACGGTGAGTTTAGCATATGAACTCTGATTTGGGCGTACTATACACCGTTGGAAAGCTCATGAAAAATTGCACATGCGATAAACCCTCCGTTGGTGAGTAGTGTGTCTTTAAACTGCGGTAACTTTTGCATATGAACTCCGATTTGGGCACACTATACACCGTTGGAATGCTCAAGAAAAATCGCATACGAACTCCGATTATGGCGTACTATACACTGTTGGAAAGCTCAACAAAAATCGCATACGAGCTCTGATGGGTTTTTGGCTACACTTATGGCACTGGTGCTGTCACAGTAAAGTAGCACTCGGGTGAAATCTAAGCCAAACTCTCTCAAGGTAGCAACTATCCAAAGCAGCTGAGAGCAACAAGCGGCAGCAGCAACATACTCAGCCTCACAGGTGGATTAGGCTATGGAAGACTGCTTGCGAGAGGACCAAGAAATAAGAGACAAACCAAGAAACTGACAAGTACCAGAAGTTGACTTTCTCTCAACACGACAGCAACCATAATCAGCATCGGAATAACCAGAAAGTGAGAGGGTGGAAGCAGTCGAGTACCAGAGACCGAATTCAGGAGTAAAACGAAGGTACCTCATGATCCGCTTGACAGCTTGACGATGAGACGTGCGCGGTGAAGACTGAAAGCACGCACAAAGACAGACCGCGAACTGGATGTCCGGTCTCATCGCCGTCAGGTACAGCAGCGACCCGATCGTGCTATGATGCTCTTTTTGATCCATGGCTTCTCCCTCAAGGTCTTCATCCAAGGCAATGGTAGTCGCCACGGGCGTCGAAGGAGGCTTGGCCTCGTCCATGTCGAACTTCTTCAGTAGGTCCTTGGTGTACTTGCCTTGGTGCACAAACGTCCCTTCCCGAGTTTGCTTGATTTGCAACCCGAGAAATAATGTCAACTCACCCATCATACTCATCTGCTCATCAAATCAGAAAACCTTGCCACAAGGGCATGTGAAGAGCCACCAAAGATTATATCATCCACGTATATGTGCACAATGAGAATGTCTTTTCCTTGCTTGAGGAGAAACAAAGTTTTATCAACAGAACCCATGGAAAAACCCTTCCCAAGCAAAAAGGACTTCAACCTAGCATACCAGGCTCTGGGGCTTGTTTGAGACCATACAAGGCTTTGTGGAGTTTGTAAACATGGTCTGGGTGCTTAGGATTTTCAAAGCCAGGGGGTTGCCTCACATACACTTCCTCCTCTATGTACCCATTGAGAAAAGCACTCTTGACATCCATCTGATACAACTTGAACCCTTTCAAAGCTGCAAAGGCTAAAAGTATCCTAATGGCTTCTAAACGGGCAACAGGAGCAAAGGTTTCCTCAAAGTCTATCCCCTCTTTCTAGCAAAACCCCTGAGCAACCAATCTAGCCTTGTTCCTAACTATCACCCCATCCTCACTCTGCTTGTTCTTAAACACCCACTTGGTACCTATGGAATGACACTGTGGAGGTGGAGGAACTAGGACCCAAACTTGGTTTCTCTCAAAGTTCTCAAGCTCCTCATGCATGGCACTGACCCAATCAGCATTAGATAAAGCGTGTCCAATATCTTCGGGCTCAAAATCAGCAACAAAAGTAGAATGTGCGAAATGATAGATTTCATATGACCTGTTGCGAGTGACACGCTGGTTGAGGTTACCGATCATGGTATCAGGAGGATGATGACGCTGAATGTGTACAGGCGCCGTTCTTGATGAAGTAGCCTCTCCCTCAACCGTAGCTGGAGCTCCCTAAGGTGTAAGAGAGGGATACTGGTCATTCGGCCCCCACGAAGTCGAAGAAGAAGGATCAGGGCCTTGAACCGACGTAGTCGTCGCAGGGTCGACAGGGACAGTCGGTGGAGTCGGCTCGGAAGCACCCCAATCGGCATCTTCCTGCTCCTCCTCCACAAAGATGCTTTCACCCATCTCTTGATCACCTACACGCTCAAAGATAGGAGAAGAACAAGGTGTGGTTTCGTTGAAGGTAACTTCACAAGTCTCTATGACGCGATTAGTATTAAGGTTAAGCACTCTATATGCACGTGAATGACTAGCATAACCAAGAAAGATGCCATCAGAAGATCGAGCCTCGAACTTGTCTAAGTTATCTTGCTTGAAAATGAAGCACCTACATCCAAAAACTCTGAAGTAGCTCACCTTGGGAAGACACCCAAACCGCAACTCATAAGAAGTCTTCTTTGTAAAAGCTCAAAGGAAAATATGGTTTGAAATGTGACAAGCTGTGTTGATCGCTTCGGCCCAGTAACGCCTAGGAGTCCTATGCTCATCGAGCATCGTCCTAGCCATCTCAACAAGGGTCTGATTCTTGCGTTCAACAATCCCATTCTGCTGAGGCACATAAGGTGAAGAAAACTGATGCTCAAGACCCAAAGATTTGCAAAAGGCTTCAAAATGAGAGTTCTTGAATTCGGTGCCATTGTCACTACGTATAGCTCTCATGGCATTCTTGGGAAGCTCATTTTGTAGCCTACGAATCAATTCTCGCACATGGGAAAAGCCTCATCCTTGAAAAAGACCCAAGAATAGTGACAAAAGTCTTCCACAATCACAAGAACGTACCACTTTCCACCATCCGACCAAACCCGAGCTGGACCTACAGTGTCCATGTGAAGAAGTTCGCCAGGTTGTTTGGTCATCACTTGGTTTATAGAGTAATGAGAAGCGGCAACCATCTTCCCGTGATGACACGGGTGACAAACCAAGTCCTTCTCAAACTTTAGCTTGGCAATCCTCGGATTAGATCAAGAGAGCTCAACCTTGCAAGCAAGTCAAAGCTCAAATGACCAAGCCTCCTATGCCACTTCCAAAGCTTAGAAGAAGCGCCTGCCACCAAACACCGAGAAGTGCCAAAAGAGTAAGAAAAATCAGCACGAAAGATAGGCCCAAAAGGTATAATCAAACACACAAGATCACCTCACGAATCAAGTATGCGTGAAAGACCCGGCTTAAAGTGCACTTCGAAACCATCTCTAAGGAGTTGCGAAACCGAAAGAAGATTGAAATGCAAGCTCGAAACCAAAGCAACATCCTTGAGCACAAAGTTCTCATTGAGCCTTCATGACCCACAAGAAAGCACCTTACCCTTACCATTGTCCTCAAATGTGATGTACTCCTTGGAGGTCATGGGGTTGAGGCTGGAGAACCAATTTGAATACCTGTCATGTGGCGCGAACACCCGGAATCAACAAGCCATATGTTCTCCAAGCCTCCATGCTGCATTAATAGAAAGACATGGGATGAGCAAATGATCCAACACTAGGGTTAGTAAACTGTGGAGAATACCTGTGCTGGGTCAATTGCCTTGGAAAAGTGTTAGGAAAAACACCACACATGTTGTGTCCCATGGGAGAGAAGCGATCACCACGAGAGAGAAAACGTGGTCCGCTAGAAGTGTAGGACTGAGAGCCACTGCCACGGGACCTGGAGTCATATTGAGGACGACTTGGTCCATGCCGGGCACGACCATCACATGATCTCACAAACTGAGGCCTAGCACCTTGAGATCTTGCACCTCTTGGTCTAGTGTTACGCCTCTGAGCGGGTGAACTATGCATGCCATGAGAAGGGTGATGCATGTCCTGCTGGTAAAGCTCAAACGCACGCCTCTCATCTCTCTTCCTCCTAAAGCAAAACTCAAACAAGTGACCATCCCTCTTGCAATAATCAGAGTGATACACCTCTCTCTTGGGTGGTGGATGACTCACTCTGTTGTGGGCATGACTCACTCTTGGAGGTGGTTTGGCTTTAGAAAGGGCTTATCAGAGATGTTTGGTAGAGTGTCAATGGGTTCCTAAGGTGGTTAGGTATTGGAATCCACACTTGTTTCTGAGGTGGAGGTTTGGGAGGCTCTTCAAGCACTCCATCCTTCACAATGGGCTTGATAGGCTCAGAGGGCTTTGGTGGATTAATCTTTATGAGCTTGGGAGGATTGGTGGGTTCTCACTCGTGCTCAAACCACTATGTTCACCAACCTTGCCAAAGACATTGTTACCCTTCCCACCTAAAGCAAAGCCTAAACCCGTTGTGTCAGTACCCCCTTGTACTGACTCATCATCATGCCCAACTGTGGCTCACTGCAAGAAAGCCAACTCAAGATGTGCCAAAGGAATGTGTTTTCCTCTTTGGTCTTTCTCTTGTCATGCCTACAATTAGCAAGCTCTAGCTCCAAAGGCTCACAACAAAGACACTGAGCACTAGTACCGTCCGCACTAGACTTCTCAAGAAAAGCGATCCTAGCAACCTTCTCAGAAAGCTCAGAGCACAACTCAGCATAAGACTTGCAAGGACCTGACAAAACAGGCTCAGCTCTAACCCTATCTAACTTCTTGACCAAAGCAGAGTACTTAGATTGCAAAGAAACAAGACTAGACATGTGAACAGTGCATTCATCGCACTCAGTCTCGTTAGATAGAACAACTCTATCCTTCTTGACACGCTCAAGTTCATCTAAGGCCTTGAGAGGCTTAGCCTTGAAGTCATTTCATTCTTTAGCAGCACGAATAAGCAAAGCGTCCTACTTTAGCATGGTGTCATTCACAGATTCAACATCAACGAGAAGAGATTCGATTGTGAGTTCTACCTCAGGCTCGGTGTCGACCTCGTCGTTGTTGCCGGTGGTGGTGTCGTCAAACGCCATGGTGCAGTAACCTCCTCGGCGCTTGTTGGCATAGAAGCTCAAGCCGTTGAACTTGTTCTCGACCTTCTTCTCGGACTCATCATCACTCGGAGGAGATCATCATCAGAGTCGATGTTGCTGAAAGACACGACGAGGGCTCGCTGCTTTGCTTCCAGCTGCTTGAAGTACTTCTTCATGCGCTCGGGGTTGAAGTTTTTCTTGGACTTGTACTTACAAGGGGACGACTCATGCTTGTCCTTTGCCTTGGAGTAGTCGTGCTTGTCGGAGTAGCTCTTGTTCTTGTTGGGGCAGCTAGCGATGTAGTGGTCGGGCTCTCCACATCCAAAGCAACCTTGCTTGTTGGCACCACGTCGACGGTTCAAGCAGTTGTTGTGAAACCACGAGAACTTGCTGATGACAAGCGCCAGCTCTCATCCCCAAAAGCCTCCATCTGCTCCTCTATTGCAGACACAAGAGAGGACAAGGCAAGAGACAACTGTGATGGGTTAGCCAAAGAAGAACTTGAACTTGAGTTACCTGACACCAAAACCATGGTAGGAGCAGACGGATTCTTGATCCTAGCCTGCATCTGGAGGTCGATCTCGGTGGACTTGAGCTTGCTGAGCAACTCATCCACGGTGAGAGTCTCGTAGTTGGCCAATTCGATGATCGCCTGCACCTTGACCTCCCAGACCCTTGATCTAGAGCATATAGAAGCTTGAGTGCTCTCTGATGATTGTCATAGGGCATAGCTGCATTGTTAGCTCGCATGTTGTTCACAATGGTGGTAAAGCGAGAGAACATCGAATCAACAGACTCCCATCAACTTGAGTGAAGTTCTCATACTCCCTCTTGTATGTCTCGTAGAGTCTGGTTTTGACATGGGCTGTACCCTCATGGAAGCTTTGAAGCCTCCTCCAGATCTCACGAGCAGTCACACAATCAGAAACACGATCAAACTTAGGAATTGAAAGAGTAGCATAAAGCTCAGCACGGGCAATATTGTTCGCATTGTGTTGGTTGATCTGCTCTTGATTGACATGGGCATCAAGTACCACGTAATCAGCATTCTCAATGATCTCCTAAACACACGAATCAATCCCCAAGAGGTGCGCTTGCATCCGAATCTTCCAATATGAGTAGTTCTCCCCATTGAATTGGGGTGGCTTGCTCGGTCGGTGATTCAAAGCCATGTCGCCTTTTGTGGATCACAGACCGATTAAGGTGGAAGTGATCCTTAACTAGCTCCAATACCAATTGAAGGACCGAAAACGGCGACCAAAGGGGGGTGAATGGGAGCCATAAAAATTTCTCATGAAATATTTAGGCTACTGTCCCAACTTCACTGCCAAACACGCAAACCAAACACTGTGATGTCCATGATGGATATTCCCTACAAACACAGTGGAACACCACAAAGCCAATGCGAGAGACGAAGATAGAAATGGAGATCAAACGCAACTGGTCGGGAGCTGGTTGGCAACTGGATGGGAACTGGTCGAGAACAGGTCGGGACCACGTTGATCACGGTGGTCGGTAACAGGACGAAAACTGGTTAGGAACTGGTCGGGACCACGTCGATCACGGTGGTCGACAAGTGGTTGGAAACTGATCAGGAACTAGTCGGGACCACGTTGATCACGGTGGTCGGTAACAGGATGAAAACTGGTTAGGAACTGGTTGGGACCACGTCGATCATGGTGGTCGGCAAGTGGTTGGAAACTGATCAGGAACTAGTTGAGACCACGTTGATCACGGTGGTCGGCAAGTGGTCGAAAACTAGTCGGGAACTGGTTGGGACCACGTCGATCACGGTGGTCAGCAAGTGCTGCTCAAATGAGCTCACACGCCTGAGCACACAATGTTGGTAGCACTGCTGTTAGGCCCCACACAAGAATCCCTCATGCAGTCAGAAAGCGGAGAACGAACAAAACTGATGAAAGAATACCTGCTCTAGACAGCAGCGACGCGAGAGGGAAAATCAACGAAAACTTGATCAGATCAATACAGATCGACACCAGATTTTGCACAGGCCATCATAATGGAGATGGAAAACTATCCCCGAGAAATCGTTACTCAATTTAAACTCAATGACCGGGGAAAGCAAATCTAGGCCAAGAACTCAGTTTTTCCCCAAAAATGCAAATCTTACGATTTCTTGATGCACTAGTGGAATTGGTACAAATCACTTGATGATCTAGTTCATCACTCGACAAAGCATCAATCAGCACAAAAAGAACAAGCCAAATCGCTCCAAATCCGATGAATAAAAATTTGTCCAAAAATACCACCAAAAGTCAACACAGCACAGAGACAAACGAAAATCTCAAAACAAAAGTCAACACCCGGAGGGCACGAGGAGGGATTAGGGCCTCCTCTTCCCACTCAAAAATCTCTGGAGAACATCACACAAGAATTTGTTCTTGGACCTCTAAATAAGAACGTGAACAGAAGGGGTAGCTGGATACTGGAAAAGGAAAAACAAAAAATGACCGAGGTACTTCCGAGTGGGGGCAGTCCACTCTTATTTATATGCCCATTACATAATTCCACTTCTGCCCCTAGATATTTTTAGAGCGAACCACCTAGCCAAGGGCACTATGGTCCAACTCAAGATTTCTGATCTGACGACCACCGCACCTTCTCACCAGTAGCCTTGCCTCGACGCAATCTCCCCGATGGCGCCACGTGCCGTCCGTCCGCATCGGGACCTTCGCCCGGGTTTGGAGGCCCAAACCCGTGAAACCCGTCATCGATGGTTTTGAGGGCAAACCACCAAACCTTCCGCGAGTATCGTACCACGTACGCATCCCCCCGATGGTTTTGAGGACAAACCACCAAACCTCCTCACGAGTAGCGTACCGCGTACGCATCCCCTGCCATGTACACTTGCGCTCGTCGATGTCCCAAGTGTCAGCCACCCGCGGCTGGCCATCCAGTCGTCTGGTCTGTCAGTCCAAGCCTAGCGTCCGCCCTTCACCGTAGCTAGTCCGTCAGCACGGCACGCCCTACTTGACCTTCTCCCGACCGTTGCCACCGCCTCTGGACTCCACACCTGCACATCACTAGCCAAGAGACACGTTTTGACACATAACCCTGTGCCAGGGGATTAGTAGAACCGCCGAACCAACCACTAACCACAAGTGTTGGACATTTTGACAATCGCTCATCACACCAACAAAGATGCTACACCATGATATGAAAAATCATGTGTTTGCAATGACTTATCCTTCCAGCTAAATGCGGGGCATGCATTCAATATGACTTGAGGACGTACAACGAACGAGGCCCTAGTTCGACACAGACGGGATAAACAACACAGAACCTCTAGTTCCATCCACAGCACCCATCCCGCTCGGTCTCGATTTATTATCTCCACATGGTTATTCCAGTATAACAAGGTAGCCAACCATCTCTGAGTCACCACTTATAACTCGCGATGACAGAAAATCGCCCGACTTCTACCAATCTAATTTAAGCAGGGCTAAGCAGATAAATCGATTCCTGAATCTAACAGGGTATAAAGAATATATCGAGGTAGGCAAGGAATATAAGTAATGCATCAATGGTTTCATGCAACACCTATTACTTAATGCATGAAATAAGTAATGGACGCAAGTTAGATATTTGCAAACCACAGGGAGAAATGCTCCGGGGCTTGCCTTCCTTAGACGAACTAGACTGATTCTCCGAGCACTCGTACAACTTCACGTCTTGCTTCTTGTTCCCGATCACCTCCTGTGCGGGAACTTCTCCATTTGGATCCTCGGCATTACGACAGGTGTTCTCTCGTGCAGTCCTGTATGATGTGTATGCATGTATGAATACGAGGAATGCACATGCAATAGATATGGAATATGATGATGATCATGAATGCTTGCACATGACTTCTACAAAGCAGTCATCTTCATCCAAGAACATATACTATAAGCACATGTCATCTACTGTATTCTCTTATCTAAACTATTCAAGATACACAAACAACAAGTCATAATATATAAGACCAGCAAGTAACCATTCTCAAACACAATCATAGCAGCAACTCATCGTGATATATTAATCAAAACCAATCATGCATACAACCTTAAAGAATCATGCATACATATTATTTATATATATAGACACAATTATGAGCTTGCACACTTATTGCATTATAAGCATCCATATATTCTAGACATCAAACTGAATCTGTCCAAAAGCACTAGCAGGTTATACACTTTACATGAGCATATACAAACATTAAAGATAGCATGAAATGATAAAACAAAACATCAATAAACACATATTTAAATAAGGACAAAACTGTATCATATATTTCTATTGCACAGAAAATTCTACAGAAATCACAGGAGATTAAGCATATCTATTAGAGTCTACCATAAAAATATCAGGTCAAAAAAGTAAGTATTCTAGTCTACACAAAAATGACAAGACAACATATTTAAATAAGCATAAAATACTTTACACTATGAAACATGTCAAAAGTTCTCATAATATTATTAGCTACTCCATAGTATAAGAATAGCCCAAAAAAATTATCATGCACAAATTCCTCATATATTATTTACTATGAATTTCTAAACATATTAGGGAAAATAGCACTATAAATAAACAGAGCAATGTTTACACATAATGTAGCCATTAAACATTTTTCACAGATTAAGCCTATCATAAAAAGACTAACAAAACTGGAATCACATTTTTCAGAGCAATATAGGATTTACTATGCATTTCTAAAGATTATAAGTATTTAGCACATAAAATAAAGCTACATATAAAAGTCTCACAAAAATTACATATCATATTTTTCATGCATAGATCTAATCATAAGAAAAGCCATAGCAACTTGAATCACTTCATTCAGACAAGACATGAGCAAGATACACATTTTACAAGATTAAACATAATTTCTAGAAATTCATTTTTGGAATAAACTGAAATCCATATAGGACAAACACTTTGTACAAAGGCCCTTGTACTTTCCTCAAATTAACTAGGGCCAGATCTGTAAACCTTTCGCTCTGGTACATTCGCAGATCGACCCTTCCCTTTTGTCGTATTCTTGAGCGAGGTCCTCCACGGGATGGGGAGCAGAGGAGGCGCCTAGGCTCGTTGTTCCTGGCCGGTAGAGGCAGCACCGGCAGTGAGGGAGGGGCGGCGGAGCACGGTGGTGTAGAGCCACACCTGCCTCTGGCCACGGTTCAGCCTAAGGCTGCTTGAGGCGCCCCGGCCACGTGCAGTCGCCCTGGTGGTGGCCGTGCGAGTGGCGGCGGCGACTCATCAGCGGAACAAACTTCGGCGAACGCGCGCGCTAGATGCAAGAGATTGAGACGAAGTAGATGCGCGCAAAAATAGAGAGGGAGATGGACAGAGCCGGGACCTCGACGGCGAGCCTAAGCTCACGGCCATGGCGGCCATTGCCGGAGACAGAAGAAACGCTCAATTGGGCACTACCTGCAACGATTAGTGGCTGCAAGGTGGAAGAGGGGATGGCGCAGAGCGAGGCGAAGGTTCGCGCATACAAGAGAGGGAGCCAAAGGGTAGGGTAGGTGCTCGAGGGCGACGGAACTCTGGCGGCGACAATGCGAGCTCCGCTCGCTCTATTTGCGTGTGGGCGAGAGAGAGCAAAGTGAAGGGGGAAAATGAGCGGGTGGGCGAGTTGGCGGAGCGCTGCTCCGCGCCTTCAAGACGCCTGGACGGCCGCAGCACCGCCCATCGATGCCGATGCAGGGACGCCACGCGGCGCGAGCGGCCTGAGCCGGTTGGCCACGAAATTTCAGCTCGACGTTTCCCTGACGGCCAGCGAAAACCTATTTTCATTTTCCAAAAGGTTTCCTTTCATGCCCTATATCTCCAAAACTAAGCCGAACTAGACCAAGCTTATATTTAATGAAATGGAGCTCTAGAAGAGTAGAACATTTCATCCAATTTGAGCTAAGCCAAATTCTGCATAGAAATTTAAAATTTAGAGCCCCCAACAAAAAAAATGATTTTAAAATAAAAATCAGCCTTCACTTCTGACTTCTTCACCCTTTTTAAACATTTTTCAATCATTTTCATAAAAAGTGATAATTAAAACTTTTGTTCCTTATAAAATTACCTACAAAATTGATTAAGGGTGCACACACATGCATAAATTCTAGCTACCACTTTTGAACAAGTCAAACAAAGTCACTCTCAAGGTCTACATTGGTCAACCATGACATCAAAGCTTAATTAGCCAAAGTCATTAACATAAACCTAGGTTCATTTGGTACCATAATCATGTCTAGGTTGTTTCAGTGGACAATCATCAAGCACTTGTACTACTTATCATGCTCACATGCAATTCAAGCACATTTTGAACAATTCAAGCATCAAACATGAAATGACATTTAATTTTTTTATTGATGCCATGCATAAAGAATGCAAGTGTTTATGCATGCTAAACACCAGGGGTGTTACACACGATCAAGAATAGTGTGATCAACAGTAAAAGAAAGAATTTTTACCAATCAGTTACCTCAATGGCCCTGCTCTTACTCTGCGACCTCGTTCCGGCCACCGGAACTCGATGAGGAGTCGGAGAATTCATAGATTATGGCAGAAAGCACATAAAGAAATAGGGTTTCGCGCGTGGCGGTGTCATGCCCGAAAATTTGCAGTGTTTCTAAATAGTCAAATTGATTTATTTATGCAATTGTTGATGCATTCATGCTGCTGCATAAGTTTTGGTTGACTTGTTTGAGCTTGTTGTCTAACCTTTGCTTTACTTTCTGGTTGCTAACATGCTCTAACTTGTCTCCTTTAACTCCTAGACTAACCTAACCTGGTCTAACTAGCCTAGACCAGTCCCTAGTGGACCCTAGCCAACCCCAGCCCCTACTAGCCAAGTGTGGCCAGCCCTAGCCGGCCATGGCCAACACTGGCCAGCCATGGCCAAGGCAGCAGCAGCCGGGCAGAGTGGCCAACACTGGCCACCAGCGGCCACAGGCCAGCTAGGCCAAGCTGAACAGCCAGCCCAACCAGCAAGTGCCAGCAACTACGGCCCAGCTCCCTCTCGCCTGTGTCAGCGCGGCATCGCGCCCACGTCAGCCCCGCTGACGTCAACCGCACCTCAGCGACAAGTCGCCAGCGTCGCTGACTAGTGGGGCCCACCTGAATGGGGGCCCACGTGCACAGTGTCGTCTCCCCCACGGAGACGGACACCGAGTGGACCCCAGCTCACACGCGAGCATGCGGCCCAAGGATCGCCGCCGTTGATGAGGACATCAACACTAATCATACATCCAAGTCAGCCACGC
>CM041633.1:29851772-29864358 GCA_023333625.1 Bothriochloa decipiens
CACTCGAGGACCGGCCTTCGCTCCCTCGAGGCTTTGAGGTGGGGCCACGGCCCGTTTTACCTTTCATAGGAAACTCCGTTAGCGAGCAACGGTTCTCTTTTCTTATCGTTGGACGTGCCTTTTGAGGAGAAGGACTTCAGCGGTGCGATCGTGGCGGGCCCAAGCAACGGCTCTCTGTCAGAGGTGTGACGCGTGCGTCTGGTCGAGGATCGAGGGGGGAACGGTCAGGTAAACGCATTAATTGCGGGGAGTTACCTTTTTCCTGCCGCGGGACTCCTCCCGTTGCTCTTCCCGAGTATAAAAACGGAGGGGGACAAGCGTTCGCTCCCTCCTTTGCCATCCTTTCGAACTCCTGCTATCCTACGCGCGTGAGGGTAAAAACTTAGAGCGAGAAGTCGCGATTGGGAACCTTCCTGGTCGTCCGTCCGCTGAGGAGATTCGTGCTGTTGTTGCCGCCGCCGCGCCCACCGAGCAGATCTGTGCTGCCGCTGCCGCCATGGCCCCTATCCTCCAGCCCGCCGAGCCCTGGCGCCCGTCGACCGTGACGCGGCAAAGGCTGATCGAGCTGGTGAGGGAAGGACTTCTCCGCCCCGTCACCGATCCGAATCGGCCGGAGTGGATTGCGCCGCCCAGGGACCACCAAGAGCCAAATCCGCCGGAGGGCTACGTGGTGAGCTTCCTCAAGTATCATCGGCATGGGTTCAGTGTGCCCCCGAGCGAGTTCATGCGGGGGTTGACGAACTTCTACGGCGTCGAGCTCCACCATTTCTCCCCCAACGCCATCTCCAACGCCGCCATCTTCGCGGCCATCTGCGAGGGCTACCTCAGGATGGTGCCACATTGGGAGCTATGGCTCCACCTTTACAAGGGGGAGTGGTTCGCCTCTCGGTGGCGCGAGGAGTAAGGCGAATCATCAGAGCGGGGTGCCTCAACTTCGCGTTGAAGACCGAAAGGTCGGAGGAGCCACGTGAGTACATCCCCACCGGGTTCACGTCCAACCACTCCCGGTGGGACGAGCAGTGGTTCTACCTTCGTAACGACGGCGGCTACCTCCCGCCGTACACCGGGCGGCTTATCGCCGAGCGTCCATACAACTGGCCACACGGTGTCGCGGGAGATCTTCAGCGTCAACTTCATCCCCTCGTCGTCGCGATGAGGACCCTTCGAGAGGCGGGCCTGACGGCGGGTGTGGTGGTCTCGGCCTTCCACAGTCGACGGGTGCTCCCTCTGATGGAGCGCCCGTTGCGGTTGGACGAGATGCTCCCCTCGGCGGCGCCCGAGGTTCTCAAGAGGTGCCGGATGTCCAGTGAGAGGCCGTCCGCTGAGAAAATCGTCGCGCGGGTAAAGGGGATGGTGGCTGGCTCGTTCAGGGTGGAAGACGTCAACCGCCTCCCCATGCAGCCGGAGGAGGGTTGCCTCGACCTGGTGAGTGACTCGACCCATGCCTTTCGCGTTTTCCCCCTCCCTTTCGCTCGTCCCTGTGACTAAACGTCTTTGTGTAGGGGAGAATCGACTACCGGAGATCGAGGCCCCCGCTGAGGGAGGACGCTCCCGATCGTCAGGTAAGACGCTTCACCGCCCAGCAAGAGAAGCGGAGTAAGGACGAGGAGGAGAAGAAGAAAGCTAAGATGCTCCGGGAGCGCGAAAGACTTGCGAAGCGTCGCGCTGAGCAGAGGCGCGACGGGCTCCCAGAGGAGGAGTCTCCCTCGTCCGAGGGAGATGGAGATGATGATGATGACAGTGATGACGTCGAGGGGGTGGAGGGGCGCCTCGACCGCATCTTGTCCGGTTCCTCCCATGCTGACCGCCCCTTCGTGCAGGACGAGGTGGCGGGGCAGCGCGCCCCTCAGCCGGTGGCGTCGGCCTCGGAGCGCCGGCGTGGAAAAAGGGGGGGGCGAGGCCTCGCCTCGAGGAGGTTCACCCCCCTCGCGTCGTACTTGAGGCGGGACCCCACCCACTTCGATCCGGGGAACCCGGTCCCGGTCGTCGGCGCGGGCGACCCCACCGACGGCCCCGGGAAGAGCTCGGCTTCGGGAGGGGTCTCGAAATCTGCTAGCGGTTCAAGGGAGACCCGAAAGGCCTCTATCCCCTTCGGGTAAGTGTCGTTGGTTCGTTTTCTTTTCGTTGCGTCTTCCTTGCGCAATTTAATAAACTTTTTGCCGTTCTGCTTCCCATTCAGGCCCAAGCGCCAGATCGAGGAGGCGTCTCTCGCACCGGCTAAGCGGCTCAAGATGGATGCAGCCGCGAAGATGGAGGCCCCGGTCACAGGTGCGACGTCGAGGCCCTTGGCTCCGTGGGAAGCCAAGTGGTTATCCTCAGCCCTCGGTGCTCTGGCGCGCGGTAGGCTGACGGGTTCCACTCTTGCTGCAGGGTCGAGTGTTTCGGGGTCCGTGGCGGGCAGCGACTCCGAGCCAGGGAGGACGCATGAGGGAGGGAGCGCCTCCTTGACGTCATCGCCTGCGGCCCTCGAGCTCGGCCCGGCACCAGGGGGCGGTGCCCCGACGTCGGGAGCTTCCGTTTCTGGCGGGCCGGAGGCTTCGATCCCCGCACCCCAGGCGGGAGCCCCCGAGGGCCACGAGCCGGGAGAGGAGGTAGTCATCGTGGACCTCGAGGGTGAGGAGACCACGGCCCTTCCTTCCTCGACGGGAGAGCGGTGGCCCTGGCCGGCGGGGCTACGCGAGCTCGAGGCCCGGAGGAAGCAGGAGCAGGGGGCCCTGCAAGAAGCGGAGCTGCCTCGGCCGCAGCAGGAGGGGGAGAAGGAGCCGTCGGAGTGGCGGGAGGAGGAGGAAACTGGGGGCCAGCCCCAGCATCAGCAGGCGCAGCAGACGCCGCCGGGGGACACGGCGCCGCTGGTCCCGCCGGCGCAGCAACCGCCCGAGACGTCGAAGGCGGAGGCGACTTCCGGACTGCCCAAGCAATGGGTGTCCGTGATAACCCTGGACGAGCTGCTGGCCGAAGGAGAAACGGCGTCGAAGGCGTCGATGGTCCCGCGGCTACCGGGGGCACAACCAGAGGAGGCCTCGGTACCGAACCCGACGGAAGACGCGTCGATGGTGGTCCTGCCGGAGCCACAAGTCGTGGTATTGGGGGAAGCGATGGCCTCGATACCTCCGCTGCCTCCGAAGGCGCCAGAAGCAGCGTCGGGTCAGCCGCCGCAATCGTCGACGGAGCAGCCGGAGGAGACGGCGGCTTCTGGCGTGCTGAGGAGGTCGACGTCCGACCCCGGGCTGAGGGATGCCCGCGCCGCGTCGGAGTTCTGCACCCCGGCGGAGTTGGCCGTGAGTTATGGCGCCCTTCACGATGTGGTGGACGAGATCGAGTCCTTGGCGCGAGCCAAGGTCAAGACGGTCCTTCCGCATTGGGGCAAGGAGCGCATCGTACTCCGGGAACTCGGCGACTCCAGCGCTCCGGGGATCGAGATGAACGACCCGGCGGAGGTCAATGCTGGGAGGAGGCCGAGCGGTCCTGGGCGTGGCTGCGGCACTTGCTAAAGCTGGGCGTCGAGCTCGCCGAAGGCCTCGACCGGAACCTTGCGGTGAGTGGCTGTGTAGGCCATATGCAGTTTTTTTAAGTTCTTTCGTATGAAAGGCCTCAGCCCTCAACTTCTTGTCCCCAGGAGGCGCGGAGGCGTTCCTACTCCAAGTCGTACTTCCTCCACGAAACGCACAACAGCCAGGAGGAAGTGCTTCGCCAACTCGAAGCCGGCCGCTCTGCGCAGGGCAGGGTGGCCGAGATCGAGGAGGAGCTGAAGCGGGCCAGGGAGGAGGCCGCCAAAGCCAAAGAGGAGGCCGCCCGGGCGAAGGAGGACTCCGAGGCCGCTCGAGGGGAAGCCGCCCACCTCAAGGAGGAGCTCAAGTGTGCCAGGGAGGAGGCTGACGCGGCCAAGGCCGAAGCGGGGAGGGTCAAGGGCGAGAGCATCCGAGCCCAGGAGCGCATCGAGCTACTCGTGAGGGAGGCTCAAAGCTCCGTGGAGCGCATCCGCTCGCTCGAGGCCAGCTTCGCTAAAGTCTCCACGGCGCGCAACACCCTCTCCGCCTTGGCCCAGGAGGAGGAGAACCGGGTCACTAGCCTGGAAGCCCAGCTCGGGGCGATGAAGGCTACCCTCCAAGAGAAGGAGCAGACCATCATCCTGGCTGGTGGCGCCCTCGAGACCCTCCGCTGCGAGAAAACGGAGGTGACCCGGGCCTTCAAGGAGGCCCAGCGGGAGCGGGACGAGGCTCGGGGGGAGCGTGACGCCATGCTGGGGGATCGCAATGCCCTCGAGACTCGCTGTGCTGGTGAGTTCCTTAAAGAGCTTTTGATCATTTTTCTTCCCGTATGGTTTTGTCTGATTCTTGCTTTGTGTTTCAGGCCTCGAATCCGAGCTGCTTGCTACCCAAACCGCCGCCAAGGCGCTGCAGGAGAGCCTCGCGGCGGAGGGGGCGCTTCTCGGCCGGCTCCGGGTTGCCCTCGACGGGCTCTGCGCCTCCTAGGAGGTCGGGCCTGTCGAGGGTACTGAAGAAGACATCCTGGGTGCCGCGCTCGTCGACCGGATCTACTACCTCGACGCCACCCTTCGCGATCGCGTGTGGGAGGCGCTTCATACCGGCGTGAAGCGGGCGCTAGCAGTGGTCTCCTCCGGCTTCGTCTTTGACATGAACGTGAAGCGATGGATGATGTCGGTGAAGAACTCAACTGCCCGTTCGGAGCGGATGTTGCTGATGGGCCAGGCCTCGATCCACTTGGTAAACTTGTTGATGGCAACGAGCAGGTGCATGTACCCTTTGGTTGTCCTCTTGAGAGGCCCCACAAGATCGAGCCCCCAGACCGCGAACGGCCAGGTGATGGGGATCATTTGTAGGGCGTGAGCTGGGAGGTGCGTCTGCTTGGCGTAAAATTGACACCCTTTGCACGAACGGACAATGTTTGTGGCGTCAAAAATGGATGTCGGCCAGTAGAAACCCTGTCGAAAGGCATTGCCTACGAGGGTCCTTGGTGCTGTGTAATGGCCGCAGGCCCCCGAGTGTATGTCCTCGAGGAGCCTCCTGCCTTCCTCGATGGTAATGCAGCGCTGAAGAACGCCTGAGGGGCTTTGCCTGTAGAGTTCCTTGCCGTCACCGTAGATGATGTAGGACTTGGCCCGTCGCGCGATCCGTCGAGCTTCGGTCCGGTCCTCTGGAAGCTCTCCCCGAATGAGGCAGTCGAGTAAAGGGGCTCGCCAATCCGGTGGCTGGTTCGACGGAGGAGGGGTCTCCTGGATCCCCATAACTGGGCCCCGGTCGAGGGGGCCCCGGGTCGAGGTCGTGGGGTGGAGCTTCGAGGGCGTAGTGCAAGCCCCCGAGCCCAAATCGATGGAGGGCTCGAAGAGGTCCCTCGAGAACACGTCCGGAGGGACTGTACCTCGAGTCGATGCAATTTTTACGATCTCATCCGCGGCTTCGTTGTATCGTCGAGCGACATGACTAAGCTCGAGGCCGTGGAACTTGTCTTCCAACTTGCGCACTTCATTGCAGTATGCTTCCATCTTGGCGTCGTGGCAGCTCGAGGCCTTCATCACTTGGTCGATGATTAGCTGCGAGTCGCCTCGAACGTCAAGGTGTCGGACCCCGAGTTCAAGGGCGATTCGTAATCCAGAGACAAGTGCTTCGTACTCCGCGACGTTGTTAGAAGCGGCAAAGTGGATGCGAATGACGTAGCGCATGTGGACTCCGAGGGGTGAAATGAAGAGCAAGCCCGCGCCTGCTCCTGTCTTCATGAGCGACCCATCGAAGTACATTGTCCACAGCTCGGCTTGGATTTAAACAGGCGGCAACTGAGTGTCGGTCCACTCGGCGACGAAATCCGCCAGCACTTGAGACTTGAGACTTGAGACGAAATCCGCGTAGGTGATGGTCTCGCCCATGAGCTCGACCGACCACTTAGCGATCCTTCCAGCGGCCTCCCAGTTATGGATGATCTCCCCCAAGGGGAACGAAGATACCACAGTAACCGGGTGGCTGAGGAAGTAGTGCTGGAGCTTGCGACGCGTAAGGACGATGGCGTAGAGCAGCTTCTGCACCTGTGGGTAGCGGATTTTTGTTTTCGAAAGCACTTCGCTGACGAAGTAAACCGGCCGTTGGACTGGCAAAGCGTGCCCTTCCTCTTGCCTCTCCACCACTATGGCCGTGCTGACCACCTGAGTGGTTGCAGCGACATAGAGGAGGAGGGGCTCGGGTGGTTCAATCGACGTCGCCGGTCGAGGAGGGACGAGAATCGGAGTGGATGTCAGCTTGGCTTTGAGTTCGTCGAGGGCCTCCTCGGCCTCCGCGGTCCATGTGAATCGCTCGGATTTTTTCAAGAGGCGGTACAGAGGCATGGCCTTCTCCCCTAAGCGTGAGATAAAGCGGCTGAGGGCCGCGAGGCAGCCCGTGACCCTCTGCACGCCCTTGAGATCCCGAATCGGCCCCATTCGCGTGATGGCCGCCACCTTCTCGGGGTTGGCCTCGATCCTACGCTGGGAGACAATGTACCCGAGGAGCATGCCCCGAGGCACTCCGAAGACACATTTCTCGGGGTTGAGTCTTATGTTTTTGGCTCGAAGGCACTCGAACGCGATTTTGAGGTCTCGGATGAGGTTGTCCGTTCTTTTGGACTTGACCATGATGTCATCGACGTAGGCCTCGACCCTGTCGCCTATGTGTTCGCCGAAGACGTGTAGCATGCACCACTGATACGTTGCCCCGGCGTTTCGAAGGCCGAAGGGCATGGTGATGTAGCAGTATATGCCAAAAGGTGTGATGAAGGAAGTCGCGAGCTGGTCGGACTCTTTCATCTTGATTTGGTGGTAGTCGGAATAAGCATCGAGGAACGAGAGGGTTTCACATCCCGCGGTAGAGTCGACAATTTGATCAATGCGTGGTAAAGGAAACGGAACTTTGGAACATGCTTTGTTTAAACTAGTATAGTCAATACACATCCGCATTTTTCCATTCTTTTTCTTAACTAACACAGGATTAGCTAACCATTCGGGGTGATGGACCTCCTTGATGAATCCAGCCACGAAAAGCTTGTGAACCTCCTCGCCGATGATCCTGCGCTTCTCCTCGTCGAAGTGGCACAGGCGTTGCTTCACCGATCTGGACCCGGCCCGGATCTCCAAGGCGTGCTCGGCAACTTCCCTCGGTATGCCCGGCATATCCGAAGGACTCCACGCAAACATACCGGCGTTCGCACGGAGAAAGTCAACAAGCACGGCTTCCTATTTGCCCTCGAGGTCGGCGCTGATCATTAGCACCTTCTCGCTGGGGCAGCTCGGGTCGAGAGGGACCTTCTTGGTGTCTTGCGCCGGCTCAAAGTTGCCGGCGTGTCGCTTGGGATCGGGCACCTCGTCGGCGAGGTGCTCGAGGGTCGCGGCTATCATGGTGTTTTGCTCGACGGCCTCCCCATACTCGACACATTCGACGTCGCAGTCGTAAGCGTGCTCGTAGGAGGAGGCGACAGTGATGACGCCCTTGGGTCCTAGCATCTTGAGCTTGAGGTAGTTGTAGTTCGGGATCGCCATGAACTGCGCGTAGCCCGGTCGGCCGATGATGGCGTGATACGTTCCGTGAAACCCGACCACCTCGAAGGTGAGGGTCTCTTTCCTGAAGTTGGCAGGGGTGCCAAAACAGACAGGAAGGTCGATGCGGCCGACGGGGAAAGCCTTCTTCCCTGGCACGACGCCATGGAACCCCCCGGCGCTGGGTCGGAGTTGGTACCTCCTGACTCCTAGGAGGTCGAGGGTCTTGAGGTAGATGACGTTCAGGCTGCTGCCGCCGTCCATGAGGACCTTCGAGAGGCGGGTGTTGATGATGACTGGGTCGACGACGAGCGGATAGGCCCCGGGGTTGGGGACTCGATCCGGATGGTCATCGCGGTCGAACGTGATGGGCGCGTCAGACCAGTCGAGGTAGTGAGGTGTCGCGACACGGACGGAGAAGACCTCTCGACGCTCCCGCTTGCGCTGTCGGGGCGTGAGGTGGGTCGAGGGGCCCCCGTAGATCATATAGCAGTCATAGACTTCGGGGAATTTTTCGTCTTCCCCGTTGTCTCCCTCACCGCCGCCTTGGTCTTTTTTGTCATCACCTTTCTTCACGCCCACTTGCTCGAAGTGCCTTCGAAGCATGCGGCAGTCCTTAAGCTTGTGCCTTGCCCCGTCCTTGTGATAAGGACAGGGCTCCTCGAGCATTTTGTCGAAGTTGGCGCCCTCGGGGGGACCTCGAGGTCTTTTGCGTTCGGTTGCTGCGACGAGATCATCTTCTGTAGCCTCACGCTTGCCTTGCTAATGTCGGACAGGAACAGGGGAAGGTGACGTATGATGGCGTGATCGTCACGCGCCCCGCCCGCCTGACAAGCCAACCAAAAGTCGGCTAACCAGAGCTCGGGATTGGTTTCGCCGTTGTATTTGACGATACTCATGGGGGGTCGAAACTTGTCGGGCAGCTGGGCGCATCGGATCTTCCTGCTGAAGACTCAGGGACCCGGTGGATCCGGGGCCTGTCGGTCTTCGTCGCTGTCGTAATGCCCTCCACGATGGGCGCTGTACCCTCGATCCTCGGCATCCCCGTGCTTGCGTCTGCGGTTCTCAACAATGTCGAGGCGCGTGTCGCGGGGAGCGCGGTCGTCGTTGATACGTTCTCGGGCCGGCTTCTTCTTCTGTCAGGGGGTCGCCCCCTGATCGACCGAGCCCTCCCTTTTGGGCCAGGAGGGCTCGACCTGAGGTTAGGAGCAGCCCCTCGACGCCTCGAGGCTGAGCTCTCGGCTTGCTGGACAGCAGCAACTTGGAGGAGATCCTCGACCTCACGTTATATCCGCCGAGCTTGCGAGTTGGATGGCGCAGGCATATTGCGAAGGAGCATAGCCGTCGCAACAATGTTCTGCCTTGCTCGGGGATAACGGTTGGCGGGTTGCTCGGGTGCTCCTGCCTCGATGATCTGCCGGTTGACTTCTTGGGCCCTGGCTCGAGCTCTACCGCCGAGCGGTCGCCGCTCTTGCTCGAGGGTCAGCTCGAGTAGGCGCAAGCGTTCCTGCTCGTCGCCGAGCTTCGCCTGCAACTCCCGAATCTGTGCCAGCTGTGCGTCCTGCTCGCCAGGACGGGGGCACGCTTCTCGGGGTGCGTCTGGTTGTTGGTCCTCTACTCTGGGGGGAGCGTCTCTCGCCATAGCGGTAGCCGTCGCGGCCGCTGGATCGACGATGTCCTGATTGGAGTCGACATCACCATCGATGTGGAGGCACTCGCGGGTAGGATCCCAATGATCAGAGTCAGAGTCAGGGTCGCCGCAGCAGAAGATGGGGAATTGCCCCCGCGCCTCCTCCTGCAGCTGCCGTCGGAGTGTGCCGACGGTGTACCTCCGGGGGCCGAGCGCTCTTACGAAGGACAAACCCTCGGAGGCCGGTGTGACAGTCTCCACGTCCGTCATTGCTCGGAGAAGGATACTTGAGCGGTCCTCCAACGTGCTCATGCTGGAGTGGGTCGCTGTCAAGATCATCGTTGTGGGATTGTTGAAGTCGAACAAAGGCCGCCGATGGCGCTCGAACAGCTCGTGCAGGAGCGTGCTCGATCGAGCGGGGGCTTCGTCGCGCTTCCTCGACGTGCATACTGCGAAGGTGGAGTCGGGGTTGTGGTGGGGTCCTGCCGGTTTGCCCTCTACCTCTGAACTCGGGTCAGATGCTCCCTCAACAAGGGGTTCGTCATCTCCGGTCAGGGGCGAGGAGAAAGCGGCGGGAACCCTCCCCGACTTAGGTTGATGGCGATGACGGTGCCGACCGTGCCTCCTTCTGGATGTGGAAGCAAGGTCGTGAGACTGGTGAGCGGCCCCCCAAGAGCGTGGGGGCATACCGCGACCTCCGTTCGGGTCACTGATTGAGAGCAGGGTCATGTCGTAACCCTGGTCGAGGGTCATGAACTCCAGGCTCCCAAACCAGATCACCGTAGCGTGCGGAAGTGGTGAAAGAAGTCGCCCATCCGAAAAAATGGCAGGAAATCGTTAGTGACACGCGGCTCCCCTACCTGGCGCGCCAACTGTCGGTGTTTTGACCCTCGGGGGGTTAACACCAACGAGTAATATTCGTAATTGCGTGCTCCCATAATCCGGTGGGTGATACATGAAGGACACGGCGGTTTATCCTGGTTCGGGCAAAGAAGGCCCTACGTCCAGCAGGGGGAGGATGATTCGTGTTATCTTGCACCAAAGTGCTAGTACAGGGGAAAATACAAGTAGGTGTGAGGAGCGCGTGGTGGAGCTTGGGCGTTCGGATGCCTAGCTCTCAACCTTACGCTGTCTCACGGTGTCGTTCTGTGATCTAAAGACTTAGCGTTTCTATGCCCTCCATCCTCTTTTTGGTAGGTCCTGGCGCCTCCTTTTATAGATGAAGGAGGGGCATAGGGGTACATGTATTTCGAGTCCGCATAGCTAATGATGTACGACGTTGAGGCCGATCACGTCGGTGCCGCTGTAGTGATGTACGTCGGTATGGGAGGCCCTGCAGCCGTCGCGTCGGGAGTTGTTGAAGTTCCGCTCGAGGGTTCGTCTGATGAAGTCGAGGGGCGACGGTCGAGGGTCTTGGCTGGAGTCGAGGGGGTCGTGCCGAGGAGGTCGAGCCTCGCCGGATAAGGCCGAATCTCGAAAAATGCGGGAAACGTGCTGGTTTATACGTCTCGAGGCGGTGCTGAACGGGGCACAGTGGTCGGCATGGTGCAACAGCGAAGTACGATCCGCAGGATTTCGGGGTATGGGCGGTAAAAGCCAGATTTGACAGCCACGCCTGCGACTGCTACCGTAACTGTGGCCATGAGGTTAGGCGGGGGTAGGTAGATCGCATTGAATGCGCCTGGATTCGTACGAGAGAGTTGGTAAACCGAGGGGTGTACTCCCCTCGAGGGCCGCCTATTCGCCCGAACGAAGTTCCGTCTTCGAGTGCAGGCTCGTTCGACGGGCGAAGTTCCGTCCTCGAGGGGTCGCCCGAATCATACCCTCGAGTGTACAGTCCCGGTCCGTTCGGTAGCCCCTCGAGCAGGCTTTGGCTTTGGGTCGTCGTTGTCCGTTCATGGGTCAGTCCGATACATCTCAGCCTGCGGGCCTCCGTACGTTAGCGCGGGAGGTCACTGGAGGGTTTGCGTTGCTGATTTTGCGGGGTTTAGTTCGGTAAACCAGGGGTTTCGGGTACCCATTTCTTGGGTATCGACACGATGAGAAGCAGGGTGCAACTCACCTCATATTTGCCAATCAGAGACCTACTCTCATTGTCCTTGAAGACACCATCTTGCAAGTTGCCAGCAAGGACAAGGATGACAAGATTGCACAACATGCATCCTTGTGTCAACAAATCATTTATCAAGGGTTGATTGCTGACCAAGACCTAAACGACCATGAACAACCACGATCGCAAGATGATGTCCTTAGGCCATTGGAGATGAAGCTTTCATGCAAGCATCAATGAGGTTCCTTCCTTGATCATCAGGATGGATGGCATATCACTAACAAAACAACTCTTTGCCATGTCACTAAAAGACAAAGACCACCATGGAGGAACTCTAGTCTGCGTCTCCAATGAACATCAATTCATCAAGCAAGACCCAGAAAAAAATGAAGAATGGTTGATGAAAGAAGAGTATGCAATTGTCCGCATCATCATCTCCTGGATCGGATAGTCTCAAGAAAAGTAAAATGCAAGGGAGTGGTCCTGCTCAATGGACCTAAAAATTATGAGCCCTAGCTGACACGTAATTCGGTATTTATCTCATATTTATTATACTATTTTTATCTTAAGTTATATAAAAAAATATGGGCACATGAAGGTCCATCCATATTTATATAAAAATAAAAAATATTTGGGCACATAGGTCCAATTATAAAGAAAAGAAAAAAAATATGAGCACATGAAGGCTCATGGTTTGATTAAAAAAAGAAAAAAACATGTTCCTAGGACAAGTTCCCTTCGGGTATTCTTGGTCGCTAACCTTTGTAGGTGAAGATTTAAGAACAATTGATGAACAATGTCTATGGACATGAGAGTTACAACACACTCTAAGGGCTGATTCAACACTCACAAGTGGCGAGTGACAGCAAGGTTCAAGCTTGGGGGAGGAAGTCCGTCGACTCCTCTAAAGATGATCCAACAATAATCTTCCTCCTCTCATGCTCCTGTCATTCTGGCACACTGGTTTGCATCCTCTCCACTCAAAATTACTTTCTCTCTACAAGTTTGCATGATTCTTATTCCATAAATGCAAATCAAACTTAATACAAAATAAAATCAATCCTTCGAGAGAAGAAGTAATGATGAGTAAATGTTCTATGCTGAATTTTCAAACCAACTTTTATATAGCATAGGATATGACCTTTAGCTCTATGACAACACCAACCTTATAATTATTTGTACATTCCTTCGGGTATGTGTTGTCCAGTAATTCTCTGCGGAGAAGAAACAATGAGAGTAGAACAAAAGGTCTTGACATAATAAAGGAGGAAGAAGAAGTGCGGATCTAGAAGACAAGATGCTCATGAACAAGTGTCAAGGAGAGAGGCAAACTCCAAGAAGGAAATGACCACTAGAAGCATCTACTGTTCATCACAGGGTGCTCTTGTGA
>CM041633.1:29872480-29896814 GCA_023333625.1 Bothriochloa decipiens
GCGTGGCTGACTTGGATGTATGATTAGTGTTGATGTCCTCATCAGGCAGCATTTAGCTTTTAAGTGTATGTCAAGTTTTAGCTTTAGCAACAGGTAGTGATAAGCCCATAACCACATGATCAGATTAACATGAATAATAAATAGCACATGAAATTATCAAATAAACATGTATCAAGTTTTATTAATGATCAACTATCCATAGCTGTCTCCAAGGCCGCCCTATCTATAGGCACGGACGATATATCGGTTTAACTCTGCGCAGAGGTGTACACTTTCACTACGGGTCATGATTTCTAAACGCATGGGTTAATTACTCCCAAACACTTAAAAACCACATAAAGCCACTCATAGGTTCATCTAACAAGCTAGGGGCGCAGGGTCATCGAATATAGAAAACCCCTCTCCCAGAATGGCACATCCCAGTTATAACACATAATGGAGAGGCAGCCCTATACCCAACTCGCAGTTCTCCTAACTCGCTAGAAAAGGTCCTATGAACAACTAGAGCCAGAGCCATATAGCCCCCACAGCTGTACGTTAAGTCCCGGAGGTTCACAAACAGATAGGATCTTATACAAAAAGGGTTTTCTTGCATCGTTTCATGGCAAAGTTATTAAACAAGTTATGAGATCATGATTCAATAGAGCACTAGCAAGCATACTACCCATATGCATAACCCAAGGTGACAAGGTAACAGGAATTCAGTTGCTAGGAAATTCTACTTAGGTAGCAAAAGACAATGCACATGTAATTTAGTGATTATCCTGATTGGGTCACAAGGATGGTCCCAAAACTATACTTGCCTTAAACTTAAATCCTTCTTCAAGTCCAAACCTTTGTAGAACTGGTTCTTGATCTTCAACTTCTTGATCTCCAACGCAAAGCTCATTGACTCGACACGATCATAGAACACCACAGAAGCATCTATATAATCATAAATGAAGCAAATAATTGGACTAAATTAGAACAGTACACCAATCATAGTAAAATAGATTGAAAAGCTTTTAAAACTAATCTACACATTACTACAGTCACACAGACGCAAAGATCACTAAAAACGAAGCTAGAACGAAGAAGATATGAATTTTTGAAGATTTTCCTATAAACTAATAATGCATTAAATATGAACTCGAAATTTAAAGAGCTATAAACTGAACTAACAGTAGCAGGAACATGTAGCTTATGAATCTATGAATCCAAGGCAACTTGAACTGATCGATTTGGATAAAAAACGGAGAAGATATGAGATTTGTAAGATGACGTCAGGCTCCTTTCGACGAGGGCTAAAACACGATGACGCACGGACTCAAGATGAAGGATAAAATTCTTATTTACTACACGAGGGATTTCCCAAACTAGGGGCTCATCGAATGGTAGTTTTAAGGTGCTTTGCTCAAGGGTTGGGTCCGTATATATATAGGGCAGAGAACTACCTACGTCTATATCAACTAGCAATATGGTACTAATTGATATTACACCATCCACTTTTACTAATAGACCTAATTAATTATTAAAGCCAGTTAGTAAATAATGACATGGGCCTTGAGTATTAAAATAAATGAGAGATTTCATTATTTTTGGAATTAATTTATTTCATGGATAAACTAATTCTAAAAAGTTCAGAATTGATTTTTAAGCCATGAAAAATACTCCGAAAGCTCCAAAAATTTGGAGAAACATCCTAGAGACATTTTGGAACATGAGCTACCCAAATAAAGTATGTTGAGCTCATAACAAGATGCTTTGAAGCATCTAAAAATTAGAATATGCTCACATACAAGTGGAAATAAGTTCTACAAAAAGCTAGAAAATTCCTAAGGAATCTATAGAGATTGATTGATGGATGAGGGGCTGAATGGAGTGATTTTGGAATACAAGGAAAATACCTTAAGAAGCTCCCTAAGAAAACTTAGGCTAAGAAGCAAGGAATTTGATTGCAAGAAAAAGAGATGGGTTAAGCTGGAGCAAGATAAACGACTTACTAACCATTTTGAAATAGATTTTAAATCCTTTACTTACTTTTGGTCAAAACCAAACATCACAAAAAAATATATAAATACACCAGCATGTATGCACAACCATGTTTCTAAAACTATGATAAATTTTAATTATATGAAAAATATTATTTTTCCTATGTTTCATGAACACATAAATTCATAATAAATCAATTTACTCTATGTTTTTAAAAATACAAAATTTGGGGTGTTACATTGACGGATATGATATGAGAAGGTCTGAGCTGTTGTTTATCTTGTTCCTAGTGACATTAGAGTTCTGGAGATTTATCGTTTGAAAAACATAAAAATGGCATGATGAGTTCCTGTATGACGATAGCTTAAATTCCTACCACAGCCATATATGCATGCTTGTTAGAATAGGAAAAACTTCCACTTTTATTTACTGGTTGTGTGCATTGAGTTTGGTCCAGTAGTGTCGATCGTTAGGAGCTTTTCATGTGGTTAAAATCAAGATCACATACACCATGCACCCCTTGTTACTTCTACTCTGAAAGTACGCACCACCATATAAACCCATTTAGATCCACTCAAAGATGTTCTACTCCTACACTGGGAGTGAACAACAAAAATATTCCCCATAGGTTTTCCTTGTCCGCTGCCCCACTTTCAAAATAAATGCTCTAAGTGTTTATCATTTTCTTTTTCCTCTCAAAAGTTCCATTGTATTAGAGTTTGGGCTATAAATGCTCTAAGTGTTTATCATTTATCATTTTAAATCCCCATTTTTGAATTTCAAATTCTAGGCAGAATTAGGCTTTGATGTTTAAAAGTGAAATATTCTACTCATTGAGAGCAACATTTCATCTTTTACAAGTTTCTCCAAATTCGGATTATTTTGAAAAATATAGAGTAAATCAAGTTCTGCATGAATCTTGGCGCAGTGGGACCCACCTGCCAGTCTCTTCTTCTTCCCTCTCTTCTTCTACCTCGCGACGGTGTCGCGGCCGATGCCGGCCATGCAGCGTCCGTACGCCGGGCGACGCCGCTGTCCGCTGTTTGGCCCCCGCTCGCACGCGCCGCACACGCCCGCGCTCGCCCGACCCCACTACCGCCCACGCGCCCCTCCGCTCGGCCCCGCTCCGCTCGCATGCGTGCCACGCGCGCGTCGATGCCCGACGCCGCGGTCCGCCTGTCCGAGCTCGAGCGCCGGCTTCAAGGCGACCAAACCGCGTCACTCTCTCCCTCACTCTCTTCCCCATCTCCAGACGCTCCCTCTCGCCTCATTTCCCTTCGCCAGAACCCGAGCGCGCTCGGAGCCCGCCATTGCCGCCGCCCCGAAACTCGCATCGTCACCGCACCTTATAGCCCTGCCATTTTCTTCCCAGAGCTCGCCAACAGCTCCGTCTTGACGTGAGACGCGTCTTCCGCACGCTCACTGCCCCCGAGAACCCAGGTAGAGATCGAATCGACCAGTTCCCCCTTTGCCGGCCGCCTCGACCGCCGCGCGGTCCGCCATGACCAGCAACCCCTTTCTCCCTCCTTTAGCTCGCGCATCATGAGCGTCTGCATGAGTAGAACCGATTGAAGTAGCTAATGGGATCCATTAGGGTTAGGGTTCGTCGGATTTTGGTCAACCGCCGTCGCGGGTCGTGCCGCTCGCACGGAGCTCACTCCGGTGGACCTTTGCCTTCATGTGCTAGTGTAATCGAGTCGCCCCGACTTCAATTATGTCACAGGATAGTTCTTGGGCCTTGATTTGGCCGGAGTTGGCATGCAGCGGTTGAACCACCGACATGCACGCCGCCGCTCACCGACGTGCAGCACCGTCGTCGTTCTGGCTAGCCATTCTTCACGTTGTCTGGTGAGTTCGAGTCGCCTGGACTCGCTGGAGCTAATATGCTAGTTCTTGCGCCCCACCGTGGCCCGAGATGGCCGGCGCGCCGCCGACCGTCGCCGCCGTCCGCCGTCGCACGTGGCCATCGGTCAAAATCGCACTAATAGCCTACATCTTGTACACCGTTTGGTTCACGCTGTCGAGTTGAGTCTTGTAGTGGCCGTAGTCCGGCCAGTAACCTCGCTGTCGGCGAGGAATCCCGACGCCGGCGTCCTTTCCCCTCGGCGTGGATCACGGGCAGAATATGTTAATCTTTCCCGGACTTAAGTGCAAAGTGGCCAGACTCAGAGAGTTTTAAAATAGGGCTCGGTTGATTTCTAAAACTCCAGGGTTTCCGGTGCAAAAGTGTTTTTATTTTTCGTTTAAAGAATCTGTTTTCAGATTTTGCATAAAACCTTTAAAAAATCATAAGTTCCTCATTTTTAGTCCAAATGAGTTGGTTCAACTTGCAGTATTTTTATTTTGGGGAGATCTATGCATGAAAAATATGAAATGTGAATTTTGTGATACTTTTCTGTATAGATTTATTTATCTCTATTAATTGCTTTTATCTTAGAAAATGCATAAGTAATTCTCTGTTGCTCAGAAAAATGTGAAACCAAGTATGTTAGTCTTCTTATGTCATGCTCTATCTGTGAAAAATATTGTGAGGCTATGTCATGTGTAAATATTATTCTGTCTATTTATGGTGCCTATTTCAAGTAGATAGTAAATAATTCATAATAAATAATATATAAGTGATTTGTGCATGAAACTTTTTGGAGGATGTTTTTATGTCAATCTAAAGCTAAGAGTGGTCTGAGATCTGTTGTTTGACATTTTCTATGTACAAAGTATTTTATGCCCTTTAAATTGTGCTGCCTTGGCATTTTTGTGTAGGATAAAGTACCTACTGTTTTGACCTGAAAATTTTATGGTAGTCTACATTAGACATGCTTAATCTTCTGTATTTTTACAGAATTTTCTGAATGGTCTAAAGTCATGTTGCAGTTCTACCCTGATTTCTTTAAATAATTAATAATGCTTTAAGTCATTATTTCATGTGTGTAATAATGCTTTTTCTGATGTTTGTGATGTGTATAATCTGTTATTAGTTGTGGTTCAGTAGAGGGTAGTGTGTAAAATAGTGGTCGTTTATAATTGCTTTTAATGTTTAAGTAAATTGTAATGCGATGCATGTTTACGATTTTATTATAGAAGAGAATGCAGATGACATGTGCTTATCTTACATGTTTTAAAATCATGTCATTTATCTTCAACTGAGCATTCATTCACATCAGCATGTACCTTTGTATTTACTATGTATTCATGGTATTCATATGCACTATGCATCATACAGAATCGTCAGAGCTCGAAACGGTAATTCCCAGAGCACCAGAAGAGGAAGGCCAGCAGGAAGCCTTGGTGCAGGGGATAGCAGCAGAAGAGGATCCCGAGGTTGATCTTCCCGAGTGTCCCGACCATCAGCCAAGCTCTTTCCTGAAAGGCAAGCCCCGGAGCATTCTCCCTGTGGTTTGCAAAATATCTAACTTGAGTCCTTTACTTGTTTGATGCATTAAGTTATAGGCATTGTTTTATACCATTGCTGCATTTCTTATATTCCTTGCCCACTGTATATCCTTCAACCCTGTTAGGTTCAGGTGCGATTATCTGCTTAGCCTTGCTTTAACTAGATCGGTAGAAGTCGGGTGATTTCCTGTCATCCGCGAGTTATAGGTGGTGACTCAGAATGGTTGAATACATTGTTATCTTGGATAACCATGTGGAGATAATAAATCGAGACCGGGCGGGATTGGTGTTGGGACTGAACTGGAGGTTCGGTGAGGTTATCCCGTCTGTGTCGAACTAGGACCCCGTCCGTTGTACATCCTCAAGTCATATTGAACGCATGCCTCACATTTAGTTGAAAGGATAAGTCGTTCCGACCGCGAAGCCTGGGTTTGGTTTGGGCCGGGAGTCGACCTGCTGTACGCATCATATTGGAGAAGATGGCGGACCACGGGTTACGCGGAGAGTAAGTCCGAGGTCAGGGTCACCCTGAATAAGGCAGCCGGGCGGTTCCCGGATACGATGGTACCTGTTGATCCCGTGATTTTTCCGAGTCGAACTTCCGGTGATCTGTAGCTCACTTTAGCGGGTGAGTGTGGTTTGTGTGAGGAATACCCCACCAGCTGGTTAGTAATCGATTATAATCGCCATCGTCCCTGGACAGTGAACACTTGACTTGAGCAGCGGCATCATAGTAATAACTTGAATAAAGAGATGAGATGGTTGAGCCATGATGTTGAAAGGCACTCAACCGGAATTGGTTACTATTCTTGTTGAATAATTATTACCATGCTTGTTTAGTACAGGTGCTAATTTAGTATGATAAGGTTAATCAAATTAAAATACAATGCTAGAAGGTTATGATCAATTCTTTCTTTAATGCAAGCTTTTTCGTAACTTATGAGTCAGCTATCCTACTTATATAGCCTTGCATACTCCTTGGAGTCAATTTATTTTTAGTTTATGATGGGTAAGTCTAGCTGAGTACATTCTCATACTCAGGGTTTTATTTCCCCATGTTGTTGCAGATGGTGAGATGTTTTATGGCTACTGTCAGCACTGCTTCTATCCTGCGTTGGGTGATGACTAGACCTTGGGCATGGTCACTCCACTCTACCTTATGCTTTTGCTGGATATTGACTGAGGACTTGGCACTGTATTTGACTAAGTGTGTGTGTGGATTTGAACTAAATCTCTTTCGCTTTATTTCGAATTTGAACTTGGTTTGTAATAACTTATTTCGAACTTCGATGTTTAAACTATATGCGAACTATGTATGTTGTGAATGGTGACGGCTAAACTTATTACAATCTTGGCTTTGCCGGAAAGTTTAAAATCCTTCGAGATTTTGGTATGACTACCGGGTTTATTAGGTATCAATCATGTAAGTTTACTATCTAATGGTGAATTACGTGCTTGTGCTCTAGTAAATTGGTCGGTTCTGTCACAGTTACCCTTTTGTAAAGGAGCATTGTATAATTAGGCTTTCACCCTTCTACCTTCCACAAATATTCTCTGCCATATTGTTTGTAACTACACATGCACATCTTGATTTGATTGTATGACGAGTTCCTCTGGATCCATGGTTGGATTAGGCAACATATGTATTGCAAGTTTGTATGAGCTATTTTATTAGGCAACATATGTATTGCAAGTATGGATTAGGCAACACATGCACATCTTTGCCACCTATGAACTTCACATAATTTTATTAGTTATAGTGTGAGAGAGATGAGACACAATGTTACTCTGCCTTATTCCAAAAATACCACATATTCTGAGAGAAAAGGCAAAACACCATTGTTGCCTTGGTGAGGATCCACAAATACCACATATGAGAGACCTAAGAGAGTAATACAAAGGAATCTCTGAGTTTTATTTTGAAAACTTATAAAAACTCCAGAATGAAGGTTGATCGAAGAACTCGAGATATAGTGCTTGACTTGATCATTCTGTCTTTCAATTGCTCAAGACCCAAGTGAAGGTTATAAGCCCCATGGTTGAAGGTAAAATGGGTAAGTTCGAAAATCAGGATGGTTGACTCTAATCCAGAGGAGAGTTCTTGTTTGAACGCATGTGTACTTTTGAGGCATGAATGCATTATAACAACTCCTAATCCATCACTAAGTTTAGCTTTGCTCAGGGAGGAGCAAAGGTTAAGCTTGGGGAAGTTTGTTGATGGTAGTTAACATCAATATTCAACCATCAACTTAAATTATATAACTATAAAAAGATGATCACTAATATAGGTCTAGGAGTTTGAACTAATCAATTCCACAAGTTTTGGTGAACCTATGTTTTACAGGTGTTAAATAGGAAAGGGCTTGAAGCATAAAAAATTATCCCAAATGATGAAATGAAGTGAACCATTGTGTAGAGCTCGTCGAGACGATCGAAATGAACATATGGTTTGCAATATTTGGAGTCCCGGATGAAGAAATATGAATTTCGCATGAACACATACAAAAGATGGTTATAGAAGACTCGAGGGAGCTCGGGAACGAAGGTCAGGCCGGTCTGGCACTGGGCCAGGGCGCTCACCCTAGACTCTAGGGCACCAGCCCTACCCTGGCGACCAATCACAACAAGTCTCACAGATCATGGTTCCACCGCCTTTGAGGATCAATATTAATCATCCATTAAGTTCTGTTTGATCCGACGACCGTGGTGCATCCTAGGGGGCTATAAAAGCAAGGCCCCTGGCCCTGGGAGAAACCCTAATTCATTATTATTCATTTGATTGAGAGGTGTCCCTTGAAAATATAACCTCTCTCTCTACCTTAGAGGATTAGGTCTAGACTAGTTGTTTGGGAGAGAGGGTCGAGATGGGCTCTTGCTCGAGGTTCCAGATCTTGTCTTGGAGGCTTGGTAAAGCCTGGATCTTCACTTCAACATTCTGTAAGAGTCATACTTATTCTCTTATTTACATGGCTATGCTTACTTTGAATATATCTTGCTAGTTGAGTTTATCATTGCTTTGGTGTGCTAGTTCATAGAGCGCTTAGCCTTCTTTGACGACTAGGCTAGGTAGCCGAGCCTCATGTAAGCATGGTGCTTATACGATGTTCTGCCTATGAGTACACCCTGTTTCCTATTGTATGGTAGTTATAGGAGGTGACAACCCCGTCCATAACGCATCGAGTAGGTTCTTAAATTGTAGGACCGTAGTTATGTCAGTAGAGGTATCTTTTATGGTACTCTCTCCTATCTAGTGGCACACAAGAGTAATGTAAGTCTTACCATAGTTGGGTATATGTTTACCATGTGATAAGAATATCATAGGAATCTACCTCACCCGTGACCTCTCAAGTTTACTAGTTGCATATCTTCAGTGACCTATCCCTTGTGTGTTATATTGAATAAATCCTATCATATATATATCATTTATCATTTACCCCTGCTATAATCTAGTTAGTTTACTAAGTTAGTAGATACATGATGGTGAATTATCAAATTCTTTAACCCATGCCTCCTTGTGGTAAAATATAAATAACGATACCTAGAATACTCCCGGTAAAATGCTACAATGGTATTCTCTGTGCGCCTGCGGAATCCTTCATATTTCAGTTGTACTTAATTTATACCAACACTCAGTCGGAAGCTTGAGCAGACGGTACCCGTAATGAGGAACCGCCATGAACTTGGCGATCCCCTCGAAGTCGGCCACGATGAAATTGATGTGGTCGATACGGAAGTGCTGCTTTGTCCCGAACTAGATGGGCAAAGTGATCTGCCCCAAGGGGTACGAAGGCTTGCCCAGCTTGATGCCCAAAAACAGAGAGTTGTAGAGCTTGACGTTCTCCGGCTTCAGCCCAAGCTCCTTGAAGGTTGGGTAGAACAGGTTGTTCAGGCGCTGCCCCCGTCGACGAGCACTTTCTCATACCGGACGCCGTCGATCAATGGGTCAAGGACCAGCGAAAACCGACCAGCATTGGGAAGTTTGGCCTAGATATCATTCCGGCTGAACGAGATGGCCTACTCGGACCACGGTGGCACCCTAATGTCGGTGACGAGGCCATCAAACTTCTAGATAGACGCGATGGCCCGCGTCAACAACTTCTTGTCCCACGTGCTCTCTATCCCAACCTTGGCGCCGAAGATGACGATAGCAACATTCTTCACGGGATCCCTGTAGGTGTGCCATGGATTGGGATCTAGGAGCTCCTCCTCATCGGCGTCATCCTCGCAGACAACATTTTTTTCTTTGGCTTTGGGCGCTGGGCGCGGCCTTTTGTTGGCGGTGATCTTGAGTGCATCCGCCAAAACTCTACACTCTCCGAGCGTATGACCCATGCTCTGGCCAAGGACCTTGTCGAGCTCCTCGTCATGATCCCGCTTCTGGCCCTTTACCACGTTGACGGAATTGTCGTCGCAGTTGCGATTGTGCCGACCTGCATTGTAGCCTTCCCGACCGTGGTGCTTGAAGGAGCGATTGTCGTCCTGCTGATCCGTGTCGCGATTACCATGACGGTTTCTGCGACGATCAGGATGACGCATAGTTCGGTGGTCCTGGTCACTGTCACGGTCCCGGTCATCGTCACGGCGATAGTTGCGGTTAGAGGGGCGGCGTCGTCCTCGTTCAGCCATCATCAAGGTAAGCAAATCTATGGGAAATGGTGAGGAGATCTTCCATCATCTTTGGTTGCTTAACAAGCAACTTTTTTAGAGGTCCCGTCCATGTGGTTGGCGAAGGCCCACAATGAAGAGATCGACCCCCTCCTTCGGAGTGACGTCAGTCACATGGTTCCACATGTCGGAGAAGCATCTAATGTATTGTCATAGTGGTTCCCCTAGACGATGTTGTACTTGTGCCAGGGCGTACTTGGTGCTCGGCTGGACGCAAGTCGGCTTGAAGTTATCGACGAACATCTGTCGGAGTTGGTCCCAGCTGTGGATGGATTCGGCGCGTTGGCGTAGCAGCCAGGAGGTAGTTGGCCATAACATGGTCGTCGCCTCCGGCTGCCCGAATAGCAACCTCGTACAACATGATCTAGTGCTCAGGATCGTCCTTTCCGTGATACATCTTGATGTCACCGATGCGAAAGCTTTTGGGCTAGATAACTGCCTTGAGCCAGCCGGAGAATGGCGGCAGTCCACCCAAGTTTGCCGAGCACAGTAGCGTTCGTCAAGGTGGTCACGAAGATCAGATCCTTGAAGCTGCTCGACTTCCTGCTCGTGATCTTGGTGGTTATCATCACATCGCCGGTGGCCGCGCTGGTGATTGCCATGCTAGCAGTTGTCTTGCTGATCGTCGCGCGGTTCGTCGCACGGGCCGTCATCGACGTTGTCCTGTCAAAGCGGTTTAGGCGGAGGGTTATGTCCTCCATGGTCAGACGAATTGTCAGTGCCGCCTTTAGACAATTGATTGCGGCGGTTGTGGTTGCGCCGCTATCGAGACCGTCGGGATCGATATGACGTGGTCATAGATCCGGCCTCTCGCAATTGGTTCACCTGATCCTCAGCGGCTATCAGGTGATCGATGATGGCCTCGGCCCCAGGTGTTCCTAAGGGAAGGTCGTCACCAGGTGCCTGGCCACAGCTATGTTTGCTATGGGCGTCTTGTGGACGGGAGTATCCCCGACCATGTCAAAGTCGTTCTGGAGATCATGGTGGAGGCGTCATGGTCAGGGGCCGTTTGCACCGTTCACCCTTTGCTGCTCCTGGATTCAGCGCTGGTCGCGATTGCGATTGTGATCCTCTCTATCCTGCCTCTCCTGGGAGGTTTCATTCAGAACAGGAGGTTCGTTGTTGCTAATCATGAATATTGTGCCACCAAACCCAAGACGAAACTTGGGGAAGTCCAAGGTCAGATCTAACGGAGAGGTCTATGCTTGGTGCTCCGGCGTGGCTGGAATCATGTCCTCAACGTGCTCCTTTGCCCGAACCTCAGGACTCGTAGTCGGAGAGGAGATACTCAGTATAGTCAGAGAGGCCGGAGGGTGATCGATCAAGCCGCGCTAGTAGATCAGAGATGGTGCTGCTCTCCGGAACGGTGTTCTATGAGCTCAGATTAAGCTCCTTCAGGGTCACCATTTGACCACTGGCCTTGGGTCCTTGGGAACCAAAATCCTAGATCGATCTAAGTTCAAGAGGTGTCTAACGTTGCACGGGGGAAATCTGTAGGTTTCTCGCGTAAGACGCGGCTGTGTTGTCCAACCCATGCAGGAAGACAGCTCGACTATTTGGGGCAGGAGCGTTTGGATCTGCCTACGCCGAACCAGCAGGTGATGGTTGCTGCGCATAGCGTTGTTGCTTCTGTTGTGCTCGGGGCACATCCCGATCCTGGGCTGGGTGCGGTAGCCGATCGGCGCGGTTCATAAGGCCGCGCCGACACTGGTGCACGTCGATGAACTCGTCCAGCCTGACCGAGGGTAGAGCACGCACAGCGGCCAGACTTAGATCTGGTCAGTGTTGACAGTGGCCTTGGTTGACAGGCCCCTGCCGCTACTGCTGGTTGGGAGGTGCGCCTCCTTGGCGAGCGGGAGGTGGTGCTCGGGCCACGACCGAATTAGGATCCTGGCGACGCGGGTGGCCGACTTGGCTCGGGCGGCCTTGCTGACGTGGTGGGTTGTAGTTGGGACTGCCCTGCTGGTGAACAGGGGGCGGTGCTTGGGCCACAGGTAGATTTGGATCTGCACGGCCTGAGTGGTTGGCACGGTTCGTACGCCTGTGCTGACATGGAGGGACCTGGGTGAAATCCAGATCTTGGTGAAGCCGCGAGCGAGCAGACTCCACATAATCTAGGATCTTGACTAGGCCTACACCCTGCCGATCGATCGTCTCGATCAGATCGGAGTTGTCGATGTGCCTCCTCTGGTAGCAAGGAAGCCGCTAGTTTGCCACTGGCATTACCACCAACTCCACGACCGAGCTGGTCAGTGTAGTCGGCGCAACCAGTAGTAGGGACCAGCTGTGTTGCTCCCATGATCGCGACGGACGTCGTCACGCCGAAGGTCCAAGTGAATGCCCCAACGGTGAAGGTGATGCCCACATCGAAGTCCATGGAAGTGGGGAAGGAAACCATCTCGCTTGCCTCAAGATCAGATCGCGCACCCCATACCTAGCGCGCCACTGTCGATGAAACCTCCTCGGTAGTCTGCCACGGGGCTCTCTGAGGTAGTAGATTTGCGATGAGGGTATGCTAAGACCTACGAACCAGATGTGAGACGCAAGACAAACAACCAGGGTTTATCCAGGTTCAGGCCGCTATGAAGTGTAATACCCTACGTCCTACATCTCTGCTACTGTATTGATGATACCAGAGTACAATGAGGGATGGCGTGAAGTCAGATGCGTTCTAGGGGAACGATTGCTATTTTCTTACGCTAAGAAATACCAACAAGCTTTCTGGCATCGTTGTCGGGGAACGATTGCTATTTTCTTTGGACCTAGGTGTCCTCGTATCTGTATCCCTATTCAAAAAAGATATATTTTATATTTTATTTTATAAAACAAAATATTTTCTATTCCTCATCTACCATGAAAGCCAAATTCAAATTCTAATTTTTCTGCTTCAAAGGGGAGTTCATTGAGAAATTTTTTTTTCAAAACCAAAATTTTCATCTAGCTATGAACTCCACCCTATATTCAAAGCCGTGGTTTGGGCACTACCCTTCTCAGGTTTCGATAACGAAGATCCTTTTAAACCATTTGCAAGATTTTGAGGAAATGTGTTCATGCCTATGCATTCCTGGCATGCCACAAGAAATTCTCTTGTGAAGTTGTTTCCGTTCTCCCTCAAGGGGAGGCAAAGCAATAGTACACTAACGCTGTAGAAATGTGCAAATGGAGAATGGGGAGAACTTAAAAACAAGTTTTATCTTGTGTTCTTCCCCATGTCTCGTATCGCCACTCTGCCAAGGGCAATCCTCGATTTTGAGCAAAAGAAGAAAGAATCCATACGTGCAGCCTAGGCTAGGTTCTCAATGTTACTACATGCCAGCCCAGACTTGTCTTTACCCGATAGTGTGCTTTTGCATATCTTTTGTTTGGGTCTAGACATAGATGCTGCCCTATGCTTTGACATAACCTTTGGAAGGTCATTCTCATATAATACCATGACGGAATAGAGGGACATTCTTGTTTACATCCTAGAGAAGCATGCTTCTTCCGTCATAGCACCCAACCCTCCATAGTGGGCATGTCAAGTTTTGAGGAGCCCTCATCAGCCGAATCCTTGCCCTTGCTACCCTTAGATTCGACTCATGGGACCTCACCCGAACCACGAACGCCGAAGGAAGGAATGTTTTATCCTTTGGAGTTCGCTATCAAAATTCGAGGATTATGGCAGAATTTCAAAACATTTGTTGGCACAAAATTTCTAAGGAAGTCTCCCCTAATGCAGAGTCATCGAAAGAATGGTTGTTGGAAGCGAAACGCTCTTTTGAAGCAATTCAGATTCTTTCACCTCTCGCAACGATGCCTTGTTCATTAAGGGGCACTTCCGTGAAAGCCCTACACAACCTCACAGTCAGGACTACTATCATAAATCCTTGAGGAAATCCTTTTAGGGCGATATGCCACTAGTCCCAACTAACAAACTCTTTAGATATCCATCCGGACTCATTTCTGAGTATTGTGGGATGTTAGGGTCGTGTCATTAGAAATTAATGAAACCGAAGCTTCTTATACTTCCTAATCTATGCCATCCTCAATTTTAAACTTCTCATAGGGCACCCTCTTGAAAATCTCATTTAGAAAAAGAAGAAGAAGAATGGAGCCCCGATGAGAAGTTTGAAAGTTTTGCTTCTGCTAGCTATAGCACTTGCTCAAAAACCCAAAGGCAAAGCAAAGCTACTTGTTCGAGCAGGCGAATTTTTCTCCTTCACCCTTGCTCGAACAAGATGGATGTCCCTCTGGCCATCAAAAAAATTCTTCTCGATAATGCTCAAGATTCAGTGTTCATCCTCCATGGTATATGTTTTGAGAACGAAAACTTCTGTGCCATGGACATGCCCGAAGTAAAAACTCTAGAGCTAAGCCGGGGCCACTAACAAGTATGCTAACCTCTCTTTTGAGGTCCCTTGCATTTCATGCTCACTTAGTATCTCCAGAGTTTGTTTCACTTTGGACCACCTACTTCTATGAGGATTGCATTCATCTCTTGATTCTAGTTGTCAAACTTTTTGAGAGAATGGTTGTGAATGCTTATTTGCAAATCCCGTAGTAGTGTGATGGTAACAACCTTGTGGCTTGAACATTCATGTTGATGTTTGGTGGTGATGCTGGGAACTACACCACCATTGATAGATGCAAGGAGAAGTTCCCACGGTCAAGCTTAGGACCATAACTCAAGCGCTGCCGGGAGATATCCCGGATTATTTTGTTTAAAAAAATCTTTCTCCCAAATAAAGGCAAGGTCATATTTCTCGGTTAGTATGCACCCTCGGGTATTTCTGCTGCTAACCATATCAGGTGAAGAAGAGCATGGGTCATACGACGCTTGAAACGACATCAACTTTGATGCTCTTGGGTGCTGGAACACACTCAAAAACAAAGGAGACCTTGACTCTACACTTGACTTTTACGCAAAAGTCCAAGTGTGGGGAAGGATGGCGAGAAGCCCAAGTTCCACACGCCTAAGTGGTTGTCCCAAAAAAATGATAAAAGTTGATGTCAGTGGCCTTGCCAAGAAAAGAAAAAAAATTGGTATATATATAAAAAAGAGAGAGAAAAGAAGTGAGAGAAGGAACGTAAAAAAAGGGAGATATATATAGAAAAAAAATGGAGGAGAGAGGAGGAGCAGGTTGGCCCCACAAATCCAAAGATAAACACCTATGGGTTACCTAACTCTGCCCAACGTTGCTTTCCAAGCAAGAAGGGCTCACCTCCAAACCTTTGCTAGTATCATCAAGGCCCATGGCTCATGCACATCAATATGCATGTGTCGCCTGGCCTTGTGGATTACCTGGGCAAAGCCATATCAAGCTAGCCGCAGCAACAACTTCGTCAATGCCTCATACATGTATGCTGCCGGTACATATACTCAGGTATGCAAAGGTAATGTTCACCACTTCACTTACTCAAACTTGTCTCCATCTGGTCATATAATTTCACGCTTCATCTGTTTATATCAAATGCTCTGGTTTAGATGTATTCATGCATGGTGCATCTATAGGCTATCTTCAAATTGAGCATGGTGCTTAGGTTGAAATAGCTTACCTTAATCAAAATTTAACATGGTGTCAAATTCTGGTTAATTTAACCATGAGTTGCTGCCATAGACAACAGAAGTGATTCATGAATGGAGATAAATCAAGGCATGTTTTATTTTCCAAATGTACCTTACCTTAGCCTTGCTTGAGCTTTAATAAAAAGATGGTGAACAAGTTTTTAGTCATAATAAAAGTAATGAAATATTTTAATAATAAAAAATATACATTTATGAGATAGAAATAAAGAAATAAATATAATAAATTTCTTGCTCCTTGGTTTTGTAGCCAGTAGAGCCCTTGTTCGTTTTTTGTTTCTCTTGTTTTGTTTTTCTTTTTATCAAAATAAAGTAGGTACAAGAATAAGTGTGGGCGAGATCTCTCAAGCATACCTAACACACCTTCGAGATCTCCCCAACACAATGCACAACATCGAGCGATCCATTATATAGAAGGACCAAACAAACAAGTTAAAGAGAAGATCGGTTGAGTTTTTGGTTCAACCAATCTGATCTTTGATTCACATAACTCCTTCATCTTCAACGATGGTTTGTGCAACTCTCAAAGTTGTGAAGTTTAAATTTTGTTAAATTAAAAAGACAAAACTTTTTGACACAACATCTCCATGCTATCCTTTGGTAATATTTGCATACTCCTTATTCCTCACCAATATTCCTATAACTTGTGAACAACTATCATAGGGACCCCATGTTATCTAGGTAATTGAAGTGTATGATATAGCTAGATGATTTGAACCTTGCTCTTTTTATGATGGACTTGGGATTTATTTTACAAAATCAAAATGCAATAGCATGCTCCTCAATGATAATGAATTACCTACCAAGGCCATATGAAATGATTCATTTATGCACACCTTTAGTCATATGCTGCTTGTCGGATCATTGAGTTGGGTCAAATTGTTGTGACCTATGTGAGATTATGGTCATGCACCCATGATTGAGATTCATGCGCACCCACCAATAAGATGCCAACTCTTACACTAAGAGTTGCGCACAACTTGCACCCCCTTCATCCACCAAAAATGCCAACTCTCACCCTGAGAGTTGCGCACTCCTCCACCAAATAAAAATGCTAATTCTTACCCTGAGAGCCGCGCATTTGTCATCCACCAAATAAAAATGCCGACTCTTACCCTAAGAGCCGCGCATTCGCTATCCACCATATAATTACTCCTTACATTCCATCATGACATCTCCCCAGCCAAAGTTTTTAGTGCCACAAGAAGAGATATGGGCCATGTAAAACAAATATATGCCAAGGGGCATAAAAAAAGAGAAAACAAAACAAAAGAGGAAAAGAAAAAAAGAGTGAAAGAGATGAAAAAAGAAATAAACAACGAGAAAGTCCAAAGGCCTGTTCAAAAAAATATGAATATTTCCTTTTATAGCCCATACTCTTCAATGATTCATCCATCTACCAATAAAGAGAGTCATGATGCTTGGAGTACCAAAATTATTTAGAGTTAGGAACCATCCTTTATTCCACACAATGGCACATCTCAATCAAAGTGTATGACTTGTATCTCCATGTGGTTCGGTTTTTGACTTGACAATATATGTGATGCAAGTATGCCCACTTTCATACCTACCGAAAAATCCACTCAAAAGCTTTAGAGATAGATTATGAAAAGAAGGCACCTTCCAAATGCCTTGGCAAGGAACCAGACACATATATATATGAGCGATTTGAGAGTATCATTTGAGGAGCAAGGCTATCTTTTCTTTTTTTCAAAAATCTTATGAAAACCCAAGTTTCTGAGCTGAGTGATGCAAGGGGATTTGAATTCATGTTGTTCCATAATTTAATTACCCAAGACAATGTGGTAGACAATTTGAAGTTCACAAGTGCAGGTGAAGCTTGGAATATCTTGTATGCAGGTTATATATCACGGAGATGACCCATCTTAGTCCTAAAACTTTACTCGAGGACGAGCAAAGGGCTAAGTGTGGGGGAGTTGTTGGCGGTCCTTAACTCACTTTTTATACCGCCATTAAGAATATAAAAGGAACACCAAACTTAGTGAATAGGACTTACTACTAACAACTTCTACAAATTTTAGTGTTTCACTTGTTTTGTAGGCTTATACAGAAATACACCTAAAGTGGGTTAAAAGTAGAACAAATATAAAAGGAATAACTAATCCCACTTTGAGCTATACCAAAACAAGATAAATAAGGCCTAAACCGTTCATCATACTTGGGCAAAGGGCCAAACCAAGGCTAGTCCACCATGCAACCCAAGCCCAGACTCAGAAGGCCCAGTCGCCAGAGCCCAGAAGAGAGGAGGTTGAACTAAACCCACGTCAAATCAGCCCAACTCAGCGAGTGCACCATATGGGCCAACTCAGGACGCCGAGAGGAGCATGTCCACTTTGGACCAGGGTCACAGCCCAAGTTGGGTCGCACGCCCGAGTCCTGTGGCCAAACGGGCCCATCTTTGGCCAGGAGGTCCAAACCGACGTGGGGAGGTCGGTTCTGGAGTGCACTCTACATGGAAGGTGCGAAACCACCCTATGGAGGTTGGTTTGCTCCTTTCCATGAGGGGATGGCACATTTACAAGGACCCCCCCTCCTCTCTACCTATAAAAGGAGGGCCATTTCCCTGTCTCATTCAATCAACAAATTCAAGGGAGAAGAGCCACACAAGCTTAGAGCTAGAGCACCACTCAAAGGGGCTATGCCGTAGTAACTATCTAGAGCTAGAGAGTGAGATGTGAGGGTGAGCAGGGAGTCGCTGGGCTTGTCGGCGCCTCCCCAACCTTGTACCTCTGCGGGTATTCTACTTGGCTCCATCACATGATCTTGGCTAAGTGAGTATTCGTGTTTTCGACATGCTCATAAAGGTCTTTTGTCTAGCTTAACTTGATCTTCTCTTGCTTGCGGGTTCATCATCCGTCCCCATGGCGGATGCTCTAGTAGAGGGCCCTAATAAAGATGGATAACCCTGATCAACGCTAGAGTAGTAGTCGCTAGCATAGACGTGGTGTCTAGGCTGGAGGCTACCTTCGTTTGCCTCGCATCCCACAGTTGAGGGGTAGGTGGCGGGGAGTGACCTAGTCTCATCGGTCCTTTGTAATCCCCCATGTTCCGGTGTGGCATAGAGCTACAGGCCAGTATCACTTGGCAGACCAGGCCCGCTCCAGTGCCCGAAGTAAGCAGGTAGAACTCTTCCAACGCTATCCTTAGGACCCTAAAGCTATGGGAATCCATCTCTACCCCCTTTCTATCTCTACTCTTGTGTTGTTCCTTAGGCGAACTAGCTAGGAGAAACACCTTCGTTCCCTGTGGAAAATACGATACCCTGAATACTTCCGGGTGAAAGCTACAATGGTATTTCGTGCGCTTAAGGGTGACACTTGCTTAGGACTACGTTGGGAGGAACCTGGTGATCTGGCAGTGGCCGGGAAGGTCCTATAGGGGCGTCAGCCGACCTCACTTTGGTGGAACTAAAGGTTCATCTTCTACAGGTGGCTTCTATGTGCATTTCTAAGCACAATGGTGGTGCTAGGTGCACCAAAGTGGCGTCGGCCGATGCCATCATTGTGCCCATATTTCGCACATTGTATTCCAAAGCTATGATATTAATGAATGTGAAGTTGGTTTGTCATTTGGCCATACCTGATGGTTGCCCCACCTTCATATGGAGCTTTCGAACACTAAAAAATACTTGTTCTGCATACCTACAATCAAATAATGACAAGTATATGTGGAACCAAGTTATTTGTACCTAAATCACTATGTGTTTGGTGGTTTCCTTCCAGAAAGAATGTCTTGTTGACAGTTTTCATGGGGTAAAAACATGGTATAACTCCCATCAACAAGATCCCCCACACTTAAGTGTTTGCTCGTCCTCGAGCAAAGGTTAGAGAGAATGATAACATATGATTATGACATCTTTAAGATATTAGCAAAAAAAAAAGCTTTACTCAAGACATATCTCATACAGGTTGGTTATGTGGTACTGTCTAGCATATATCCTTCAGATGTTCAAAAATGGAACAGTCCTCAAAGCAAAGTCATCTTCCCATTTTCATATCCTTAGTACTTAGAGTTTTTAATAATAGTTTTAAAAGAATGCATATAGTTTCATTCTTACTCCTCAAATAGTGCTCTCAAGTCACTCAGTAAGTATATGATTCCTCACCAAGACATGGCATAAGATTGCCTTCTTTTGTTTCATCCTACATCTATCAGGCTTATGTGGGGCTCAGGTAGGGATAAACAAGACAGCATACTTTCATTGCATATACTGTAAAGTCAAAACAAGAATCCAAGGAGAAGAATGTCATAATCTTAGATCAAGATGTGCAAGTGTGTGGAAAATGATGGAATGGAATCCTAATTCTAAATATTTTTGGCACTCCATGCATCATGACTCTCTTTTATTGGATGGAATGAAACTTTTGGAGGGATATGGGTCATACGATCCTATATCTATTTTTTAAACGGGTAGAACTTTCTTTTCCCTTTTGTTTATTGCATCTGTCATGCCTCTTGGCATGTTTTTTTAGCATAACCCATACCTTTTTTGGCATATGAAGAACTTTTGAATGCAGAGATGTCATGATGATGAATGCAGGGAGTAAATTTTCCATGGGGAATGCGCTACTCTCAGGATAAGAGTCGGCATTTTTATTTGGTAGAAAGGGTGCGCGACTCTCAGGATAAGAGCTGGCATATTTTTGGTGGATGGATGGGTGCATGTTTTTGCGTACTTCCACTATAGAAGCAGCTTGTATATGTGGCGTGTATGTGATCTTGATCTTGGGACTATGACGTAATTCTCAACTAGGGTCAACAAGGTTTGACCAAACTCAACACAAGTACAAGTAGCATGTATAGAAGGGTTTTGAACAAGGTAAGAACATATGTGCCTTTGGTAGGAATTTTCTTACTATTGAGGAGTAAGCGACACTATGGTTTTATGACATTTTCAAAAATAGATTAGAAAGGGTGTGAATCATGAGCTAAGAACTATATCAATTTTGTCAACAACCAAGTCAATATGATATCCTATAAAGATGTGTGAACCACAAGTATAAGTATATGCAAGAATTAGACTTTGTGACACTCAATTTGTGACGCTCACTTTGTGATGCTTTTACCCTTTTAATGTCATAAATCATGTCACTTATCAGATGTGTCGGTGTTCTGCCTCGCGGACAAGAAGCCAACGAGTATAATGCTGCGTGCTCCTCAATCCAGATGGTGATGTAAGACGAACACATGGTTTATCCTGGTTCGGGCAAAGAAGACCCTACGTCCAGCGGGGGCGAGAGATTGTATCATCTTGCATCGAAGTGCTTGTATAGGAGGATACAAGCAAGTGTGGATGTGCAGGTTGGAGTGCAATGCCTAAGCCTAGCAGTGCTATGCCTATGCCTTTCTGTCTGGAGCTTGAATTTCTTAGAGTGCTATCCGATGCCCGAGAACTAAGCCCAGCGTCCCCTTTTATAGGCCAAGGAGAGGCATGGGCGTACATGAAACCCTAGGGCATGCGCCGCTGACGTAGCGAATGACGTCGAGGGCAAGGTGCCGATCATGTCATAGTGACTGTAGAGGCGTGTGCCGGGCATGGCCTCCGTCCTTCGGGTGCGTCACGGCGATGTCGGCGATGGGCGATGAAAGACCCGCGTCCCTGTGACAGGCTTGCTGATCCTAGTGACGGAGTTGTTGGAGTGTTGACTGGAGGCACCGGAGACTGGGTCGAAGGGTAGTGCAAGGGAGGTTGAGGCCCTGTGGACGGGACTGAGCACCGAGAAATACGGTTCGGATGCTGACAATTACGTCTAGAAGGGGTGCCTGACAGGGCACAGTGCTCGGCATGGTGCAATAATGGCAGTACGGGTCACCGTTTCTCTGGCGATGGGTGGTAAAAGGAGGATTTGGCCCCTGTACTGGGTTACTGTAACACTGTTGTAGCCATGGAGTTAGGTGGGAGTGGGTGGAACCATTAAATGCCCTGGGTCTCATACAATGAGTAGGTGAGCCGGCTGGAGCGGTAGTCGACGGGGGGTCATTCTCCTGCGCCATGTTTCGTCACTCGACAGGGGGGTTGTTCGCTCGGGTGGGCTTCCGTCAATCGAGGACCCATCGAGTGGGTGGCTATTTCGGCCTTGTATGTCCCGTTCGTGGGCTGACCCTGTACTCTAGTGTAGGCGTTGGGTTTTCTCGTAGGTTTGTGTTTTCTTGATCAGGGATTATTTCTATTGTTCGTGGGTTTTGGGTACCCCCTTGTGCAGGTACCTGACAGTAGCCCCCAAGTCTCTGCACAAGTGATGGCACTCACGCAGAGGCACATGAACCGAAGTCGTAATAATGTTGTCCTCCGGTGGGTGCACACGAGCGCACCCGCTGGGTGTAGCCCCCGAGGCCTCGGAGGAGTAGCAAACTCCTCTAAGGGCTCTATGTACTCTTGTCGAGGGGTGCTCCAGCGGTTGAGCCCTCAGGTAGGCGCAATCCTCTTTCGTCGAGGCTCGCCTCATGGCGGTCGAGTGTGTTACGTTTTTCTCAAGGAATGGATAATGGTGAACTAGAGTCGTGAAGCCGACGCCCTTCAATGGGTGTGCGCGAACGCACCCTTCGAAGATAGCCCCCGAGGCATCGGCTTTGCTAGTCTTTTGGCGTCTAATCCCCATGAGTCCTTTCGATCAAGGTGAGGTAAGTCGCAGCGTACTACCTTCGATGGGTGTTCGAGCCCTCCGGGTGGCTAGCTCCTCTTTCGTCGAGGCCATCTGGTTACGAGCTTGCCCCTGAGCCTCTTTTGTCGAGGTCGATCAGGAACAAGTCCGTCTTTTTCTTTCGACCCTCACACTCCTTTGCGACGGGAGGAGGGGTGAGAAGCACCGTGCTACCCTCGTTTGGGCGAGCTCCGATGTCCTCCGGTGAGCTGGTATCGGGGAGTTCAAGTGAGAGCTCGTGCCCCGTTCGATAGGGGTCAACTAGTGGCCGCGGAGGCATTCTCATCGAAGCAAATGAATGGACACACAGATCCCGGTCCCGTTCGATTGGGTCCGATGGCTCGACGCCTCCCTTCGAGGGGATTCCTTAGTCGTCCTTTCATTTTGCCTTAAACATGACCGAGGGGGCCTCGAGAGTCAGTTCTTGAGTAGGGGCCTTGTGCAAGCTCCCCTTAGTCATCCCTGACTCGGGTACTCGAGGGTGGTTGTCGAACCCTGTTCGAGGGCCAACCTTCGCTCCCTCGAGATTTTATCATGGGGCCAGGGCCCGCTTACCTTCATGTGGAAGACATCATCCATGTATGCCTGTTCCCACCCGTTGGGCGTGTCTTTTAGGCAGGAGCCAGAACGGCATAGTCGTGGGTGGCGTGGAGAGCAGTCGGGCTGCGGATGAGCGACACGTATCCCTGGCCCTGGAATCGAGGGAGCGGTTAGGTGGCGCATTTAATGCGAATATTTGCTTGCCTTTCTGCCGAATCCTCCAGTTGCCCTTTGGTCCGCCTATAAATACGGGGGGTAGGGTTCCCTGGATTTCCACGTTGCCTTCTGGCCTTCGCCGCCGCCACTGTCATCGGAGAGCAGAGCGAAACAATCCTTTAGTGTGAGGGAGAAAGGAGGAGAGAGGTAGGGATTGAGAGATTGGGAATCTTCCATTTCGTTCGTCCATGGAGAGATTCGGCCTGGTGTGGAGATGCTCCCCCTGGTAACTAGCTTTCCTTGTCGATGACGGTGGAGCAGTTGTAGGAGCTTGTGGGAGATGGGCTTCTTCACCCCATCACCCCGGCCGACCGACCAAAGTGGAGGGTGTTATCGAGAAATGACCTAGAGCTGAACCCACCAGAGGGTTACGTTGTGAGCTTCGTTGCCTTCCACAAGGCGGGGCTCGGGTCACCCCCGAGTCGACTTCTGCCCGTGCTGACTCACCATTATGAGGTCGAGCTTCAGCATTTCTCCCCCAACTCCATCTCTTACGTGGCGATCTACGCCGTCGTCTGTGAGGAATATCTGGGGATGGAGCCGTATTGGGATTTGTGGCTCCATCTCTTTAAGGGGGAGCACTTTGCCAAGCCGGTGTCGACGGGGAGGAGGCCGACGGTCCGCGTCGGTTGCTGCAACCTATCTCTGAAGAGGGCGGACCTGTACATCCTGACGAGGCTGACCTCCAATCATGGTGGGTGGCTTGGCCGGTGGTTCTACCTTTGGAACGACAATGGCTAGCTGCCACACTACACCGGGCGCGTCATCAAAGAGCACCTGTATCACTGGCCGCACGGCGTGGCAGCGGAGAATCAGGTGAGGTTGAATCCCCTCCTCAACGCGTTGAAGACGCTGCGCGACAGGGGTTTGACCGCCGGCATCGTCGTGTCGGCCTTCCACTCCCGGAGGGTCCTCCTATTGATGCAGCGCTGGCTGCGCCTGGATTAGATGGTGCCCGGTGCGTCGATCGAGGGAAATCGGATGTCGTCTGAGACGCTATCCCATGAGAAGATTGCGAAGCGGGTAAGGGGGCGGTCGTAGGCCCCTTTACACTGGAGATGGTGAATTCCATCCCGATGTGGCAGAACAATGGCCACATATTGCTGCTAAGTGTTTCATTTCACTGCCTTTGGGTTCCTCTCCTCTTTATCTTATCTCCACATCCTCTAATGTTGGTCTGTGTGTAGGCAATTCAAGACTTCAGGACATCGATGCCACCAGTCAAGGAGGATGAGCTCGCTCATCAGAAAAAGGACAAGGATAGGGAGAAGAGGAGGAGGAAGAAGAAGAAGAAGAAGAAGAAGAAGAAGAAGAAGAAGAAGAAGAA
>CM041633.1:29901893-30063601 GCA_023333625.1 Bothriochloa decipiens
CGTGGCTGACTTGGATGTATGATTAGTGTTGATGTCCTCATCACGGGCCTTGGTCCGATCTTCTGGGAGCTCCCCTCGAATAAGGCAGTCGAGGAAGGGAGCACGCCAATCTGGCTCGAGGGTCGGGGGTGGGTACGACCCGTTGATCTCCATGACCTCGGCCTTGATCGAAGGGGTTTCAGTCGAGGGCGGGGAGTCGACCGCTTGTGTCATGACACCTTCTTTTGTGCTTGAATCGATGGAGGGCTTGTACAGGTCCCTGGAGAAGACATCAGGTGGGACGGTGCCTTGAGTATAGGCGATCTTTGCCAATTCATCCGCGGCCTCATTATACCTACGAGCGATGTGGTTGAGCTCGAGGCCATGGAACTTGTCCTCCAGCTTGTGAACTTCTTTGCAGTAGGGCTCCATCTTGGGATCGTGGCAGCTCGAGGCCTTCATAACTTGGTCAATCACGAGTGGTGAATCTCCTCGGACGTCGAGGCGCCGGACCCTGAGCTCGATTGCGATACGTAGCCCGTTGACGAGGGCCTCATACTCAGCAACATTGTTGGAGGTGGGGAAATGGAGCCGGATCACGTAGTGCATGTGAACTCCGAGGGGTGAAATGAAGAGCAGGCCCGCGCCCGCTCCCGTCTTCATGAGGGACCCATCGAAGTACATTGTCCACAACTCCTCCTAGATCTGAGCAGGAGGTAGCTGAGTGTCGGTCCATTCCGTGATAAAATCCGCTAATACCTAGGACTTGATGGCCTTGCGTGGTGCAAAAGTCAGGGTCTCGCCCATGATCTCGAGCGCCCACTTGGCAATTCTCCCCGAGGCCTCCCAGTTCTGGACTATCTTCCCGAGGGGGAAAGAAGAGACCACGGTTACCGGGTGGTCGAGGAAGTAATGTTGGAGCTTGTGTTGCATGAGCACGATGGCGTATAGCAGCTTTTGTATCTGGATGTAGTGCACTTTGGTTTTTGAGAGCACCTCACTGATGAAGTACACCAGACGTTGGACTAGCAGTGCGTGCCCTTCCTCGGTTTTCTTGACGACGATGGCCGCGCTGACCACCTAGGTAGTCGCAGCGACATAGAGGAGGAGGGGCTCACCCTTGGTTGGAGGTATGAGGATCGGAGGGTTGGATAGCATAGCCTTGAGCTTAGTGAGGGCCTCCTCTACTTCGATGTTCCATGAGAAGTGCTCAGATTTCTTCAGGAGACGATACAGAGACAGCACCTTTTCTCTGAGGCAGGAGATGAAGCTGCTGAGGGCTGCGAGGCAGACCGTGACCTTCTATACACCCTTCAGATCGTGGATCGGTCCCATCTTGGTAATGGCCAACACCTTCTCTGGATTGGCCTTGATGCTGTGCTCGGAGACGATGAATCCTAAGAGCATGCCTCGAGGTACGCCAAAGACGCATTTTTCAAGATTGAGCTTGATGTTGTTTGCCTTGAGACACCCGAAAGAGATCTTGAGGTCCTCGACGAGGTTGCTGGTCTTCTTGGATTTGACTACTATGTCATCAATGTAGGCTTCGACGGTCGGCCCGATATGTTCTCCGAACACATGCTGCATACATTGTTGATACCTTGCCCCAGTGTTTTGAAGACCGAAGGGCATAGTAACGTAATAGTACATGCCAAAGGGGGTAATGAAAGAAGTCGTGAGCTCATCAGACTCCTTCATTTTGATTTGGTGAATCCAGAGTAGGCATCGGCAAAAGAAAGAGTTTCACATCCCGCAGTGGAATCAACAATTTGATCAATTTGAGGTAAAGGAAAGGGAACTTTTGGACATGCTTTATTCTAACTAGTATAGTCTACACACATCCTCCAACTCCCACTCTTTTTCTTAACCAGTACAGGATTAGCTAACCACTCTAGATGATGAACCTCCTTGATGAACCCGGCCTCTAGAAGCTTGTGAATCTCCTTCCCGATGACCTCGCGCTTTTCCTCGTCGAAGCGATGCAAGCGTTGCTTCACCGGTTTGGAGCTGGCCCGGATCTCCAAGGCATGCTCGGTGACTTCCCTCGGTATGCCCGGCATATCCGAAGGACTCCACGCAAAAATGTCAGCATTTGCGCGGAGAAAGTCGACGAGCACTGCTTCCTATTTGAGGTCGAGGGCGGTGCTGATCTTCACTGCTTTCCCGTCAGAGCCGCTAGGGTCGAGGAGCACGGACTTGGTGTCTTCCATGGGCTCGAAGTTGTCGGCGTGGCGCTTGGGGTCGGGCACCTCCTTGGTGAAGTCTTCAAGGGTCGAAGCGAGGGTCAGCAACTCCAAGATGGCCTCTCTATTCTTGACGCACTCGACATCACATTCGTAGGCGTGCTCGTGCGATGGCCCATCGGTGATGACACCTTTCGGGCCCGGCATCTTGAGCTTGGGGTAGGTGTAGTTCAGGACTGCCATGAACTTGGCGTAGTAGGGGTGCCCCAGGATGGCGTGGTAGGTTCCATGAAACCCGACCACCTCAAAGGTGAGGGTCTCCTTCCTGAAGTTCGTGAGGGTGCCGAAGTAGGCGGGCAAGTTGATGCGACCAATTCGCATTGCGCGGTGTCCCAGCACTACTCCGTGGAAACCCCCCGCATTGGGTTGAAGCTGGGAGCGGGGGATCTTGAGGAGATCAAGGGTCTCGGCGTAGATGATGTTGAGGCTGCTGCCTCCATCCATGACAACATTGGTGAGGCGCACGTTGGCAATAATGGGGTCGACGACGAGCGGGTACACCCCTGGGTTGGGGACGTGCTCCGGGTGGTCACCACGATCGAATGTGATGGCCGTATCGGACTAGTCGAGGAAGAAGGGGTCGAGAGCCGCACGGTAAAGACCTCACAGCACTCGCGCTTGCGCTGTCGAGGGGCGAGACGTGTTGAGGGTCCCCCGTAGATCATGAAGCAATCTCGAACGTGCGGGAACTCCTCGTCCTTGTCTACCATCCTTGTCCTTCGGGTCCTCCTTCTCATCGTCCTTCTTGAGCCCTAAGCCCTCGAAGTACTTCTTTAGCATCAGGCAGTCCTCGAGGTTGTGGTTGGTGGGCCCCTTGTGATAGAGGCATGGCTATTTTAGCATCTCGTCGAAGAGGCCCTTCTCGGGGGACCTCAAGTCTTCTTGCGCTTGGCGGCGGCAACAAGGTCATCGGCCATGGCCTCACGCTTGCCTCGCTAGTTCTTCTTCTTCTTCTTCTTCTTCTTCTTGGCGGCCTGGTTTGATCTCTTAGGATCGCCCTCCTTGGCCTTCCCCTTTCCTTGGTCGTCGTCGAAGAACGCGCCATCGGCTTCCTCGCCCGTGGCGCAGCTGGCGACAATGTCCATCAGCTCGTTGGCGGTCTTGGGGGTGTTGCGCCCCAACTCGTGGACTAGCTCCTTGCATGTAGCCTCAGCAATGAACGCCTGGATGACGTCTTCGTCGGAGATGTGGGGGAGCTCGGTACGTTGGTTGGAGAAGCATCGAGCGAAAACACGGAGAGACTCCTTCAGCTTCTGCTTGCAGTTCTGAAGGTCCCACTTGTTGCCTAGGCGCAAGTAGGTCCCCTTAAAGTTGCCCTCGAACACCCTCATGAGGTCGCTCCGGTCATGGATCTGGTTGGGGGGAAGGTCCTTGAGCCTCCACTGAGCTATGTCCGACAAGAACAGGGGAAGCTGGCAAATAATGACCTTGTCATTGGAGGCTCCACCAACCTGGCATGCTAGTCTAAAGTCAACAAGCCAGAGCTCGGGCTTCTTCTCCCCATTGTACTTGGTGAGGGTCGTCGACGGTCGAAAGCGGTTCGTCAGCTTGGTCTTGCGGATCTCTCGGCTGAAGACGCGCAGGCCCCAGGGCTCTGGGGACCCAGCACGGTCCTTGTCGTTGTTGTAGCACTCGCCCTGGTGCACGCTGTAGCCTCGAGCCTTGCCGTCGCCGTACTTGCACCTGCGGTTGTCGTTGATGTCCTGACATGCGTCTCGAGGCTCACGGTTGTTGACGATGCGGTCCTGAGCTGGGATTGCCTTCTTCACCTGAGGCGTAGGCTCCTGGTGGACTGAGCCATCCTTCTCGTGTCGGGAGGGATCGGCGGGTCATTCCGAGGCCGCCCCTCGATGTCTTGAGGCCGAGCTCTTAGCCTGTTATGCGGCTGCGGTCTTGAGGAGACCCTGGATCTCTTCTCGGATTCGACGAGCTTCAGGGTTCGATGGAGCCGGCATGTTGCGTAGGAGCATGGTGGCGGCAATGACGTTCTAGCTGGCACGGCTGAAGATGGGTGGCTCGTTTTCCTGTTCCTCGATGATCTACCTGTTGATGTCTCGAGCCCTAGCTTGAGCTCTTCCGCCGTGTGGACGCCCGCACTCTCGCTCGAGGGTCTGCTCGAGCTGGCATAGACGTTCCCGATCTTCGTCGAGCTTGGCCCGCATCTCTCGGACTTGCGTGAGCTAGGCGTCCTAGCCATCCTGGGGTAGCTGCACATCATTAGGCACCGCAGAGGTACCTCTCGTTCTGGAGTGGCGTTGGCTCCCACCGCCACCGTCGCTCCTGCGGCGTCATTGGTGTAATCGCTCGATGTGATGGCCCCATCGATATGAAAGCACTCCCGCGTAGGGTCATAGCTGTCGTCGGTGGAGTCAGAGTCAGGATAGCTAAAGTTGTTGGGGAAGTACCCCTTGCTGCATTGCTCCTCCTCCAGTTGGCATCAGAGCGTGCCGAGCTTGTAGGACTTTAGACCCGGGGTCTCTGAAGACTCCGGGTACTTTGATGCTGGCGGAGTCATCATCAGGTCCATGGTAGCGCACAGGAGGTGTCTCGGAAGGTCCACGTACGCACTCAAGTTGGTGCTCACCAAGGAGGAGTACGTCTTGGCGGTGTTATGCAGGCCGAAGGGGAACATGTGGGGAAGCCTCGGAATCGCGCCTGCCGGAGGAGTCACGCCGGGTCCCTCCGGCGGGCATATCATGAAGTTGAACGACGGGTCATCGCGGTGCCCCTCTGGCCCACCCTCTGCATCCAAACGCAGGTCAGACAGGCCCTCAGAGAGGAGACCCACATCGCTGGTCAGAAGTCAGGTAGCCGTATTGGGCACCGCCCGACCTACAAGGAGATGGCAATGCTTGCGCTGATCATGCTGTCTCTTGGTCGCGGACACGTGGCAAGAATAGTTAAACCGATGCGCAGCCCCCCTTGAATGGCGGAGCTCATAGTCACTGTTGCCTGGGTCTCTGGGTGGGAGTAGGATCATGTCAAGGCCGCAGCCGAGTGACATGAACTTGGAGCTCCCAAACTAGATCACCGTGGTGAACGAAAGCGGTGGAACGGAGTCTGCCATCTAGAGGGTGACAGGAAGTCGATTGTGACACGCGGCGGTCCCCTACCTAGGGCGCCAACTGTCGGTGTTCTGTCCCGCGAACAACAACCCAAGAGTATAATGCTGCGTGCTCCTCAATCCAGATGGTGATGCAAGAAGAACACACGGTTTATCCTGGTTCGGGCAAAGAAGGCCCTACGTCCAGCAGGGTGGAGAGATTGTATTATCTTGCACCGAAGTGCTTGTACAGGGGGATACAAGCAAACATCGATGTGCGGGGTTGGAGTGCACTGCCTAAGCCAAGAAGTGTTATGCCTATGCCTTGCTGTCTGGAAGCTCGGATTTCTTAGATTGCTATCTGATGCCCTAGAACTAAGCCCGGCATCCCCTTTTATAGGCCAAGGAGAGGCGCGGGCATACAGGAAACCTAGGGCCTAGTTCCCGCTAACGTAGCGAATGACATCGAGGGGAAGGTGCCGATCATGTCATAGTGACTGTAGAGGCATGCACCGGCCATGGCCTCCGTCCTTCGGGTACATCACACAATGTCGGCGATGGGCGATGAAGGACCTACGTCCCTGTGACGGGCGTGCTGATCCCTATAGAGACATGCATGAGTTGTTGGAATGTTGACTGGAGGCACCGGAGACTGGGTTGAGGGGTAGCGCAAGGGAGGTTGAGGCCCTACGGACGGGACCGAACTTCGAGAAATACAGTTCGGATGCTGAAAATTGCGTCTCGAGGGGTGCCTGACGGGGCATAGTGCTCGGCATGGCACAATAGTGGCAGTACAAGTCACCGTTTCTCTAGGGATGGGCTGTAAAAGGAGGATTTGACCCCTATACTAGGTTACTGTAATACTGCTGTAGCCTTGGAGTTAGGTGGGAGTGGGTGGAAGCATTAAATGCCCTGGGTCTTGTATAGGGAGTAGGTGAGTCAGCTGGAGCGGTAGTCGACGGGGGTTGGGGGGTCGTTCGCCTGCGCCAAGTTCCGTCACTCGACGGGGAGGGGGACTTCCGCTCGGGTGGGCTTCCGTCATTCGAGGACCCCATCGAGTGGGTGGCTATTTTGGCCTGGTATGTCTCGTTAGTGGGCCGGCCCTGTACTCTAGCGTAGGTGTTGGGTTTTCTCGTAGGTTTATGTTTTCTTGATCAGGGATTATTTCTATTGTCCGAGGGTTTTGGGTACCCCTTGTCCAGGTACCCAACAAGATGCAAGTTTTCTTGTTTTTATTTTTATTTTATTTCATCTAAGGAAAGCAAATTAATGATAAAAGTAAAAATGAAAGAACAGAGGGGGAGTAGGAGTGGCAAGCCAGTCAGGAGGCATGTAGACGATGAGTGGATGCTGACTGGTGGGTCTAGGGCTCCAAGGTGGGGTCGGCCGACCCCACTTGGGTTTGCCTGTTGCTGCCATTTGAATCCCCTCTATTGAGAACGTACTTCTGCAAACTTGTGTTCCTCTTGGCTGCCAAAGAGGGGGTCGGCTGACCCCCTACTTGGGTCAAAATTTGTCATGCCAACGTGTCAGGCCATGTGCTATGCCGTGGTACGTTAAGAAAACTTGAGGGACGTAATTGGGGGGTCGCCAGACCCCCCATATTTGGGTTCTTGAGCATCCTGAATTGCAAAGACATGGGAACATCAAGTGCAGGTGTACTGCTGGTGGCAACACACCAGCAGAACGAAATTATGCTCATTTTATTTAATGGATCATAGGCACATGTAATGATAAAGATTGAAGTTAGCTATGTGCCTAGTATATCTGAGAAGAGGTTTGAGATATCTAGGGAAAGAGGTCAAAGAAGGAGGCCCTCGTGGCCCATTTTTGTCTCTAAGTGTGCAAACCGCACTAAGGACTTCATGCCTCTCTTCTCAAACTATCATCCTAGAAACACCTCAATGGCTCGTTGATTATAGAGGACTAACCTTCCATTGGATGGTCTTTGGATGAGCTTGTGAAGTTCTACAACTACTTCTCCTCTAAGTTGAACACGGGAACAAAATGACTTCTCTTGTCCCAGCTTACCGCTAACTACCCATGTGGTTCAAAAGGTGGGCATCAAAGGCATGGTAGAGCTCTTCCTTGAACACAACGGCCTCCATGGTGACCTCTGGTTTCTCAAACAAGTCTCCCTCATGATTGAAAGGGTCCTCACTGATGGAACCAATGACATTTGTGCTAGTGGGGGCCACGGTGAGGCTACTCTAGGTAACTTGGGGGACATAAAAGAGGCTAGAAGGTGCTGAATTGAAGATGAGGAGAAATGTGGTGCAGATGAAGAGAAGGAGAGGTAAAAGGGAGCTATTGCCAAAGAATACAACCATTGTTTCCACAAGAGTTGCAACTAGGGATTGCTTGGCAAGATTTTGGGCACAAGTGGGTACTATGTCGAGGTCGCCCGACCCCTGTGTGGGAGGTCCGAAGTGAACGGGTTCTGGATTAGCACTTCCCCACGTACCAGAGATGGTTTGGCCAAACATGGGCCTGGTTAGCCACCAAGATGGTGTCAGCCGACCCCCTATGGAGGCTTCCTAGGACCAGTTTTGTCTTAGAGATTGGCATAGGTGAGAACATTCTAATCTAGTGGCCAAACCATACAGAAATGAAAAGAAGTTAAGACATCTAGGTTTTAGTCTTATTGCAACATTAACAAGGATGAGTTCTAACATGTCAACTTCTTCTATCAAGATTCATGCTCATGGAAAAGTTCAAGAAGGTTGCCACTTACCTTAAAGATGATGAGTTGTAGCATTGGTCCTCCTCAGTTGCATCGAAGATCTCCTTGGCCAAACACTTGACCTTTGACCATGAGGATCTCAATTTGTCTTCATGAATGATCTTATGACTTACCCATAGAGATGTCGATGTTCTTGCTATAGGGGTTAGTCCAAAAGTGCAACCAAGTTCCATGCGAGCATATTTGATTCAATAATCAAGCATAACATCATGTCTTGTTTGATTAAGGTAGTCTATTCAACCTAAGCACCATGCTTAATTTAAAAAGACTATGAAGGTACGATTGATCAATACACCCAACCCAAAACATACTAACATAGAAATAGGAAGCATGATAGGATAAACAAGATTCATTCTACTAGAGACAAGAGAAAGAGTGGTGAAGACAAGAAGCATTTTTTTCTTTTATTTTATTTTAGAGGGTTGAAGAAAAAAGTAAGAGGAATGCACTGAACAGGAGGAAGGGAAAGTGACAAACAGTCAAGAAGTATAGCTCAACATAGTGGAGGTTGACTAGTGCGCTAAGGGACCCATGGTGGGGTCGACCGACCCCACCTTGGAGGCCCCAGCCACTTTGGTTCTTTCCTGGTGCATTCTTACCTCTAATGTTGTGTTCCTACACTGATGCTTTTTGCTTGGGATGTCCTTCATTGCCCAAATGTGTTCGAGGGGGCTCAAATGACCCCTACACTTGGTGTAAAGTGTGCCCTGAGACATGGAAACCAAAATGACATCAAGTGCAGGGGTTCTACTAGTGGCAACACACCAACAGAACCACATGTCTTGCACCCTACTCAAGTTAGGCACACAAGTTGCATGATGTTAATTTGAAGCCAACTTGCAAGGGCCTAACTGCAAGAACTCATACCACTACGAGATTTAGAGAACTTGTGATAAACAAAAGCATCCACAACCTCCACTGCAAAGATTTTGGACATAAGAAGAGTGAAGGAGTTGTAGATCTCTTGTTTGGTAGTGGTAGGGGGAAGATTGAGTTGGGAGATTTCTCAAATGAGCAAGGACTTGATGAGAGGATCAAATGATAACTTCCATGCTCACTAATAAAATTCTCTATCTCAGGGAGTGGGTGAGCGCTTTCCTTTTCATGACATTCTAAATCCTCCTCAAGACTTGGATATGTCACGGTTACTTGTGAAACCATCTTAAGCTCACCCTTTGGATCAAGAACAGGACTAAATTCTACCCTTGCCCTAAGAGGATGGAATGTCCAAACAGGTAGATATTATTTGCCTATTCTATGACCAAGCTTCTCATTTCCCAAAGCATTCCCCAAGATCCGCTCAATTGGCCTTCCGATAAAAGTGAGATGAAACGATAGTCTAGGAAGGTCAATGATGTGGGAATCTTGGGAGTTCTTTAGATCATCAATCACTACAGGTACGCCTTGAGGAACTCCTAAACAATCAAGGATTGGACCATTTGGGAGCCTAGGACATTTTTGAGAATAGAGTAGGTTTTTGTTTGATGAGCTTCGCACATGGGAATGAGGAATGAGGAAGAGCACCATTGGGATCATCAGGATCAAGGATGAGTTTAGAGATGGGTTCAAAGCATATGGCAGATGTGGGCATAGAAGGAGAGAGGATAGAAATTACTTTAAGGAACTTTGGTTCTCTTTCCATGGGCATAGTTGGCATTCCTTTTGGAAGTTCATCCAAGTTCCTAGGTTTTTCCCAGTGTGCTACTCGAGGCATATAATGGTGCTGTTTTGGGAAGTTTCCGAAGAGATCTCTTCTAGATGGCATTCCCAAAACTAGCAAGATCATCTAAGAGTTTAGCCTCAACATCGAAGGAGTGATTTAGAGGATGGATTTTTTCCTCCTTCGATATTTGTGGTATTTGTGGTTCAGGATCGATGGCGGAATCTCTGGATGGGATTGATGGTGATTCGGCTATTGAGATTTCTTCTTGCTTTGGGATGGAGAGCCTCCTTCTCCTTTTGTTGGAGGTTTAGGATCTCTCTTCGAAGATGAGCAAAATGAGAAATAGGGAAGAAAGCTAAGCAGAATTTGTATTGAAGGCTTTCCCATTCTCTATGTGCACTCTCTACATGTCGAGCATATCGATGTTTACCTATCCCCGTCAAAGAGAATAGGAGTAGCTTCCATTTCATGGTATTTCATGTCATGCTTCAATAAGAAGACATGAGCACAATTGCTCAAAATCACGTAAGTGAGTATAGGGGTTTTTATCTTCTTCCCCAGGAAGAGATTGTTTCTAAACCACAGCTATGAAACTAGGGCAAAGCTGATGAGGACATCAACACCAACCATACATCCACGCCATCCACGCCAACACCAGTACCTATTGCTGGTCCTCTTACTCGTGCTCGTGCTCGTCAACTCAACCATCAAGTAAGTTCATTCTTAAACTCTCGTCCATCATATTTAGACAATGGAGACAAGTACACTTTTGTGTTGCTCAGGAATGATGGAGAGGATCAACAAGGGAAGGTGTGACTGCATTCAGAATGCGAGGCAACATCAGCTCAAGGGTTGATTGCATATGGGAAGCATGGTACCTTAACAAAGGTGATTGGGGATCAAGTCCATGTGTCCACAACGTCCTCCATTAGGCTACCATGTCGCTTCTAGAGCAAGGAAAGCAAGAGTCCAAACCCAACACGATTTGGGAGTTGGATTCGGACTGCAAAACAACCCCGACTTATGTGGGTCACCACGGCTTCATACGGAATCCAATTGGGACATTTTGATACTTGATGGAAATCTTATCAAGTCTACTTTCATATGGATCCAGTCTCATGTTGATATCTTCTCAGAGTCAGAGGCAATGATGCAAATAACGCCGAGAGGTTTTTCTGTCCTCGGTGTCACCTGATTGTTGCCCGATGGGCCATGTATCAAGTGGGGCCCAATAGGGGCGTGTCCTAGGGTTGTGGGACGACTCCTGCCAGGACAAGGTCGTCCTCTACCCTCTCTTATACCTCCATAGCCGCTACAAACAGATGGGGTTTTGTTTACATCAAGTTTAGTCGTCGCTACTTGCTTGTAGGTGCGCGTGCTGATCCAGCCACCCATCTCCTTGTCTTCGGAACCCCACTCATAATAAGATTTAGTTTAAAACCTTCAATTTGATCTTGCCAATTCAGTGCTTGTTTCCTCGTTCTTGCTAGTTCTTCGATTGCTTGTAGGACAGGAGCCCTAGTGGCTGGTTGTCACGCTCCACAAGATCGTGACGGCCTTTGGAAGTGGTGTATTGGTCGCTAAGGCGCAGTCTTGATGGCTGTAGTCAGGCCGTGAACGTCATCTCCATCCACCAATCAAGTTATCTCACGCCTCTCATCGAAAGATCGTCCCCAAACCCTAGCGGGTTCACATCAAAAGCTCATAGCTAGGTGAAAGAATAGGATGGAATGATGGTGGTGGCTCCAAACTAGGCCCTTTAGAGCGGCGAGATGAGAGATGGGTGTTTGGTTTATGGTGTGGAAAGGATAAAAAGAAAAGAGAGGTAAAAGAAGGATATTTCAGACAACTTGGTTCTAAGTTATAACAGCTACCGTTCCCCGGCAACGGCGCCAGAAAGCTTGTTGACACCAGAAGTGGCAAACGGATATACCTCAAGTGTACGGTAGTCAATGTAGCCTTCACCGGGAGTATTCCTGGTATCGTATTTTCTACAGGGAACGTGAAGCGAAGTAACTAGGCTCAAGGTCATCCAGTGATGAAACAAAGGGTTTAGGATAATAGGATAGAGAGGTCTAACTAGCAAAGATATCTGGTCATGGTATTTTAAGTATAACGAGGTTTACCACCTCCTCCCTTACTAGGGGCGATAGACGAAACGGTGAGTCGAGTTAAAGAGGTTTGCACCTCCTCCCTCACCGAGGTGACTACCCTATTCAGCCCCGCTCTCACAATGTTAACTTGCCTAACACACGTATAGGGAACTCTCCGCCTAGCGAGGTCTGTCACTCTCGCGCTTGGTGTCCTACAGTGCGACAAGTAGCTCACACTGTTAAGATGTTGTCTAGACACCACGTCTACACTAATCTTACTACTCTAATCCTTGCAAGAGACTCGAGCAATTTACTAAGTAAAATAGTATGCTAGTAACAAGACCGTATACTTAAAGTACTAAGACCAGAATATCAAATACTTGAAAAGACTCGGATGAATTACTTACAAGAAGCTTGCATCCGCTGAGGCGCACCTTGGAGAAGACTCCGGACAGGCCAGGACTCCTCCTTGGAGACTCCTCACTCTCCCTCTACTAGCATAGCTAAAGATACTAGATAGTGGCTCTCTCCTAAGTTTCATTCTCTAAAGTGAAGGCCTCTGGGGGGTATTTATAGTGGGAGCTGGAGTAGGGGCTACTCCAACGCCATGTCAGCGATCCGCGTGACCTCCATCGTGCACTGTTGGATCAAACCGCCTTACAACCGCCTTAGATGGACGTCCACGATGAAGCACCTACATGGAGGCTGGAAGGCAGTGGGGGGCCAACCGACCTAGTTGGGCACCAGGTGGGGGTTGACCGACCCCCCAATGACAGGTGGGCCCGATCTTCTAGAAGGTTGCTTATGTCAGTGGTGAAAACAGGGTGGCTGCATGGCCCCACGAGGGGGTCGGCCGACCCCCTATGATGGGTGGGGCCATCCCCCTTCCTTGTGGGCCCTCTCCACCTCCTTTAGAGTGGGTATGAAGTGGTGGGACCCCTGGATCACTTCAGGTGATGGAGATGTGGGTCCATGCATCCATGAGAGCTAATTAGGAGCCGTTGAGAGAACACACTTGTGATCTAAAGGGTGGCAGTTGCTTAGGACTATGTTGTGAGGAACTTGGTGATCTGGCAATGGCCGGGAAGGTCCTATAGGGGCGTCGGCCGATCCCACTTTGGTGGAACCAAAGGTTCATCTTCTACAGGTGGCTTCTATGTGCAATTTTAAGCAAAATGGTGGTGCTGGGCCCACCAAAGTGGCGTCGGTCGATGCCATCATTGTGCCCATATTTTGCACATTGTCTTCAGAAGCTATGATATTAATGAATGTGAAGTTGGTTTGCCATTTGGTCATACTTGATTGGTTGCCCAACCTTAATATGGAGCTTCTGAACACTAAAAAAAATTGTTCTGAGTGCCTGCAACCAAATAATGACAAGTACATGTGGAACCAAGTTATTTGTACCTAAGTCACTATGTGTTTGGTGGTTTCCTTCTAGAAACAATGTCTTGTTGACGGTTTTCATGGGGTAAAACATGGTATAACTCCCGTCAACATTGGGTCAGTCCTCCCTACATGTCTCACATGTGCCTACATTATTAGTTCGACATCTCTATGTCCATGACTTGTCAAACATAGTCATCAACTAATACATGTGCTGGTCTAATATTCAAGTGTGTTCTTAGAAGAACACCGAGTGGGGACAACTTTAGAATAAACATTCAAGTAAAGAGTTCCACAAACAATTCACATAATTGCCAATTAATACAAGTTGTCTATAATGAATATTCAAACACTTAAAACATGTCATGGATACGATCGGAATATCATCATCTCTATGATTACCTCTAGGGCATATTCCCAACAGGCCGACCACTCCAAGGCGCCCCCTGCACCCTGCGTCGGCTTCCCAGTCTCTCACTCCACGTAGGGAAATCGAGAAGTCTCCTTTCCGCTCGACCATGTCTGTTCGACGCACTACAGGTCAATTGGCGTTGAAGGCTCCGATGGCGGCGAACCAGCGCGCCATCACCATCTCCTCAGACACCATAGAGAGCACGGACTACACCACATCCTGAGCCCATGGTCCGCTACCGCCAGGTCAGTGGGCCGCATGGGTGCTGAAGGCTGCTTGGCATGCAAGGAGTCTTAGTCGGTTAGATCTGTTCGTGTACTTCAAGGATACGGCGCAATGTAACCGACCATAGGGAAACCCTAGATATGTAACCTTGCCCGCCCACTATATAAGGCGGGCAAGGACCCCCATAGAATGGATCCTTATCATCTCTTGTACTCCAGTACTCATCAAACAGCAGCAGAGATGCAGGATGTAGGGTATTACCCTTTCGAGCGGCTTGAACCTAGATAAACCGTGGTTGTCCTGGTTGTTTGTCTTACGTCTCACATCTAGATCGTAGGTCTTAGCGCGCCTTGCCACAATCTACTACCTTGGGGTATCCCGTGGTAGACTGCCGAGGAGGTTTCATCGACAGTGGTGCGCCAGGTAGGGGGTGCCCGATCTGATCAGCAGGCGATCCAGATGGTTTCGTTCCCAGCTTCCATGGACTTCGAGGCGGGCATCTCCCTCACCATTGGTTCACTTATGTGGACCACCGGCGTAGTGACGTCCCTCACGTTCGCAGGAGTAGCGTAGCCGGTTCCAGCTTCGGCTGTGACGTAGTCGGCACGTAGTCGGCCCCAGCACTGACTGCGCCAACCACGTCTCCAACAACCTAGATCCTGAGGCCCCTTCAGGGTCATTCGAGCCACCCATGACGAGGGCATAGTTGATGGCCATGCCAGCGGTGAACTGGCGGCTTTCTTGCTACTAGAGGAGGCACATCGACAACTCCGATCTGATCGACATGATCAATCAGCATGGGGCAGGTCTAGCTGAGGTCCTCGAGTATGTGGAGTCTGCTGCTGCGCGGCTCCATGAAGAGTACTTGGACTTCATCCCAGTCCAACCATGTCGATGCAATCACGCCAACAAGCCATGCCGCGCCGATCCAAATCCACCCGTGGTTCGCGGGTCACCACTTGTCCACCAGGAGGGCAACGCTCGGCACCAGCAAGGATGTACGGGCCAAGCTGGTGGTCCGCGCCGACCAGATCCAAATCTGGCTCCAGCCTGAGCATCACCTGCTAACCGCAGAGGAGGACCACCGGCTGCTCGCCGAGGCGGACCTCCTACTATGGTGGAGCGCCACCAGCAGCGCCCTGTGCGCAATCAGGTTCGTCACCCGCATCGACCAGATCCAACCCTGGCCGCTGCCCGGGCTCCGCCTCCAGTTAGGCGGGATGACTTCATCAACGTGCATCAGCGCTGGCAAACGCTTAGCCACGCTGCTCGACAGGCCCGAGCAAAGCAAAGGCAGCAGCGCCAGGCGCAGCAGGTGCAACCCGCACCAGGGCTGGCTGATCCAATCACCCCCGGCCCAAGTAATGTACCCATCTTCCCGCACGGGATGAGCAACGCAGCTGCATCCTACGCGAGAAACTTGCAGAACGCTCCTCGACGATGTGACGACCACCTCCTGGACCTAGATCCCAATCTGGTTCTGGTCCGGTAGATCCAGGGCCCACGGTAGGCATGGTGGCTTTGCAGCAAAATCCTTTCGGGTCGGACGCTACGATCCCCAAGGACAACGCAGCATTTGATCTGCTCTCTGGGCTAGATGAGACACCCTCCATCTCCTTCGACCTTACCGAGTACCTCCACTCCGATGAAGAGAGTCCCGAGGTCTGGAGTCAGGAGAACGTCGAGGAGGAGAACCCAACCACGCCAGACCACCGAACCCGTTCTGCAGACGTGGCATCAGGCACCCCTAGGATCCAGTCTGGCTTCAACGGTTCGGTATTCGCGGTCAGCGTGGACGAGCTTCCTGTTCCAAATGAAACAGAGCAGGAGAGGCAAGCAGAAGGATGCAATACCGATCAAGAGCGTCGACACCTCCTGGAGGCACAAGAAGCGAACGCTGCCAACGACGGAGGCAATAGTGGTAACGGTGCAGGCCCTCAGCCACGCCGCCTCCAACGCAACCTCAATGATGAATTCAACATGGTGGGGGGTCAAATCGTCCACGAGACTCCAACGGCCAACATTGCTGTGGCTATGGATCGGCTTAACAACCTTCCCCCGATCACACCCGGGGTCGAAGCGATCTGTGATTTTTTGATCGCCGTTGAAGCACAGGTGGTTCAGCTCCGCTCTGCCGGTTCACTAACCACGTCACATCGGTCATGGCGATCCCGGCGCAGTCATCGTCGCCAACCCGCAGAAAGCATCGCCGATAACGAGTCTAATCAAGGAGGACCTCCACTCGAACAGCCCCAGCAGGCCAACGCCGATGACCCCACGAGAGGCGCCGTGCGACGATCATCGCCAACACGGTAATCATCGGCGTGCCAACTGGCAACCGGCGAACCGCCGCGCCGAGCGCAACCAGGAAGTCGAGCAGCCCCAAGATCGTGATCTCTGTGGCCACCTCGATGAACGTTACCGTGCTCAGTGACACATGAGCGGACCAGCCCAGTTCTCGGAAGAACTCAAGGCCATCCTTTGTCCAAAGAACTTCCGGATTGGGGACGTCAAAACGTACGATGGGCAGGACGATCCCGAGCACTAGATCATGTTGTATGAAGTGGCAGTCCGGGCAGCAGGAGGTGACCAATTCGTCATGGCAAACTACCTCCCAGTAGTCTTGAGCAACGCCGCTGCCTCCTGGTTGCTCCGCCAGCATGCTGGTAGCATCCACAGTTGGCCTCAGCTCAGGTAGATGTTCATCGACAACTTCAAGCCTACCTGCGTGCAGCCGAACACCAAGTACACCCTGGCACAGGTACGGCATCGTCCAAGGAAATCGCTACGACAGTACATCCGGCGTTTCTCTGACGCGTGAAATCATGTGATCGACGTCACCCCGGCAGAAGGGATCGACCTTTTCATTGCCGGCCTGGTCCAACCACGTGGTCTAGACCTAAAGGAGTTGCTCCTCGAGCGACCAAGAACCATGGAAGAACTCCTCTCCATTGCCCACAGATTCGCTCATCTCGACGACGGGCTGAACAAGGGGGACCCCATTCCCCCAAATCGCAACTACCGTCGCGATGACGACCCCGACTGCGACAGCAATCAAGACCACTGGCCAGATCGACGGAATGATCACCACAACCATCGTGACAATCGTGACACCGACCACCGTGATGACGATTGTTCTTTCAAGTGACGTGGTCGGGACGTCTACAATGGTGGTCGGCGTAACCGCAATGACTCCTCTGTCAACGCAGTAAAGGGCTAGAAAAGGATGAACGATAAAGAGCTCGACAAGGTCCTTAGTCAGGATTGCCCTCATCATCCTGGCAAGGGCCACCCACTGGGCAAGTGCAGGGTCCTGAAAGAGACGCTGGAGAAGATGGCCAACAAGAAGCCGCGCCCAGCTCCTAAAGCCAAGGCTAAGAACCCCGTCCAGCAAGAGGATGCCGACGAAGAAGTTCAAGATACGAACCCACGGCACACCTATAGGGATCCCGTGAAGAATGTGACTACCGTCATCTTTGGTGGCAAGGTCGGACTGGAGAACGCTCGCGACAAGAAGCTACTGACGCGACCCATCGTGGCTATCCAGGAGGCTGACGATTTCGTCGTGGATGTCAAGGTGCCCGCCTGGTCTGAGCAGCCTATATCATTCAGCCGCAATGATATGTGGGCCAAAATCCCAATGCCGGTTGGTTCCCGCTGGTCCTTGACCCGGTGATAGACGGCATCCGGTTCAAGAAAGTGCTCGTTGGTGATGGCAGCACCCTGAACATTCTGTTCTATCCGGCCTTCAAGGAGCTAGGGCCGAAGCAGGAAAACCTCAAGCCATACGAGTCTCCATTTTGGGGCATCATGCCGAGCAAACCTTCATACCCCCTTCGACAGATCACATTGCCCGTCTAGTTTGGGACAAAGCAACACTTCCGCATCGACCACAGCACTTTCATCGTGGCCGATTTTGAGGGCATCTACCATGCCATCCTTGGCCGACCAGGGATCGTCAAGTTCATGGCGGTTCCTCATTACGGGTACCTCATGTTGAAGCTCCCAACCGAGCAAGGCGTCCTATCCCTGTGCGATTATGTCTTCACAGCGCGTGTATGCGAGTCTGATGCCTATGTAGCCACGGAATTCGAGGAGTTGAAGCACGCCATGGAGCACACCAGCCTGGGTGTCAAGGAGGCGCCCCCTGCGGAGCTTGAGGTTCCAGTCGGGTCTCTGCGGCGACCTTCCAATAAGGTCAAGCAGCACAAGTTGATCCAGCTTGACCCGAACGACCCCTCAAAGACCACCAAGATCGGGGCTACCCTTCCCCCCAAATAGGAAGACGCATTTTTCCAATTCTTTTGAGAGCACATCAGCATGTTTGCGTGGAAACCCGTCGACATGCCAGGTGTCCCGAGGGAAAAGGCCGAGCACTACCTTGACATCTCGAAGACCGCTAAACCTATCAAGCAGAAGATGCGTCGGTTTGCTCGTGACCGCAAGGAAGTCATTAGGGTAGAAGTGGCCAAGGTTCTGGCAGCTGGCTTTATCAAAGGGGTGTATCACTGGAGTGGTTAGCCATCCTGGTTCTTGTACTCAAAAAGAATAATAAATGGAGAATGTGCATTGATTACACCGATCTCAACAAATGCTGCCCTAACAGGCTTTTAATCTCCCTCGAATCGACGAGGTTGTAGACTCTACTGTAGGTTGCGAGCTGCTCTCTTTCCTAGATTGCTACTCGGGCTATCATCAAATAGCCCTCAAAAAGGACCAGGAGAAGACCGCCTTCATCACCCCCTTCAGTGCTTTCTGCTACACGACCATGTCGTTTGGCCTCAAGAACGCCAGAGCTACTTACCAGCAGGCCATCCAGGCCTGCCTCAAGCATGAGATCATCGGCGACCTCGTCGAGGCTTATGTAGATGATGTGGTGGTGAAGACCAGGGAGTCCCATACACTGGTTGCCGACCTCCAACGGACCTTCGCAGCTCTCAACAATTTTCAGTGGAAACTGAATCCCAACAAGTGCATCTTTGGCATTCCTTCTAGGATCCTGCTTGGCAACGTCGTCAGCCAGGACGGCATACGCCCAAATCCCAAGAAGGTTCAAATTGTGCTGGACCTGCAACCACCATGAAGCGTCAAAGATACCCAGAAACTTATCGGCTACATGGCGGCCTTGAGCCGCTACATCTCCCGCATGGGTGAAAAAAGGCTTCCCTTCTTCAAACTGCTCAAAGCTATAGAGAAATTCGAGTGGATGGAGGAGGACGACAAGGCCTTCAGACAGCTCAAGGAGTACCTTGCAACTCCCCCAGTACTCACGGTCCCGCAAGAAGGCGAGGAGCTCCTCCTCTATATTGCTGCCACAACTAATGTGGTCAGTACCGTGATGGTGGTCGAGCGCCAGGAACCCAGGCACATCTACGGGGTGCAGCACCCAATCTACTACATTAACAAGGTTTTTAACGAAACCAAGCAACGGTACAACCACGTGCAGAAACTATTGTACGCACTCGTGATCACCAAAGGGAAGCTCCTCCATTACTTCCAAGCCTATAAGGCCACGGTGGTCACAGAAGCTACACTTGGCGACATTCTCCGTAACAGAGATGCTAGTGGCCACATTGTCAAATACGCGTTAGAGCTCTCCGAGTTCACGCTGAACTTCTGCAGTCGCAATACTGTGAAGTCTCAGGCCCTGGTCGATTTCATTGTGGAGTGGTCGAACCTCAGCCTGCCCCTGGCTGATACGTCTCCCGACCAATGGAAGATGTATTTCGATGGTTCCTTGAACATCGATGGCACCGGGGCAGGGGTCTATTTCATCTCTCCTTCCAAGGACACGCTCCGCTACGTCTTGCGCATACATTTCAAGGCGTCCAATAATGTGGGCGAGTACGAAGCGGCCCTACATGGCCTCCGCATCGCAGTCGAGCTGGGCATTAAACGGCTCCTGGTGTACGGAGATTCTGCTCTGGTTATCCGCCAGGTCAACAAAGACTGGGACGTGGTCAATGAAAAAATGGATGCCTATGTTGCCGAGATTCGCAAGCTGGAGAATAAGTTTTATGGACTAGAGTTTACCCACGTACCACATGCCGAGAACACAGGTGCTGATGAACTGTCTAAACTCGGATCGTCTCGAGCCGAGGTACCACCTGGTGTTTTTGTTGAAGATTTGATTAAGCCTTCGATCCCCGATCAGGCTTATGAAGCACCTGCGCCTAGTACCGCTATCGACCAGCTCGTAGCGTGCTCAGCGGCAAGGCAAAAGAGGTAGAAGATAGCTACCCTGGCCAGCAGGGATCTGACAATGGTAGTGAGCAGTCGCTAGTTGATGAGTCAATCGAGCAGGCAGCGCCTCCCCAGCCTCACTGGAGAGAGCCCTTTGTCAGATACCTGAATGACCACCTTGTTCTAGAGGATAAGATCGAAGCTCAACAGCTGGTCCACAGAGCCCGTGCCTACCTCATGGTTAACAGTGAGCTGATGCGCAAGGCCCCAAGGTCCGTGATTTACCAGAAATGCATCACCCAGGCAGAGGGTTTGAAACTCCTGAAGGATGTTCACGCAGGCACTTGTGGTAACCATGCGACATCCTGGACGCTGGTCGGCAAAGCCTACTGAGCAGGGTTCTACTGGCCGACAACCATCTCTGACGCAGAAGATTATATGCGCCGGTGCAAAACAATTGCCAGATGTTTGGCAAGCATATTCATGTCCCCGTACATGAACTTCAGACCATCCCGGTAGCTTGGCCATTCTCATGTTGGGGACTCGACATGATCGGTCCCTTCAAGAAGGCTCCTGGCGGACACACGTGTGTCTTCGTACTCATCGAAAATTTTTCCAAATGGATTGAGTACAAAGCCATTAAGAAAGCCTCATCCGAAAAAGCGGTACAGTTCCTTAACGATGTTATCCACCGGTTTGGCATACCCAATACCATCATCACCGATTTAGGCTCTCAGTTCACCAGCGACGAGTTTTTTGACTTTTGTGATGAAATGGCATCAAAGTCAAATATGTGTCCATCGCTCATCCTTGAGCAAATGGACAGGTGGAACGAGCTAAGGGTATGATCATCGACGCCCTGCGCAAACAGGTATACCGGGACAACAAGGATCTTAAACCTGGTCGGTTGCTTAAGGAATTACCTGTCGTGGTCTCGGGACTGTGTACCCAGCCCAGTCACAACACTAGAGTTTCCCCATACTTCATGGTGTTTGGATCTGAGGCTGTCCTAGCAGCCGAGGTCACACTCCTTTCACCACGTGTCCATCGCTACAATGAAGAAGCCTCCAACGAAGCTAGGGAAGTCGACATCATCGCCAAAGAAGAGACAGCACTCGAGTCTTGTGCTCGAACAGCTAAGTACCTAGCTTCAGTGCGTCGTTACTATAACTGCAACATCAAAGGCAGGTTGTTCGTGGTCGGTGACACGGTGTTACGATGAATCCAGAACATAGATGGTCTGCCCAAGTTGTCATCCAGATGGGAAGGGCCATTTAGGATCAAGGCTGTCACACACCCGACGTCCTATCGGTTGGAGATGATGAAGGGTGTCGAGGAGTCCAACTCATGGCACATCGATCACCTCATACGTTTCTATCCATAGAATAAGATATGTACCTAGATCTTTGTTATTCAAATATTTAATACAGTTTCCTTTATTGTTCTCTGTTCCTCTCACAATTCTACATTTGCGCACACATCTGTCATACATGCGCCCTGCATAAGTCTCAATTAAACTTTGTTTTCTGCCCAACGAGAACGGCTTGACAAGGCACTGTCCCGAGAACTCTTACGATGTGTTACAGCTCCGTGCTACATGACATTAGGAGATTTCAGCAGTCGCTCTCTAACGGTGCTAGGTACCTAGTGATCCTGGCGGTCCTATGTTGTTCACTAGTGCATCCCTAGTTACCTGATAGAGTTAGCTTGCTTCGAGGGTGGGGGCAGAACTTAATTGTTGACATTTTTTGAAAAAACGAACTACGCATAAATATGCATCTAAAAAAAAGAAAATGACAAAATATTTATCACACGCTTAAACATGCCTAAATTATCTGCATCAAAAGGCTAAAAAGTTCATGAGCACCACCTTCTCGGCACAACTTACAAACAATGTCTTTCATATCAAAACATTGTTTATGGCCTATTGACCACCATCACCCTGTGCAGGATCTTCAATCAAAATCATGTCGTCAACAAGAGCGGCAGCAGCAGGCGTTGACGTGCTTCGAAGGTCCTCGGCAGCGGCCTCCGATAGCTCTGGTGCAATCCCAAGCGCAACTTCTGCCGGCTCCACTCCGGATACCTGGAGCGGACCACGGCAAGTGCAGTCGCAACCGCGTAGCGTCCAGCTTCTGTGACGAACCCCTGGACCGCCGGCCACAGTCTACTGCACTCCTCGAAAGATGGCCCTTAATTTGGGCTTGATTTGGTCAGTCATGGCCCGCTTTCCTTAGAGAACGGAGATGGAGTCCTCCAGCACCTGGAACTGGGCAAGATAGCATTCCCACAGGCCTACAATGGTGGTTAGCATATCCTGGTCCGTCCAGCATGCGGCAGACTACACACAACAATTCTACATTGTTCCACTTACCAGTCAGCTCGGCGATCTGTGCCTGGTCCACCTTGGCTGCTCCTCAGTGGGTTCCTTTTGGTCCAGCAGACCGGCCAGCTCCAGAGCCATGGCTTCATTCTGGCCTTTAGTCCTACAAGAAGCACCTATAAATATACAGCGAGTATCAGCGTAGATTGGGTAAGAGAGGTCTACTTACTCTCTTTGTCCTCTTCTAGGGCCTCCACCTTGCGGCGCAGAGCGGCAATTTCCCCCTCTTGCTAGATCTCACACTCCTGGTAGACCTTGGCCTATGCCTCCAGATCGGCTTGCCCGGAGGGTTTTGCATTCCTCCTAGGTTGCCACAAATCGGTCGATGGTTTTGCCACGCTGAGCATTGGTCTCTTGCAGCGACTGTATACACCACGGATTGATTAGTGAGTTTGTGGCCAAACGCCGAGCTCAAAACATGCAAGCAAATCTTGGTCAGATTTTACCTTGATCTTGTCTAGCAACACCTCCATCGCGTCCTGGACACTCGCGTCGATGCCATTGTCCAAAATTTCTTCATAAGACACGAAGCTGTCTGCCCCCAGCTTGCGCGACGTGTAGACGCGTTGCGTGGGCAGGTTTGTGCGGGGTACCTTCAGCACCTTGGGCACCTCTTCGACCTCCTCAGCTGGCGCCAGCATGCTTGCCCCACCTGGCCTGGCGTGCGCCTCGACGGATGACCTGTTGCGGCGATGACCGGCCTAAACGGCACCACCTGCCTTTCTGGCTACGGAGTCGGTGTCGGGGTCGGCCTGGCAGTCATTGTGATGCTACTGGCCACCTCCCCTTGCCCCGTGGACTGTGCTGCGTCGTCGGTCGTCACCTGCTCGGCGGTTTGTGGTGTCTCTTGGCTGGATGGTGCAGTCGGCGTGTTCGCCGGTGGAGCACGGCTGTAAGTCATATTACAGTCACAAAAAACACAAAATATAAAAATGCAAGGTATGTGAACTCAGTGACACTTACCCAACTGACCGCCAGAACCCTTCTCTGAACTGCGGGGCTGTTCTCCCGCTTAGAGCACCTACGGCCCTACCTGTCGCCCCACTGCCATGCCCAGGAACTCGGTCTGACACCCTGCCCTACCGGCTCGTTCCGATGGGGCGCACCGGAGAAGTTGGCTCCCTTGCCTCCTCCTGGTGCCCCAAAGATGAAGCTGTTCCGGCCGCGACGTGGCCGCCCTGTGTGGCGCAGGCGGCGGCGATGGTGGTGGTGGTGCTGATGCCCTGGCCTGCTCCGGCCTAGTGGTTGAAGTAGTATTTCCCCACTGAGGGGGAGGAGTTGGTGGCGGCGCGGCCCGCACAGACCTCTTGGGTGTCATCGCGGGCGAGGGCCTCAATGTCCTCCCCGTCTGAGGCGTCTGGGCCTGACGTTTCCTCTGGCGCTGGTTCAGCATCTGTAGGTCGTCGTCCAATGACACCGGGGTGGCTGGAGCATCCCTTTTCTTGCTCCCCCAGCTCCGCCGTCCAGCTTCAACTTGCCCCGGGACAACAGAGTAGAGGCCCTCTTCGCCTTGGTGGCTTCTGACATGGGCCGCTTACACATTGCTTCGCGCTTTGCCTGAGCAGCGGGGACTTCATCGTCATTTGGGCTGGGCACTTCTACCGTCTCCTGCCCTGCTCGGGTCCTGCTCTGGTAGGGGGTCTCTTTGGTTCTATGTCGGTTGGCCTGCGCCTCACCCTGAGGCCATGGCTCCACCGGCATAGCAGAGAAGAACACTTTTTGATCCTATCCAAGCAATATCTGACAGTCAGACAATCCATGTTATACAGACATCATTACATACCAGTGTATGCTAATCAAATCAAAGTATGGAACTAGTCGGCTTACCTCTGGTGGTGGTCGGGAAAGGTCGTACGGCAGTGCACGCACTTCTGGGTAGCTGGTGATCGGGTTGAATTTATCAAAAAGCGAGGACATACGCCGGTTTACCGCTTCTGGCGTCGTCCTCTCTCGGGTCTCCCGTGAAGGGTCCGCCCGACCAACATACTCATACAAGTGGTTCACCCGCTCCTTGCACGGCTGGATCCGGCGTGTCCACCACGTCCCTGCCACCAGTGCTCCGTTGACAATCTTGTTGTCAATCAAGGTCAGCAGCTCATTCACCTGATGCATCTCATCCGGGGTTGGTTGGTCCGACCACCTGGGGTTGAACTCTGGCACCTGCGTTATGTTGCAAGGCACCCTCCTCCCTTCCACGTTCTGGCTCATATAGAACCAGCGAGTGTTCCATCCCTTGGTGGCCGATTGATATCGGCTTCCTAGCCAGTGCGTCTTCATCCCATCCTGAAGACGCACATAGCACCCACCAGCAATCTGGGACCCTCCAGATTGAGCCCCCTTCTTCCTTAGCAGATAGAAGTGGCGGAACAGGTTGAAATGGGGGTCGATGCCCAGGAACATCTCACAATAGGCGATGAAGGTGGAAATGGAGAGAATGGAGTTCGCATCTAGATTGCAGATTGAAATCATCCAATAAATGCATAGATCATGGAGGAACCCATTCACAGGCACCCCTAATCCCCGAGTTACCATATTCTCAAAAACTACAAATTTCCCATCTCGGGGACCGGGGGAATCCTCACCTCGTGGCTCACGCCACGCCTCCATCTCGTACGGCGGCAACAAGCCCTCGTCGGTGAGTGCTTGCAGCGACTCCCGTGTGGAGGTTGATTGTTGCCATTGCGGCCCCGGTGCGTCGGACCCAGTCACCTTCCCCGTCTTCTTGGCTCCCTTCCTCGCCATTTCCTCCGAGGATGGTCGGTTGCAGGGGTGAGCGGAAAAGTGGTGGCGGTGCGGATGCGTTAGATTTGCTCAATTGCCTCGCGACGGCGGGTGGATTCGCTACAGTGGATTGGGAACGACGGCGGTTGCTCGGGTGTAGGCAGACGGAATGCTCGAGAAGATGGAGAGAGTGGGAGTGGAAATGAATGCGACGCAGAACCGATTCCCCTAGCAACGCCCGCTATTTATACTAACTGGATGACGTCTCTTTGACTTCTAGGGTTGGACCCCGCTTGACTCGTGTGGACGCGGCTTGGTGGGCCGTCCTGGTCCCGAGTACATGAGTGGGCCGGGATATTTTATTTCCTCCCATGTGCATGATTGCGTCACTAATCTCGGTTGTTACGCACATGTCTGGTAATCTTGGGATCTAATCCCAGATTTTCTTTTCATTATGTACTTCTTTCCAAATTTGTTCCAGATTTCTTCCTTCAATCTGGGGACTGCTTCTTTTGGGTCAAATATTTTATTTCCCACACCTGGGGACTGCGTGGCAGTTTTCCACCCAGTGGTGCTTACGAACCATGGGTTCTCGGTGTCCTTGACCCGGTCGAGCCTGTGACCTATTTCGAGCACACCTGGGGACTGCATGGCAGCTTCCCACCCAGTGGTGCTTGAGAACCACGGGTTCTCGGTGTCTTGACCCGATCGAGCCTGTGACCTGTTTCAAGCACACCTAGGGACTGCGTGGCAGCTTCCCAACCAGTGGTGCTTGCGGACCATGGGTTCTCAGCGTCCCTCGACGCGATCGAGCCTAGGATGCATCCTGAGCACACTTGGGGACTGCAAGTCAGTTGGAACGCATCTAGTCCTTTTATACCGGCTAATGACTAGTTGATGCTGCTTTTGACTTTTTCTTAAAAAGCTCAATACAACATATCCTATCTTCTATCGAGCTTGGGGACTACGTGGGCCCACGTCACCTCGCGGTGACTTGGGCCTATTTTCTGTTTTCAGTTCTAGAAAGGGTATTCGGCATTGACCACACTCAGCTGGTGTTTTATTTGACTTTTTCTTAAAAAGCTCAATACAACATATTCTATCTTCTATTGAGCTTGGGGACCACGTGGGCCCACGTCACGTTGCGGTGACTTGGGTTTGTTTCCTATTCTTGGTTCGGTACCCTTGCCTCTACGGATCGTTCATGTTAGCATCCCAGTGATAAGAGTTGTGGTCGGCATCATGTGGTCAACATTAGTACTGGTTGGCGTCATATGGTCAGCGTCAACACTGGCCGGCATCGCGTGGGCTGCATCTTCACTGCTCGGCATCACGTGGTCTGCAGGTCAAGACGGCGACTCCCTCAAGATACATGGTGCTCGGGGACTAACTGTGGGGGTATAGACCCTATATACCCTCGCAGCTAGACTTTGGGCTGCTCGGTCGAGGCGGCCCTAACTAGAAGACGAAGGCTACTCCATCATCATCCTGATCGGTGGGCTGGACGACAAGACAGAGCCCGTGGTCCGCTACCGCCTAGGTCAGTGGGCCACACAGGTGCTGAAGGCTGGTTCGCATGCAAGGAGTCTTAGTCGGTTAGATCTGTTCGTATACTCAAAGGATACGGCGTAATGTAACCGACTATAGGGAAACCCTAGATATGTAACCTTGCCCCCACTATATAAGGCGGGCAAGGACCCCCTAGAACGGATCCTTATCATCTCTTGTACTCCAGTACTCATCAATATAGCAACAGAGATGCAGGATGTAGGGTATTAAGCTTTCGAGCGGCTTGAACCTGGATAAACCCTGGTTGTCCTGGTTATTTGTCTTGGGTCTCACATCTAGACCGTAGGTCTTAGCGCGCCCTCACCACAATCTACTACCTCAGGGTATCCCATGGTAGACTGCCGAGGAGGTTTCATCGACAACGCTCGCATACTAAGGAACTACCTACATCCCCCAGGACTCCCACCCTACGGATGGATGAGCTAGGACATAGGCAAACCCGAAGGAACATCGAACCGTTACCCTATTCCTATCGTCATCACCATTCTTGTGTATCATATGAATGATGAAGAAAATCTATGAGCTTGATGAACAATTCTCATATGGACTATAGTCTAGTTCATAATCATTGAATATATCGTGCTCAAGACTATACTCTAGTTCATATGCGATAATGTATGTAAGAGTAGAGAACTTGAATAGGGAAGAACTCTCCATAGAAATATTACCAAAAGTAGCTTTGCTTCCTAGGAGACAAGCCCTCCTTGCTAGCTTCTAGCCTTGCTCTAACAACTACTACTAAGCTAAAGAACAAGTGTAGAGAAATGTAGAGTACTCCAAATGGGGGGTGTGTGGGGGGTGTGCTCTCCTCCTCTTCTTATAGTTGGCCAGAGGCGGTTCAGGGGTAGAAACGTCAAGTGCACAACCAGCTGAGCTCCACATGGAAGGTGTGAACCATCTTGCCGAGGCTAGGCCCAGTTGGCCACCTGGCACAGGCGCGCGCCAGGCCAGGGACGCGCGCTAGGCCAGGGACGCGCGCCCCTGGTTCGCGCCTCCCCCTGACTGACCTTGGATGGTCGGTTGTGGAGTGGGCATGGACCGTGCCAACGTGGTGCACTCGGCCCAGTTTGGTCCCGAAGTGGACCTCTTCCCAATCCTTGATTTTACGCTTTCAGGAAAGCGTATTTCTTGAGTGGAATTTCTTGTACTTATTGTATATTCCTGCAAAATAATAATTCTCCAAGTACAAGTGGAATTGGGTTAATAGTAAATGTATATGTGCATGTAAATATATAATTCGCCCCTTTTTGGTCTTTAATTGGTGATGTAAAATAGTAGTTAAGGACCGCCAACAAGATCCCCCAAGCTTATCCTTTGCTCGTCCCGAGCAAAGCTAGGCTTTGGTTTTGTTGATCAAGAGTTGCTGCGATGCCGATCATATTTCAAATTACCAAGGTTATAACAAAGTTTTCAACTTCAATTCGAATAAATCAGCATGCTATCCACCCTGTATTATCTCGAAACTGATGGGGCTTTTTAGCTATCTCAGGTCTTGGGCGATTGCAGGATAGAACAGATCAACATGCATTGCTTATCATTCATCCCAAGATCAACCATCTTTCCAGAGGTTATAAAAGTTTTTGCAAAGAAAAGTAAGTTCCTCAAATGATTCTCTCGATCGATCAATGTGTATGATTACCTCACCAAAGGCATTGTAGTGTTGCCTTTTTATCCTACCACTAAAGCTGAGAGTGGAGTTTTGGGCAGGTATAAAAGTGGGCATACTTGCATCACATATATTGCTAGGTCAAAAACTAAACCACAAGGAGAAACAATTCATACACTTTGATTGAGATGTGCAAGTGTGTGGAATATGATGAGGGTGAATCCCAATTCCAAATGTTTTTGGTACCCCATGCATCACGACTCTCTTTTATTGGATGGAATGAAGCGATTGAAGGGACATGGGCTCTAAGATCATCATCAATGTTTTTTTTGAATGAGTATTTTGGAATTTTCTTTCCTGTTTACTCATTCATGCCCTTGGCATGGTTTTCTTCCTCTCTATTTTTTTAGCATAGCCCATATCCTTTATTGGCATATGAAGAATTTTTGAATGGAGAGATGTCATGATGGTGAATACAGGGAGTAAGGTTTTGCATAAGGAATGCGCGGCTCTCGGTGTAAGAGTTGGCGTTTTCATTTGGCGGACGAAAATGGAGCGCAACTCTTAGAGTAAGAGTTGGCGTATTTTTGGTGGATGGATGGGTGCATGTTGTGCGCAACTCTCAGGGTGAGAGTCGGCTTTATTTGGTGGGTGCATGTGAATCTCAATCATTGGCATATGACCATAATCTCACTAAGGTCACAACAATTTGACCCAACTCAACATTCCGCAAGCAGCATATGTCTAAAGGTTTTGCAGAATTGACACATGTCATATGGCCTTGGTAGGTATTTCATAATCATTGAGAAACTTTTGTTTTTGAATTTTTGCAAATAAAGCTCCAGATGCCTGCAGAAGCATGAGGCGGCATTTATTTTATTTGTTTACCTTATGTTTGTTGTCGTCATTTGGACTCCCTTTTATGATGTCGACGATTTGTCCCGAATGGGTTGTCCGTAGGAAAAATACCAAGTCTATGCTGGCAATTTGTTTCAATGGTCCATTGGATTGACCAAGGTAAGGTAAAAACCCAAGCACCTTGCTTGCATTTTTAACTTATGAGAATATGATGGTACACTCATCATATCCCAAAACACATGCATATAGCATAAATAAAGCAACATGAAAGAGCATGATGACAACGAACAAGTTTTTTTATTTTAGGAAGAAAATATTTTTGTTATGAGCTCTATGGTCAGGCTAAGGAATTCTTAGCTTAGGCCCTAGTAGGCCGAATAACCCAAATACCATGTTTGCGTTATAAAGCCTATAAGGTTGTGATGGCACAAAACATCACTCCTTAAGCTAAACATTTTTATTGTAAAGAATAAAATGATATATAATATATTATTTTTTAAGTAAAGGATAACTTATCGGTTTACCTGGCGGTCAGGGCTCACCTTTTTAAGTCCATTGAGCAGGACTTTCTCCCATTCATTGGATGCTTGATGATGGTACGTCCGTCTTGGGAGAAGTAAACGGTTGCACCTGCTTAGGCCTCCACACCATCTTGTTGGTTTTTGGCGGTGCAGCAGTTCGTGATGCAGGTGGTTTTTGGTTCTGCTACACTGATCTCTTCGATAGTATAGGGATCTCCTCCTTCTTTGCCCCCTTGTTTTGAGGGACAGTTTTGCCCCTTTTCTCCTTCTTTTCTGAGAAGGAGCCCCATTTTGCTTTCTCTGCTTCTTGTCATGGGGTAAGGTCTTCTTTTCTTCTTTATTTTGAAGGGCTTTTTTTGCTCTTCTGCTCCTCCTTTACTCCCTTATTCTGAAGAATGGTTTCATTCTTCCGTTCTTTCTTTTTCTGGGGAGGAGCCTTGTTTTGCTCTTCCTCAATCCGGGGTGGAGTCTTCTTCTTCTGCTGTATAGGAGCTATAATAATCTTTTGTACCTTAATTTTTTGAGGAGCTACCTTTTTCTTTTGCTCCAGCTTTTGTTTCCTTCCCTTTTTGATTTTGGAGGCAAAATTTGTGCCTTGTGGTCGTATTTCCACTTCCATGATTCCTCGAGCATTGAGCCCATATGTGATGCAGATCATGTTGCACTCTTCTTGCCTACGGGGCCTGAACTCAAATTTCTCTTCTTTCCCATTGATGTCGAAGCGGATTTCTCCTGCTCCGAAGGGGACCATCCGAGAGAAGGAGGAGGCCCTCTCCGGTACTGGCAAGGAGATCGAGGAGCTGAGTGCGACGGTCAATGATAAGACCGAAGCCTTGGCTGAGGCCAACAAGACGATCGCCACCCAACGGGACGGGTTCGTGGCCCTGGGGACCCATGCCAATGGTGAGTCTTTCTTTCTAGCTTTAGCTTCTTGGCTCGAGTGCCTTGTTTGTCATGACTGATTTAGCTTTGTGTTTAGACCTCAAGGAGTAGAAACTCGAGGCCCAGAAGGATGCAAAGACACTCCAAGGCCTTTACTAGACTGAGGAAGAGTTGAATGAGAGGCTCCTAGGCACCATTACTTCGGTTTGTGATGCCTTAGGGGTCGAGCCCGAGGCGGAGGTCGAGGGTGACGTGCTAGGAACCTCCTTTCTTCGACGGATGTGCGCCCTTGGCCGCGCCGCACAGGAGCAGATTCGCGGCGTGCTCCATCATGGCGCGAAGAGGGCGCTGGCCGTCGTCTGCTCGGGCTACACGTATGACATGGGGGTCGTCTCCACCGGCTTCGTCTCCGATCTAAGAAGTCCAAGGCCCAGAATCACGAGACATGCCTGGGTTTGATGGAGGCGGCAGAAGTTCCTGGCGGCGAGATGGTGAAGCTTTTCGAGCCAGAGGTTGTCCCTCTTGGCATCGATGAAGATGAGGGCCTGTGAGCCATATCTGGGGCAAGAGGCCCATGTAATAAGTTAGTTTTTTTGTGAATCGTGATGGTGTGGCCTTGGTGGCCTTAAAACAATATGCACTGATGTTTATATCTTGCATATTTTTAAGTCCTTTTCTTTCTTGTCAGCCTAATTGTACTTTCACTTAGTAAACTCGGTGCACGGTCATGCCCGTCAAGGGGGGAGTGAGTGGAGCTACCGTAGCACAGGGGCATGGGCGATCTCACAGCTCAACAGCCCTCGACCCTCAAGGATACTTTCATGGCGTTTTTGACTAAGTGAGAATGCGTATCAAAGCGTACAAAGAAGAATGGACGTCGAGGCCTCAAACTTGTGAACAAAAAGCATACTAAATCGAAAGTACTTTTTATTCATTCATGACATGGAAAATGTACAAATCCTCGAGGCCTTAAGGGTAAAAGTGATGTAGCTGCTCATCGTGCCTCACCGTCGCCGCTCTTGCGTCTGCAGTTTTCATCGATTTCGTGACATGCGTCTTGAGCCTCACGGTTATTGACGATGCGGTCCCGAGCCAGGATCGCCCTCTTTGCCTGAGGCGCAGGCTCCTGGTGTACCGAGCCCTCCCTCTCGTGCCGAATGGGTTCAGCAAGTCGTTCTAAGGCCGCCCCTCGACGTCTCGAGGCCGAACTCTCGGCCTGTTGTGCGGCTACAGTCTTGAGGAGACCCCGAATTTCTTCTCGGATTCGGCGGGCTTCGGGGTTCAATGGAGCCGGCATGTTGCGGAGGAGTATGGTGGCAGTGACGACGTTCTGGCTGGCACGGTTGAAGATGGGGCACTCATTCGCCCCTTCCTCGATGATCTACCTGTTGACATCTCGAGCCCTAGCTCGAGCTCCTCTGCCCCATGCGCACCCGCGCTCTCGCTCGAGAGTCTGCTCAAGCTGGCACAGGTGTTCCCGATCTTCGTCGAGCTTGGCCCGCATCTCCCGAACTGGCATGAATTGGGCATCCTGGCCATCCTAGGGTAGTTGTACATCGTTAGGTACCGTCGGAGGTGCCTCTCGATTTGGTGTGGCATTGGCTCCCACCGTTGCCGCCGCTGCTGCGGGTCATTGGTCTTATCACTCGACGTGATGGCCCCGTCGACATGAAAGCACTCCCACATTGGGTCGTAGCTGTCGTCGGCGGAGTCAGATTCGGGGTACCCAAGTAGTAGTTGGGGGAAGAGCCCCTGACCGCACCGCTCCACCTCCAGCCGATGCCGGAGCGTACCGAGGGTGTAGTGCCTCAAAGCAGGAGTCCCGGAGGATTCCGGGTACTTAGAGACTGGTGTGGACATCACCAAGTCCATGGTGGCTCGTAGGAGGTGCCCCGGGAGGTGCTCGTACGCGCTCATGTTGGTGCTCGTCGTAGAGGAGTACGTCTTGGCGGAGCTGTTTAGGCCAAATGGGAATGGGCGATGGGCCTCGAACAACCCGTGTGGGAGCAGGTTGGGTGGCTTTGGAGCCGCGCCCGCAGAAGAGACGACACCCGGTCCCCTCGGTAGGCATATGGCGAAGCTGAATGTCGGGGCATCGCGGTGTCCTTCTGGCCCCCTCGGTAGCCAAACACAGGTCAGACAGGCCTTCTATGAGGACACCTGCATCGCTGGGAGGCTATGAGGTAGCCATACTGGACGCCGCTCTGCCCGCAAGGTGGTGACGATGGTTGCGCCGATCGCGCCTCCTCCTGGCCGCCGATGCATGACGAGGGTGGCGGGACTGGCGCGTGGCCTCTCCTGATCGAGGGAGCCCGCGATCACTAGCATCCGGGTTCCTGGGCGGGAGCGAGACCATGTCAAGCCCGTGGCCAAGCAACATGAACTCCAGACTTTCAAACCAGATCACCATGGTGAATGGTAGCGGCGGAATGAAGTCTGCCATTCGAAAAAATGGCAAGAAGCGATTGTGACACACAGATTCCCCTATCTGGCGTGCAACTGTCACTGTCCTGACCCTGGTGGCCAAGCACCAACGAGTGAATTTGTACTGCATGCCCCCTAATCCGGATGGTGATGCAAGAAGAACACATGGTTTATCCTGGTTCGGGCAAGGAAGGCCCTATGTCCAGCGGGGAGGGGGAGAGATTATATTATCTTGCACTGAAGTGCTTGTACAGGGGGGATACAAGCGAGCGTATATGAACTTAGGGTGGAGAACAAGGCCTAAGTCTAGAAGTGCTATGCCAAGGCCTTGCTGCTAGAGTGCTTGGATTCCTCAGAGTGTGGTCCGATTGCCCCAAAACTAGACCCGACGTCCCCTTTTACAGGTCAAGGGGAGGCACGGGTGTACAGAAAACCCTAGGGTGATGACGTAGGGGCGACGATGTCGGTCATGTCGTAGTTGTTGTAGAGGCGTGCAACGGGCATGGCCTCCATCCTTTGGGTGTGTCACGGCGATGTAGGCGATGGTCAGTGATTGACTTGTCCTTCAGGAGCGTCATGGTGATGGACGTGTGAAAGGCCTGTGCTCCTGTGGCGGATGTGAGGCTCACTGTTGATGACGCGCAGGAGTTGTTGAAGTGCTAACCGAGTCGCCGGAGGCCTAGTCTAGGGGTGGCTCGAGGGGGTCATTCGTCCACGACCGAGCCCCGGGAAATGTGGTACGAATGTTGACAATTGCGCTTCGAGGGGGTGCCTGACGAGGCACAGTGCTCAGTGCGTGGGAGCAGTGGTAGTATGAATCACCGTTTCTCCGGGGATGGGCGGTGAAAGAGGGATTTGACCCATGTACCTGGCCGTTGTAGCGCTGCTGCAGCCACGGGGTTAGGCAGGGGGTTGGCAGGGTGCAATAAATGCTCTGGATCCTGTATAGGAAGTAGGTAGATCTAGGGGAGAGTGGTGGTCGACAGGGTTTCATTGATCCGCGTAGAGTTCCGTCACTCGACGGCGGGGTCGTTCGCTCAGGCGAACTTCCGTCACTTGAGGAGCCCCGTCGAGTGTGCGGTCGGATCTATCCTGTTCGTGGGCCAGGCCTGTACAGTTCGATGCCTTGATGCTGGGCCTTGTTTTTGCTAGCTTAGCTTATGGCTGGTTTTCTTGGAGATTTATGCTGATACTTTGGGGATTATTTCTCCTAATCAAGGGTTTTGGGTACCCCCTCATCTAGGTACCCGACAACCTTTTTAGAAGTAGGATGAAATAAGGAAAGGCAATCTTATCTTGTGCCTTGGTGAGGAATCATACACCATTTGAGTGACATGAGAATACCATATGAGGAACATTAAGTTTTCTTTCGAAAAAAATTGCAAAAACCTCCGGTATGAAACTTGCTAGGAATGAGAAAATTAGTGCTCAAGTCAAAACTGTTCTGTCTTTCAACCGCCCAAGACAAAGGAAAAACCAGAAGCCCCATAGAGGACTAAGGTAATATGGGTCAGTGACGTTGTTGGACGCCCTGAAGTGGTAGCAAGACGTAGCGGAGCGTGTCCTTGGATGGAGTGATAAAGTAGACACCTGCTCCTGTGCCCTCGATGTTTAAGGAACCATCGAAGTACATCTGCCAGTGGTCGGCAGATGAATCGGCTAGAGGCAAGGTGCGACCACTCTACGATGAAGTCAACCAGGGCCTGAGATTTGACAGTAATTCGACTGCGAAATGTCAGCGTGAACTCATAGAGCTCTAACGCGTATTTAACAATACGACCGCTGGCGTCTCTATTGCGCAGGATTTCCCCGAGTGCAGCTTCGGTGACCACCGTAATCTTATAAGCCTAAAAATAGTGAAGGAGCTTCCTCTTGGTGATCAAGAATGCGTAGAGCAGCTTCTGGATGTGGTTGTAATGTTGCTTCATCTCGTTAAGGACATCACTAATGTTGTAAACTGGGTGCTGTACTCTGTAGACGTGCCCGGGTTCCTCGCGCTCGACCACCATCACGGTACTGACCACGTTAGTTGTGGCGGCTATGTAAAGGAAAGCTCCTCGCCTTCTCATGGGACCGTGAGTACTGGGGGATTCGTAAGATACTCCTTGAGCTGTTTGAAAGCCTGGTCGGCTTCGTCTGTCCACTTGAACTTCTCTTTCGCTTTGAGATGTTCGAAAAAGGGGAGGCCTTTTTCACCCAACCGAGAGATGTAATAGCTCAGGGCCGCCATGCACCTAGTGAGCTTCTGTATATCTTTGATGCATCACGGTCGTTGGAGGTCCAGGATGATTTTGACCTTCTCGGGATTGGGGTGTATGCCATCCTGACTGACCACATGTCCAAGCAGGATCCCGGAGGGCACGTCAAAGACACACTTATTGGGGTTCAGCTTCCACTGAAACTCATCTAGGGTCGTGAAGGTTCGATGGAGGTTCTCAACCAGAGCATCGGACTGCCTGGTTTTTACCACCACATCATCTACGTATGCCTCGATAATGTCATCAGCGATCTCTTCATCAAGGCATGCTTGGATGGCACGCTGGTATGTAGCTCTGGCGTTCTTGAGGCCAAACGACATGGTCATGTAGCAGAAAGCGTCGAAGGGAGTGATGAAGGCGGTCTTCTCCTGGTCTTCCTTCTTGAGGGCTATTTGGTGATAGCCCGAGTAGCAATCTAGAAACAAAAGCAACTCGCAACTTGCAGTACAGTCTATGACCTCGTCAATTCGAGGGAGATTAAAAGCCTACCTTCATCGCCAACGACAACAAGAGCAGTTGCAAACTGTTCTTTGGGTGGCCTGACATCTTCAACGACATGGCATACAAGAACTACCAACCGTGCTACAACCTCCACAATAACGCCTACTTCATCAGCAGCTACATCAACAAACTCGACGCCAGGAAGCTCCACACCGACCTCAACACCTCCATCAACATTCGCATGACTTACTACTTGGAGGCAACCTCAACAGGAGCTCTCCCACTCATCAGCACCATCGACCACCTCCAATTTCATTGCGAGGACGCGCCGATCGAAGAAGGGGGGAGTGCTATAACAAGTCAAACGACGGCCCAACGAAATTGCAATGAAATTGGGCCAACTTGGACCCAATTGAGGAGGAGCGCCGCGGCAGCAACGACACTTGGGCCAAGGAGGCCGCACGTGTGCGCCAAGGGACAGAGGCGCACAGCCCATTGGCGCCGCCGCCGCCGTCGTCATAACCCGCGTACATTAGGGTTTAGGTCGCTTAGGGCTAAGCAATCCCCGGGCTATAAATAAGAGAGCATTGTAATCAGAATAAATCAAGTAATAGAAGGGAATTTCCCAATCTATCTCTCTTCCTCGGCTCCAAGCCGCCGCCGCCCTTAGGGGAGTGCGCACACGCCGCCTAGCAGGGCCGCCTCCACCCGCCACGCACGCCACCCCCCGCGCCGCCGCCCACACCACCGCCGCCGCACCCCGTACGCCCCCGCCACGCACGCCACCCCCTGCGCCGCTGCCCACGCCACTGCCCGCGGCCTCCGCCACTGCTCATAGGTCACGCCCAGGGCTGCCACGTGCACCCCTATGCATGACCTGTTATAGTAGGAATGTACAAAGAAACGATGAGAAACTAAATTAGGAAAAATGGTGCGCCGGGTGGAAAAAAATAAAGTTTTGTTTTCCATAAACATCAGGCTAATTGAGTCCTTTTTTTTTTGTAACTGCAGTCCATGTTTTCATTGGAAGGAAGAAACTGTAAGGCAAAAGCATTGCAGTGGGATAATACCTTGGCCAATTTGGAGTTCAGTTAACTCCTTGTTTTATCTTTGCACGCTATGAGCATAGAGCATGTCTGCTGATCATAAAATCCAAACAGTAGGTAAAGAGTTTTCACAACATGTCGAGGCCACTTTTGCAATCAATACCCTATTGGTAGAGGTGATTGAAACACATAATTTTATGAATTCATGATAGCTGAATATAACTTTCTGGATGCAATGTTTATGTGCAGCAGCATGAGTGATGCCTATTAAGAATCGATTTGGCATGAATTCAGTCATTATTGATGCTGAAGAAAGTTGAGGATACTGAAAATACCTGGCCAATGAAAGCACATGAATTGCATGTCTCCTAAACAATTCTAGCTGCTGAGTATGCATGGAGAGCGATATTTTCAGAACCAATAACACTACCAATTTGTAGTAATACTGATGACATATGAAAAGTGATTATGTGAATGAATAAACATTGAAGCCTGTGCATTGTTAGACAAAGGAGTGCAAGATCAACATGGAAACGAAATTATGAAACCTTGTATGTCGTACACTATCGGCCAAATACAGTCCTACATTCATGAAAAAATGCGACCATGGTTTTAATAATTAGACCAAAGAAGTATGTAAAACATCTCGTTGTTGCAAGGATTGAGACGTACAGAAGTACTTAATTACAATAATTTACCAGAGTAGTAGGATGGTAATTAATCTGTTACAAATGACATAAACGATTCAGTAGCATAAGAGAGTAGCAGGCAAGCAGGGAATTGCAAATTTGTATTAGCAGGAGGCGCATATAGGAATTTTGAGACGGCAAATTAGAAGAGGATATGTAATTGCCAATGCATATAACTGCGTCGACGTCCAATCGGTATGAAGTGGATGAAATTGTGCATACTGTGAGAGATGCCATGGTGGGGGGCCTATATGTGCGGCTACAATGGGCCGTGTCCGCGGCCACCGGCGTACCTTGTCTTTTTTTAGAATTCGAGGGCGAAACGCCCTAGCTTTTTGATTAAAGCCAAAAGACCAATAGTCATTACCAGCAAGTCGGCCACATTACATCAAAAAGGCACCAAAGGCCAAAAGATCTATCGAAACACTATTAACTACCATAAAGGGTGAAACTTAGATCATTGAAACTACGGAGAGATTGTAGCCTTGCTCTCCACGCCTTAGACCTCCAGGCTTTTCCACCATGGAGTTGTCTTTTGGATGATCTTGAGTTCAGAAGCGGCGCCCATCTCAACCTCCTTCCAGCTCTCCTTCGACATCTTCATGTCGAATCTCTTCTCACATCTGGTAAACACAGCATTGTGCTGGGAATAGCTTTGATTTTCCTGATGTACTCCTTCAGCAAAGGTTTCTTGTCTACTGGACAAAGAATCTCCCAGCTTTGAAGAGTACCTGCAACCCTGCAAAGGAGCATTTCCATACTCCTCCAGCAAATTCTCTGAAAACTGAAATCATTTCTAAGTTTCCATATGGTCCAAATGACATGAGGAGTAACTATATTCAAGAGACCATATCTTTTATCACTAAGTAGAGTTTCCCAACAATGAACATATTTTCACCTAGCTGTTGCCCCACTATCTCTGACACAACACTGTCTAGCAACTACACATTCAAAGAAAAGGTGATTAATAGTCTCTTTCTCTGAACAAAACAGACAGCTATCATCTTTAACCTCCATTCTCTAGTCAGAGCTTTATTATTAATGACTAACCAAAGAAAACAATGGACTCTAGGGGGAATTCTCAGTTTCCAAACTGCTGAAACATGCACAGTTTTAATGCCTCTGAAGTTTATGATTGTATATAAAGTGTGAGAAGAATAGACTCCAGAAGATGTAAATTGCCAAACTAACTCATCTTCTTGATTTGAGAATTGCACGGTAGAGACTAACTCAACTAAGTCTAGCCAAGAATTATAAAGTTCTTCAGACATTCTCCTTCTAAAAGTGCATTTTAGGTTAGTACCATCACATAACTCTGCAAGGGATTTATTTTTTTATTAACAATCCTATATTGAGGCCAGAAAATAATAGCTAAACTAGAAGACCCAAACCAGTTGTCTTCCCATAACTTAATTTTCATACCATTGCCAACTTTCCATTTATATCCCATCTTAGCTGCCTGAATATACATGATATCTCTAAAAATGCTGGAAACACCCCTAGTTTTCGTATAAAAGATATTAGGTTTGGCTGTCTCATATTTATAATCTAGAAGTGCTTTCCAGAGCTTGTCTCTATCCTCATTGTACCTTCTTAACCAGGCGGCTAATAGACTAATGTTCAAGTCCCTCGGACTGGGTACCCCTAGCCCTCCATGTTTCTTTCCCATGGACACCAATTCCTAATTAACTAGATGATATTTATGACATTCTACGGAATCATTCCACAAGCAATATCCCATGTGAGTGTTAATGAGCTTCAAAGCCCATTTTGGAAACTTAATGAAGGATAGTAAGTACATAAGAATACTAGCTAGGCAAGAAGTAACTAAACAGTTCTAGCAGCTAAAGATAAAAATTTCCCCCTCCAACTTGCAATCCTTTTCAGAATTTTATCTACTAAGGGCTAAATGTCTCTGGACAACTTATCATAGTGGTGGGGAACCCCCAAATACCTGATGGGGAAAGAGCCTAAAGGACAAGAGAAAACATGAGTCTATGAGCCTCTTGATGTTCTAAGTTTAGTGGCACTAACTCGCTTTTATGGAAATTAATCCGCATACCTGATAGTTGCTCATACCACATCAAAATACCTTTAAGGTTCAATAAAGCTAAATCCTCTGTTTCAGAAAATCATCAGCGTATTGTAGGGCAACAATGCCGCCTAGCCTAAAATCTTCTAACAGTCCTTTTAATCAGTCCTTGGTTAGCAGCCTTTTTTAGCATTTTTGATAACCCATCCCCAACGATGAAGAGAAAAGGAGATAATGGATCTTCTTGTCTGAGGCCTTGTTTAGATTCCAGATTTCACCCCCAAATTTCACTATGCAAAAAAAAGATTTCTCGTCACATCAAAATGCCGGCACATGTATGAAATACTAAATATAGATGAAATAAAAAACTAATTACACAGTTTTGTTGTACTTTACGAGACGAACATTTTAAGCCTAATTAATCAATGTTTGGACAATTATTACCAAATAAAAACAAAATTGCTACAGTGTTTAACAGAATTTACTATGCAAAGTTGGTGCACCAACTTTGGTATCTAAACAAGGCCTGAGCTCTTTGCTTGGCTTAAAGTATGGGCTATCCTCTCCATTGAGGGTGATACCTATGGAACTTCCTACAATTATCTGCTTAATCCGCTCAACCGGACAAGGGTTAAAGTTCCTAGATACAAGCATATCAAACAAGAAAGTCCAACTTACCCGATCGTAAGCTTTCTCGTAGTCCAACTTGAGAACCACTCCTAGAGTCTCAGAGTTGAAGATGCTATGAACTAATTCATGTGCTACCACTACACTCTCAAGAATATATCTTCCTTTAATAAAAGCAGACTGATTGGAGGCTACAATTCTTTGCATAATTGGATTAAGTCTTAATGTAAGGATTTTTAAGAAAATTTTCAATAAACTTATAGGCATGAATTGCTTCATATTATTAGCTTCTCCTACTTTAGGAATAAGGGTTACCAGGGCACAATTTAACCTAGAAAGTTCTAAAGCACCTTTATGAAAATCATTAAACAGCTCCACCAGATCATTTTTAACTACATCCCAGAATTTTTGGTAGAAGAGGAAAGGGAACCCATCAGGGCCAGGAGCACCTCCTGGGTAACAGCTAAAGATTGCCAGCTTAATTTCCTCTTCAGTGAAAGGAGCTATTATAGGAGCAAGTTTTCTTCCTCAGAGACTCTGTCACCCTCAACCCAAAAGTTCTCACCTAATCTCACCCCAAAATCTGGTTCCCTAGCAAACAATTGCTTATAAAAGTTAACTGCTACCTCCATCTTCCTTTTCTCATCATAAACTAAACCTACAGGACTTTCTAAACACTCTATCTTTGTCTCATTTTTATTTCATCAATCTGCCAAATGTGCTCTAGTTCCTTTTCTACTCTATTCAACTCTTCAAACTCCCCTGCATTCAGCTCTCTATCCTCAGCCAGATTACCTAATCTAATAAAATTTTGCATCAAAGAACTTTTTGTTCTGTTGAGGTTGGCTATTTCATGCACGCCTCGTCTTCAGTACGTCGTGATAGGAGGTGACCACCACCGCCGCGGGCTCGTGCAGGCTAGCATGACGAAGTTGGTCGTGTCGGCGGACACGACGAAGAAAATTGCTATTATGGGACTTCAAACAATGTGCTTCGCTAAAAAAGGATTCCTAACATTTGCTTCTCTAAAATGGGACTCCAAATGTTTGTTTCTTGCTATAATGACATTTGGTCTTTTCATAATCTCTTTTCTTATCTAAATACATGTATCGTTCCCCAAAGTGAACCTTTTACCCTTTAGTCATTAGACAGTGATGGTTGACTCTATTACCGAAAAAACAACGTGGCTCCTAGCCGTGTAGGCTGCCTGGCCGTGCTGGTTGGCTGGTTGGGACACACTGTCGTTTGAGATGCCTGACGTGTCACCATCGCCATTCAGGATCATGGAGGAGGCGGCCTCATACGAGGAGGATGACAGCTGGTTCTCGCTGCGCTTTGCTTGTCGTGTCTTCGTTCAATGGACATGCAATCAGTAGGGTCCTCCGCTGCCGGCGGAGTACATGGCCACTAGATGCCACGGCAAGGGCAGCAGGTACAGCTGCCAGGCCAGCAACCTCCACGGTCAATCCATGACCTGTGAACAGGGCAGCAGGGGTCACGGCTAGGGCACCACGCGCCCCCATGCCCAGAGCCAGCGTGGCGAGCCCATCCACGGCCCTCGGGCGACCATCTTCATCTTCTGGCGGTAGCACAGCTATGGGCAGCGAAGGAGAGAGGAGGAACGGTGGTGGCGGGTGTTGACGGTAGATATGTGCTATTTTTTAATCGTCAACGTAGCATGAGAAAGGACCTAAATATAAATATCATCTAGCTATAGGGGTTATACTGATAGAATTCCACGTGTTTTGGTGAATATCTATTTCTGCAGGGGGTTATCGGAAAATGAATAAAGGCCCACATGTAAGATTTACATAGAGAGAATCACTCCACGCACAAGAATACTCTAGAAACACCAGACCACACCGGAGGCCGGTTGGCCACGTGGGTAGGGCGCCCGCTCTGTCCACCTAGGCGCCCGCCCTATGAGGTGGACCAATCAGGTCCAACCTCACGGATCGTGCCCAAACTACCGTTGAGGATAGATCTACAACATGCATCAAGGTCGGTTTGATCCAAGGGCCGTGGTGCATTTGAGGAGGCTATATAAGCAAGTCCCCTGGCCCTGGGAGAAACCCTAATTCATTAGCTAATTTATTCATCAAGGGAGAAGCCTCGATCAAGCCCTAGAGCCACCACCTCAACTAGAGCTCCTTAGTCATAGCATAGCTATATAGGATTAGAACTAGAAGGAGTCAAGCTTCGCTTGGTTTCTGGATCTGTCAAGAGAGTTCTTGGTAATTCTCTCCTACTTTTATATTCGTTCTTTTTTATTTCATATTGTTCATCATTCTATGAATGACTTTGCTCTATTCTATTATATTGGATATGACTTTGCTCTATTTGCTTATATTCTCAATTATAATGTTCTTAGTTTCCTTTGATTATATGCTTGGCATAGTTGGATTAGAATTATATTCAAGTATAGGATCGTATAGCGCTTGCTCATTGATATCATGGGTGAGTGGTATTGTTTAGGCGTGGTTCCTATACCGTATTTTCCTACGATTACACCCTATATTCCGGACCGTGAGGTAGATCACGGGAGTGATAGTCCTGTTGAGTCTTTTGTAGTCCCCCTCCAAGTATAGGACAGGTAGAACGTAACTATTATAGGGAAGTGATTGCTATGTTCTTCATCTTCCTTCGTAATATTCACTATGTGTGGGTATAACCTTTTTTTTGCCATGATTGCCAAGTGTAATTGCACTAATCATTGTATGCTAGATGTTATAGTTAGAATAACTTAGGATTAATTCTTGTAGTTCATCCTAAAACCATGCTAGTGATATAGACATAGTAATCTATTGATATGTGTTATCATTTTATGTGGCTATGCGCTTATCATGTATCTTGATCAGTTATCATTCATTCAATATATATTTTTATCATGTGACACTTACCCTGTATGAAAGATAGACAAAGACATGGTATACTCTCCATTATCACATGTAGTGATGCTAATTGCTCATATCCTTAACTATTCCTTCCCATGGGTAAGAATATAAATAACGATACCTGGTTTACTCCTGGTTAAAATGCTACATAGGTATTATCTGTGCGCTTGTGGATTTCATAGTTATTTCTGGAGGAGCATTTGCATTTATTTAGTACCACATTCTAGCACCATGCTGGGGATGACAACCTGGCTTAAGTGGTGTAAGGAGTGCCAACAAGCATTTTTGGTGCCGTTGTTGGGGAAGGTTAATTTAGCTATTCAAAAGGATATGAGCTATCACTTGCATCCACTAATGTGATCGAGGAACCATCATTTTCTCTACTCATACAGCTTTACCCTTATCATTTTGTCTATTTTTCTATATCATATGCAGTTTTTGGACACAGGGTGTGAGTGGACCATATAAGCAGTTTTTGGATACAGGGTGTTACAGATGGTATTCGGAGCATCAACCCTTGCTGCACGTTGCCCGTGGAGGGGTGTACCAAGGGGCGATCTTTGACATCTGCCACATATATGTGGTGAGTTGCCGAGGGCGTCAGCCCTTAAGGGGGGTGAATGTAATACCCTAGCCCATTAGAAGCCTGTAGTAGTCGTGAAGTTGGCCCATGTGGAGTTGTAGTTGGTGGCTTTAGTACCACCTTGGTTGTTTAGGAGGATGAGGGCCAGCTTATAATCCTTGTCGTTCCAAACATAGCACCTTCGGGTTAACCCTTTTACACGAAGCGAGGATGAAAGTGTAAGTGAATTGCTACACATACTCAGGCTTGTTCCACGTGCAGAGTGGGCCATATAAGCAGTTTTTTGACACAGGGTGTGAGTGGGCCATATAAGCAGTTTTTGGACATAGGGTGTTACAATATAACCTTTCCTTGCCATGATTGCCAAGTGTAATTGCACTAATCATTGTATGCTAGACCTTATAGTTAGAATAACTTAGGTTTTATTCTTGTAGTTCGTCCTAATACCATGCTAGTGATATAGACTTAGAGTAATCTATTGAGATGTGTTATCATTTTATGTGGCTATGTGCCTACCATTTATCTTGATCATTTATCATTCATTCATATATATATTTATCATGTGACACTTACCCTGTATGAGAGATAACAAAGACATGGTTATACTCTCCATTATCACATGCAGTGATGCTCATTGCTCATATCCTTAGTTGTTCCTTCCAATGGGTAAGAATATAAATAACGATACCTGGTTTACTCCTGGTTAAAATGCTACATCGGTATTATCTGTGTGTGCTTGCGAATTTTATATTTATTTCTAGAGGAGCATTTGCATTTATTTAATACCACATTCTTGCACCATGCTGGGGATGACAACCTAGCTTAAGTGGTGTAAAGAGTGCCAGCAGCGGGGGCGACAGCTGTGTTTGGGGCGAGAGTCGCGAGTCACGTCTATTCGTAGAAGCAGAAACATCGGGCCGGGGTAGATGAATCGATGGATCAAGGGTAATATGGCAATATAGAAAAATACATGTATTTTGTGTAAAGAAAAGAGATTATAAAAAGACCAAATGTCATTATAGCAAAAAACAAATGTTTGAAGTCCCATTTTAGAGAAGCGAATGTTAGGAATCCTATTTTAGCGGAGCGCATTGTTTGAAGTCCCATTATAGCAATTTTCTCGACACGATGCCACGTAGTACTCCAGGCACAAGCCATTAGTGGCTAATAGCCCACTAGCATATTTAGTTTATTTCCTCAATCCATACAAGTATAAATACATGTAATCAGGGATAATTGGATTTTTATGCAAGAGTAATCTATTATTGCTCCGCTTCCTCAGGGAGCGGGAGACCTAACCTAGCCACCTCTGCCTTCCTTGCGCACGAGATCACGGCGCCCCGCCGCCGTGCCTCCGCCTTCAAGCCACGTCCGCCCATCATACACACATACAACCTTCGATCCGTCAGAGGGAGAGCCCCACTGCGTACCATCTGGATTCCGTGAAGAACTGAAAGTGTACTTGAATGTAGATGTTTGGAGCCAAGACAATACGAAGATTGGGCTATACTATGCCCAGTGGAGAAGAGAGAAGCCCTGCTGATGAAGGAAAAGATGATCAAAAGTTCAATACCTGATGTTGATCGATGCTGTTGATGATAACAGAAAAGACAAAGATGGAGGTTGAAGTTAAATCGAGAAAGAAGTAATGGTTATTCCTTGATGATGGAGACACTTCTGTTGCTAGACTAGATTCCTGGAGTTTGCTTCTTTGGGGTTTTATTTCTGGATTCAGCTGGTTGCCCTTATAAGTAGTTGTTGTAAATTGTAATCTCTTTCATTTGGTTATCTGGAACTGGATGCTGTGAACGTGATTAGGTGGCTTTCACCCAACTGCTGCGCTTGTATCAATATAGGGTTTATTGACACATGAAAAATGTAAAATGTGATTTTTTTTTATCTGAAATATATTTGGATGTTTTAAATCAACCGTGCAAATCTCAATGTTTCTGTGAAATGCATTGTTCTAAACAGGCTCTTCAGAGCAAAGTCTGTAAGGTTCATTCATAGCAAAGTCTGTAGCGTTCCTATTCTGAGCAAATGTAACACCCCAGAACAGCAGCAACATTCTGGAGCGTTACCACAACCTACTACTACTAAAACACGCATACACATAAAAAGAACAACAACAAAGACATAAATAAACAGAGTTCGCGGAAGCAACTTTAATCATCTAGATAAAACGGCTTACAAGCTATATCCATGTATGAGATTAAAACAAGCAGAGACTTCACAACCAAACATCTTTATTACAGAACATGAGACCAAAACATATATTAATGATGAAGTGTGCACACGTGCTACTACTCCCATCCAATCAAGCGCCCTCCAAACTCAAGATCCTACGGAGGGGGAAAAGGGGTATGAGGTTTATGAAAAACCTCAGCAAGCAAACTGCTTCAACCGAGTCATTTAAATCACAATATATTAAGCATCAATTTAACGAATCATAATTCCAAAAGAAGTACTTCATATTATTTCATAATGCATATGCAAAAGGTGCGATGCAATGCATGACTTCACTTCGACCGACACACTCCCAAGGAAGGATGTGAGGGCTGCAACCACATTGCTATATCTCAACGTGCTTTGCTGTACCGGTACTTACTGCACCAATCCGGCTACGGTTTTCTTCATATGCATAAACAAAATGAGAATGCGAATGCAAGATTGCAATGCAGGAACTTCGTATCTTCAAATTTATAACTTCAAAAGTAAACCTTCAAGTGGAAAATTAAACTTACTAAAAGTAAACTCAGATTTATCTTGCTCATATGAGATACTAAAATTAAATGGAGGCGATTCAAATAACAAAGTTAAAGCGTGTAGACCACATCGCTACTTTTACTTGCCTTCACCGAAGACCAAAAAGATGAGCTAAGATCGATCCGAAGGTCCGTCACCTGTTCACATCCATCACTCAGCATAAACACAACCACACCAGCATAAACAAACATAATTCAAAGCGTTCCTACACCCAAAACCTTCATCCTCACTAAACGACAAGCAAAACCAAACATGACAGCAGCACTGTCGCTTCTCTTTTTTGTATCTTTAAATCCTGATGACTAAAAATTCTCATATTTTGACATCTGAAAGAGAACTTCCTAACTTGCAACTTTTTGTCATCCATAAGTAGAGCAAAAAAAACATTATCATGGGCTAATCTTGATGTGAATCTCGAACTGACAATCTGTCTGGAATTGCAGAACAGTCCTAGTAGAACGAGTATATCTTGAGCTCCAAAATTCATATGAAAATGAACTTAACCAATCTGGAAAGCTTATGAAATTTACAACAAATCCTCTAGGCAACCAAAATTCCAATTCTGACGTTTGGGGTGCTTAAACTTTAGGTGAACAAAAACTGTCCAGAATTACAAGACCGAAAAACTGTCAGGAAACAACTTCAATATCTCTCGGCTCAGAACTCGGATTGAGGTGTTCTATACGGCTATGGAAAGCTACAGAAATTCTATACAACTCATATATAGGTTTAATATTTTTTTGAAGCCATTAAGATGACGAAAAACAGCCCGAACTGAAAGCTGCGCAGATTGAATACGTGCTGAAAACGGCCACGAGGGTAAAACTCAACCCTAATCCGTATCGGAGTCGAATACCACAACAAGCACATGGTAGATCATCTAAAATCTCAGGGGAAAATATGGATTTCAATTGGGGTAAGCCTTGCCTAGGGTTTCCCCTTGGAAATAGCGAGGCAAACGGCAGCGGCGGCGATTCCAACGACAACCTCTGGTCGATTCCCTCTCCCTAGCGACAAACGTCATGATACTCCCATCGATTGTGCCTAGATTGCAATCCACATGACGAAATCACCATGAACAACGAGGAAAGACAAATCCATTGGGGAAAACGGAGAGAGGGAAGGAAGCCCTACCAATTTTGGGGAAGGAACGTCGACGACGGTCGGCGGCGAACCTTAATCTCCCTTCTCTCCTCTCTTCTCTTCCTCCTCCCTCTCCCTCCTTTGGATCACGGTGGAAAGGAGGTGGCGGCTCTGGTTAGGGGCTCGGAGGGTTTGGAATAGGAGGGGAGATGGACCGGCTAAAAAAAGAAAAAGAAAAGCCACGCGGTACTGTTCACGGGGCGATTACTGTAGCAGCCATGCTGAAAAAAATTGCGACAACAATAACCCTGTGATCCGAACTCCGAATAATGCATGTGAGTAGTCAAACGGAAAGGATTCGACGAGCTCTACGCAACTACGGTATTCGTTCGTCCATCCGAGTGACGGATCAAAAATTCCACTTTTGCCCCCTAATTTTACGTATTCCAACATACAAAACGTATTTTCTCTTTTTACGCATTCTGGGTGTTACATTCTCCCCACCTTTAAAAGAATTCGTCCCCGAATTCACCATAGCTAACGAGAGAACAAAAAAAAACCATGACTAAATAAAATATTACTTACCCATCTCAAAGAGCTCCGGATATTCCAATTCCCATGTGGCTTCCCGCTCGGACTAATTAGTCCATAGGACCTTCACATATTTGATAGTTCTATTCCGCATGACACGCTGAGAGAAATCCAATATACGCACGGGATGACACTCCATGATCAAATCCTGCTCTATAGCCACTGGTTCAGCCTCCATCTTTTGCTCTAGATCTTTCAAGTACTTCCTCAACATAGATACATGAAACACAGGATGTACACCACTCATCGACTCTGGCAACTGCAAACGATATGCCAAAGTACCAACCCGAGCAGTGATCAAAGACGATCTAATGTACCTTGGACTAAGCTTCCCTCTAGTGCCAAACCAAATAATGCCCTTTGTCGGTGACACCTTGAGAAGAACCTCGTCACCAACTGCAAACTCCAGATCCCTCCGTCTGACATCTGCATAACTCTTTTGTCGACTCTGAGCAGCCAACAAGTTCTGACGGATCTCCCGAACCTTATCATGTGTCTGTTGTACCCAATCCGAACCAACTAATGATCTCTCACCAACAACATCCCAACACAGTGGGAAAATACACCTGCGGCCATACAATGCTTCATACGGAGCCATCTTGATGCTAGCCTGATAACTATTATTATAAGCAAACTCTGCCAACGGCAAGTGGTCCTCCCAACTGCCCTTCCAAGAGAGCACACAAGACCGCAACAAGTCCTCCAAAGTCTGAGTGGTACACTCTGACTGACCATCTGTCTGAGGGTGAAAAGCAGTACTAAGATCCAATCGAGTACCCAAAGCATTCTGCAAACTTGTCCAAAAATTAGACACAAATTTTGAATCATGATCAGAGACTAGATTTAGGCACACCGTGCAACCTCACCACATCCTTAATATACAATGAAACCAAGTCTGAAGCAGAATTAGTGGTCTTCATAGGAATAAAATGGGCCACAAACAAGCATGGTGGCTTGTATTGGGAATACATAAGCAATTACTCCTGCCTTTTCAAACAAAAAAATTACTCCTGTCATAGATGAGTCTTGATGTATAAAAACTTTGCTGGTGTGCTTCCCTGACATTGCCGTTAGAAAGGTTTTAAAAAGCTAAATAAATGATTTAATAGTTATATTAAATATAAGTGCACACCCAAAAATTATAGTTTGATTGTGATGGTTGCAGCCAAGAATCGGAGCAAAAGACATTTCAAACATATATTACTTTTAAATATTGTGTAAAATGACACAACATAACTAAAGCATTTGTAATCCATGATAGAAAGCATTTGTAAACCATGATAGACTGACCATCTGCCCATATCAAATTTGCTATATAACCATCTTCCTTGTCAACCTAAAATACACAAAAAAATGCATGATCCTGTAACTATTTATTTCTCATATATTCAGATAGTGTTTTTGTATCGTTGGCTTCTAAGTACTACCTGCGCTCGCCACCAATCTCATTATCTGAATCCATCTTAGCAAATGGTACGTCCTCTTCACCTCCATAAAACTCCATCATAAACTGATAAACTTGGGCAGGCTTCATTCTAGCTTTCCGTATCTATCTAATTAATTTTCTGTCTGCCTCTATAACCTGTCGTTAGGACCTCAGCTTGTGTGCCTTATTTGGACTAGCAAGATAATGATTATGCTTTTCCACGACCTTTTGCACAGTCCAAATCCCCTCTTTGCTGATACTCATAGGCACGAGCATCACAACCCGTCCTTATAATGTCTTTCTGTGAGGACTCATTTTCTCGATTTCCTTGATTACTGCAAACTACCATCACGACAGTGCTTTGTCTTGCTCTTTCTAAAACTAAATCAAACCTTGCCGCCATAGGTGTTATACATCTCATAAGCTTTTCTCTAAGATTAAAATGTCATTCCAACTCCAGTAGTGATCAAATTTTGCCCAACTTTACGAACCACCTCTTGTACATATAAATTACCAATTAAAGGTGTACTAAAAATAAAATAAAAATATCTTATATATTCTGTAAGTTTGTTAAAAAATTTACCTCAAAAAGTTACTTCATTCTCCACTGCCGATGGTCTCTACTCCCTTGGTAACTGTAGTGTTCTGTCAAATATGAGCACTATATGTCAGAAACCAAACAGCATAGAAGAAAAAGACATTTGTTAAAATAATTTGCAGAACGAACTAAATAGATAACTAAATAGATAACTGACCTGTTGTTCATCTTCTGGACGACCATCACTAGCAGCATCAGAATCTAGTGCACGTGAATCCTCTTACGAGAGAAGAAGATGCCATCTATCCAACCGTTGTCATTCGGTCTTCTTGGCCTCTAACGTCTTCCATGGAGGCCGCTGGTTCATCCATGGATGCGGCCGCGGAGGAGTGCAACTGGGCCTAGAGCTAATGGCGACGCCAGACTCAGCGATGAAATGAATATGACTTCCACAGTCTGACTTCTGAGTTGATGGAAAGTGAAGCCGAGCCATGATTCATTTGGCGGCGGTAGACTCGGCCATGAAGCGGAAGTGAAGCTGAAACGAAAGCATCTATTCCCCCGGCCGTCTAATTGCGGGCATGCCCACGCGTCGTGCATCTGGGCAAGGGGCTCATCCTGGATGCAACCAGCCCGAAGTCCACCCAATTTTTCTCCGAACAAAAGGGTGGAAAAGAAAAAAATAGGCGCGGGTGTGGAATCGCACTAGCCATTGGGGGCGTGGCTGCGCGGGTGTGGGACATGCGAGGATGAGCAGGTTGACACGTGCGACGCGACTTGATGGTTGGATTTGAGCGAAATGTGGAAGTAAATCTTGACAGTTTATTTTAAAGAGTTTGTCTTTAGTACAGTTTTCTAGGTAGATGCTTCTCAGCCGGGATGTTTTTTTTTATGTGGACAATAAAAGAAAAAAGATAGTGAATTAGTAGATATACTATTTCCAAGATAATGAAACTTGAATGAAATTCATTAATTTCATGACTCATAAGTCAAGCTAGTTTCATTATCTTCTATCTTTACTTAAATACCTATGTTATAAAAAAACCTATATGTCAAGATCAAAAGAAGATGGCAGAGTAAACTGGTCCTTTCATTTGAAACGTTAGCTGCTATTAGATGCAATTATTTTTGTGCACTTAGGACAGTTTCACTGAGAGTTTCATAAGAGTTTAATTTGCATTAGCCTGTCACATATGCTTTTCTGTGACATGACAATAATTTAATGAAGCGAGGGAAGTAATTAGTTTTATGGGGATGTAACTCCTTTGATATGATTACCAACTCTTTATAAGTCTTAGAATTAAATGATTATATAACTCTAGAATAAAACTTTCCATTGAGAATGAGTGTTTTTGTCAAAGTTTCATTTAATTTTATATGGCGTGTTAGTCTTTGAAACAACGTAATACGAGTCGTGCATTATATAGTGTTAGAAATATATAGTGGTAAAGATTATGGAGAAACAAATCCTTTATAAAACAAATTATAACCACAACTATATTTTTAAAGCTTGATTTAATTTTTTTACTAAAGTAATTTTTTCCAAACACAATCAATATAGGAGCAAATACATTTGTGACCATAAAGTTTAATTACGACCACCAATATTGCTTCATGTGTTGGATCTACAGATTTACCCTGAAAAATACTTTTTCCATCCGTCGTCTCCTTATTTTAAAAATGAAACATATCAGAATGTAGACAAATCACGTAACAGCCACACCACTCTTCTGCCAAGAAAGGAAAAAATGGCCACATCAGTAGAAAAAAATGAGACCGTGGAACTTGGCACCCGGCATGTGGGGATGGACTCGGTGCCAAATAAGTACTATATGGTACTACTATGTAATATACATATAAATCATGACAATATTGCAATTTTGGAAGGGATTGACCTTTAATAGGATAAATGCAAGATGCCATCCATCCTTTTTTTTTTGACAATTAGCAGTTAGCCATCCATACTTGATCATTCTCATCCATGGCCATTAGCAGTTAGCGCAGCTATGAGATGACACATGCATTGGGGTTCTCATCATTGAAGTAGTGTGGTGCGGTAGTGGTCGCTCCACCATGTCGTAATTGTAGTAGTGATACATCGGAGGTGCTGGCGGCATGGGCGATGGTGGGGGTGCTGGAATCGGAGTCATCCACGGCATCATGGGCTTGGGATATGGGTGTACTATAGGCATCATCCTGGCCATTATGGCCTCCCCATCCGCCTGTAAGCTGTAGTAGTGTTTGTATGGGTTAGGCCAGTACATCATCCGCTTTATCATTTCTTCATCTGCAAATCCATCCTCCACCTCATTCTTCGCCTTTTTGTCATCTATACCAGCCCTTATCTTTGATTTTGCAGTCTCATCTTCCTTATTTCCTTTGTTGGTGTCTTTTTTATCTTCAGAATCTGCTTCTATGGCTGGTTTCTCTTGAATCTCCTGTAATTCCATTGGCTTCTTGATCATGCCATCCTTCTTTAACTCTTCCTCCTCTGTAGGCTCCAAAGGTAGGGGCAGGGGAGCAACAGTGGCAAGCTTGCCGGTGCGGCAGTGTATGTACTGAATGATATTATCAGTGGACATGGTTTCGGTAACACTGAGCTTGCCGGTGTCATGGTTAGCTTCAGCGTTCTGGACAGCTCTCATCTTGAGTACCTTCTTATGTAGTTGTTGTGCGCAGGCATCACAATGCATGTTGATAAGGAGCTATCGTCACCTCATTCACTTGTGAATGGATGATGACCAGCTCCTCCTTTGGGGCCGCGGTTACATCGGTCTCTATAGGAGGAGGCGGTGCTGGGGATATGACCATGGCATTCCGCTTGGTCCTCTTGTGGAGGCGGTCACAGATGTCATATGGATTTACAACTCCCTTCACCGTCACTGTGTTCGTCGCCATGTCCACCTCCACGTCTTCCACTCCTACATGCCAACCATGCCAGCCAGTAAGAAATCAGCTTTCTAGCATTTAGTTAGATCTAAACTTTCAAAAGTAGGTTACTTAATTTTAATTAAATAATAGAGTAATAATCTTTCTTTAGTAATAAATCTGTTTCAAATTATAAGATGTTTAACTTTTTAACATAAATTTGACCATTCGTCTTATTAAAAAATTGTGCAGAATATCACATCTTTTGTTATGGCTTGCTTTATAAATAAAGTTCGTTCAAGAATGACTTAAATATGACTATATTTATATATTTTTAATAAGACAAGCAGTAAAATTTGTTAAGATAAAAAAATCAAATATCTTATAATTTAAAACGGAGAGAGTAGCAAATGAAGAGTGAGTTGTACAAACAGACGTTACAACGGACATGGTTTTTAAAAGTATAAAAGGATTTACAATGACATTAATATTTTATTTTCTAAAGAAAATACACATGGCATGCGCCATGGGGAATGCTTACTAGCCGTTGTGCCCCGTTCGCCCGCCATTCCTCGTGCTGACACAACTCGGCACCCACCCACACCCGCTGCGTGCAAGTAGATACACCCACTACTACAGATTATTGGATCACAACCGATCCCAGACCCTCCAACACTGCCGGGTGGTAACATGAGCCGGCACTACATATAAGAGATCAGTCCCAGCTTGTGTCACCAACCGGCACTGACATGTTGACTGCCGATTGGTAACACCAGCCGACAGTGATTTATCTTAGGGCCGGTTCTTCGTATGCCTAGATCATTTGTTTTGTTTTGATGTTTAGAGCCGGCACTGAAGGTAATTAGTGGCGGTTCCATCATTTCAGCCACTGATGTGGCCGGCACAGATCCAGTAATCTGTAGTAGTGACCGCAATGCAGCCTCGTCTACGTTATACACTACCTGGGTAGAGAAATAACATGCATGTATGTCCACCAATGGCGTGAGTGTTTGATAAGTGGACTAGAGTTTTGAAGGTGTCACATTGGGTGCTCCGTTGATTGTCACATCAGGTGTTTGGATACTAATCTTGAAACTAATTACACAAGACATGACTAATTAAATCATTAGGCTTAATATATGATTAATCTTGCAAATTATTCTCTGTTTGTACAATTAGTTTTTATATATAATTAGTCTATATCTATATTTAATAATCTAAACTAATGTCTAGACATGACAGTGACTAAATTTTAGAAGTTGGTATAAGCTTGAAGTTGTGGGGAGATGTGGCCGACATTCACCATGTGGTTTTTTACTATATGTGGAGATAAGGAAGAGATGATGGGAGATGGTAGGTGCAAATGCAAATTATACTGAGAGAGAGGGAGACAGGTAGAGAAAATGAGTAGAGGAGGAAGAAGGACGCCAATCTTTTGCTCAGCCTTCCGACCACCCCTAGGACGCCAATTTTCCTTTTCAATGTCCTTTTATTATTCTTTTTATTTCTATTTCTATTCTCATTTTTTTGTATGTTTTATTTTCTATTTTTGCAATAATACATGTGATGTTCTAAGATATATTTAGTGTTGATCACGTACTATATATATATATCGGCATATATATATGTGAAATTATATAATGTATTTTAGTATCGTTCTGTGGTGTATCAGGAATGTTCACTTAGTATAGATGTGATGTTCTATGGTATATCTGAAGATGTTCATTTGGTATATATACGATGTTCTACGGTGTATCTAGGGATGCTCACTTAGTACCCATGTGATGTTCTACGGTGTTCTTGGGGATGTTTACTTAGTATACAAGTGATGCTCTATCGTGTAAATAGCGATGTTCACTTAGTATACATGTGATGTTGTATCATGTATTTGTGAATGTTCGCTTAGTATGCATGTGATGCTCTATGGTTTATCTGGGGATGTTTACTTAGTCTAAATGTGATATTCTATGTTGTATCTAGAATGCCCTCTTTGTATAAATATGATGTTCTATGGTGTATTTGGGATGCTCAGCTAGTATACATGTGATGTTCTATGGTGTATCATCTAGGGATGCTCATTTAGTATACGTGTGATGTTCTACGGTATATATATATCTAGGAATGCTCACTTAGTATGCATGTGATGTTTTATGGTGTATCTAAGGATGCTGTCGATGCAGGACCTATGGGGTTTCCCACATAGAAGAAAGAATACCTAATCCAACTAGGATTCCACACATGTAATCCTAGTAGCATTGTTATATATCATGTAATCTTATTAGGACTTCTACTTTATATAACTGACTAGGACTCCTGTCTGCCAAAGTATATACAGGGGGGCAGGGCTCCCTACATTGGCACCTGAAGATACATATTAGAGCAAACCTCAAGAAAAGATTAGAGATTAAAAGTGAGAACACAAGAACAAGAATAGACCTTATGGTCTATGAACACATGACCCAATATGTTATTCCCCCAACTGGATGTAGGATGCCATCCCAGCTTATCGAATTAGTATAAATCGTATTCTCCCTGTGTTCACCATTGAGTTCCTGCATACGTCGACACCCTCCGAGCAAATTATCGTCTCGGGTACCCCTATGACGTGACGTCGGTTGTAAAACATCGACAAATGCTCATTTATTATATATGTGATGCTCTGTGGTGTATCTAGGGATGCTCACTTAGTATACATGTGATGCTTTATCATGGATCTAGGGATGTTTACATAGTATACGTATATATGTGGTGTATCTAGAGACATTTGATGATTATCTTAAAATAATATAGGTTTATCATACGATAAATGTTTGTTAAATTTTTTTTATTGAAATACATCCATGTGCAATCTTGTTTTAAGGAGTTTATTTCTATTGAATTTTAGTTATAATGTTTGGTTTAATAGCTATGATTTTTTTAATTTAGAAAAGAAAGGAATGTACTGATGTCAGCTATTTTGGGTTTAGTGCATGCTGGTGCTTCGTTGGATGCGTATACACATAAATAGCCCTGATGGCCTATTAAATTAATCCACTCCCGTCAAACTTGTGGCTGCGTTCACGGGGATGCTGCTGCTTCCGCACAGGAGCGGAAGTATTTTTCTTCATGGTCGGAAGCCGGCTGCTTTCCGACCCGGTCAATCCTTAGCACGCCCCTGAGCGGGGGAGGATAGAGGGGGAGCCGTGCGCAACCGGGTCGAAGGATAAGCTGTGACTTTGTAGAAGAGTTTGGAAGCTTTGTATGTAAATTGTATTCGTACTGGGGATTGGTGGTCTCAACCCTCTCTGTACGTTTGAAAGTCCATCTCATGCTTTTGAAGATTGATTTTAATAGCCGTATCTAAAATGGAGGGACGCCAATGAAAATTGTTTCTTAAATATGATTGCCATCTATTTTGAAGTGCAAGCGAGAAGTGATAGTAGGAAAACGAAAATGTTAGTTACCTTTGCATCTAAGGATGCATCTCGTGATCTTGTTGGAGCAACCGGTGCAATGAAGGTCGATGCCGAGGATGACAGGGGGTGGCGGCGGCTGCAGTGGCTCGTTACTGGCAGCCTCCTCCTTGTTCTCCTCACCTGATGATGCAGCTGCTGCTTCCTTCTTCTTAGCTTCCAGTGGGGCTGCTGGTGCTTCTTCCATTGTCTGATCGTTCACCTTTACGTCCTCCACCTGCACATCCAAAAATTATGAGATGTAGAGATGGATCTAACAATCAACCAAACGTTCAAATTGGTTAGACCATATTATTACCAGCATTTATTACCTTCTTAACTTCCTCTCCCATGGTGAGAAGGATGAAGCAGTAGCGCCAAGGCGCTGGAGGGAGATAATGAGTATTTAATAATTGTCCAATCAAGTGGCCATGAGATGGGTCAAGCACGAAAACTCCGTTGCCCTCAGTCAGGAGAGTACGTGAGGAGTGGACAGTGGCTGCTCCTCTCTTGTACAGAGACTCACAAAGGGTGGAGCTCAATATATAGATATCTTAGACGATCCTGCCTGCAAGCTGCAGCAATCAGTGTTCTCGTAATAAAATACAGTCTCGCTTGATTGCCAAGAACATGCATTCACGCATGCAGCCTGATGACCTAATCGAACCACCCTCTCACTGAATACTCACCCCTTTGCAAAAGAGAGTACCGTATTTGTACAGATCCAAGCAAACTAAGCCTACGATTATTAGGACAAGAACCTCTACTGATTCTCACTTATTTTCTAGCACGAGAATTATTATGGTTCATTGTTCTACAACATAACTGTCAAATATGAGCAGATTCTGACCTGTCAACTAGAAAACGTAACTAGAAGCCGTATGACAAGGCACTGCCATTAGTCTGTGCATGCTTTATTTGACAAATTATATTGCTTCTGGGAGCAAATTCTAGTCATCTTTGAAGCAGCTGACCCATAGAATTACTGAATTAGCCAATTATTAGGGATTGCGCTTGAAAATGCTCCATGGAAATGGTTCCTTTTCTGCAATTTTTCAAGAAGTAGTCATCCAACGGTCCAAGATAACCTCTAGAAAGTACACCGTTAAAAGGATCGGATTGTTATGCACACCCAGTAAATGTCGTGTGAATGAGATACTTCACATTAAGTGAATGCCTAATATGTATGTAAAGTGCACACCAATTCTACCTTTTTCTGACCAGCAATGTTAACTTTCTCATTGCCGGCACGCGAGAAACCTTCTTTATTTCTCTTTTAACTTGCTAAATAATTAAGACAACTTCTACGCAATAATTAAATGTTAGCTAAGCTAGCGAAAAGGTCGAGATGTATGATATATTTCGGAGAAGGTGACATCCATTGCATCCTGGCAACCGAGAGAGAGAGAGAGATGGATGCAGCGTCACATGGGTATGTTGAGTGGGAGTTTGGAGTGTTTTGCTGGCCCTTTTGCTTTCATTTGTTCTTAACTTCTAAGAACCCACTTCATGATGACTCATCAACCTCGGCCTACCTGACACCGATTTGCTGGAAAGTTTGTGGTCTAGTTCTTTTCTTGTGCAGTGTATGCAGGCTCCTTTTCGTCATTGGGATCTCGGACGTTAGATATTGCTGGAAAGTCAGGTGGGTGACGAGAATCAATACATGATGTATATAGACCTACTGTATGTTCCTATATCGATCGGTACTCAGCTTAAGGTGTTACGTGAAGATTCAGATGTAGGTTTTCTTCACAACAATATCACAGTTACGGAATGCATGTCTCTCCTCCCCTCCTACACGACTTATATTGAATGTCAGCATTTTTCTTCCTACCTAGACATCGTGTCAGGCTAGGCAGTCCATTGAACAAGCACTTGCTTAACTGTAGAGCCTAATGTGTCCAAGATCTTCTCCGGCTGCGGCGCTGTTGGCTTGGATCAGTGTAGAGACTGTCGTCAGGTCCATGCATGGTATGCTATTTTCAGCAGAGAGACATGCATGCAGCAGTGGGTGAATTCTACTTGTTGATGGCAGGTCAAGTATTTTCAGCACACTAAAGTTACCACAGAAGTTGTATACATATTAAATTGCCTCAAAACGAAACTAAAATTTTGAGTCTTTATATAAACAAGAATACTACTGGTACTACTCATTGCTAGTGTATATATATACACACACATATACATAATGTTACCAATAAGCAGTTAACTGCATTTAAAAGCCATATTCATATGAAGTAATTTGTAACATATTAAATTGCTTCAAAACTTTCTTCTAATAACTTCCCTCTATGCGAAGGCATCCTTGATGGTGTCAATATCAATCTCATGGAACAATCACTTGCAATGAATAATTTTGCTAATCCATTTAACCTCTCTTATGATATTATAGATCTCATATAGTTTTTCAGCAATTTTGATTTTGAGAAGCTTGTTTCATGACCATCGAAAGACTTCAAGCGTGTTGATCTCATTCAAAACCTAAATATTTAACGAAATGATCAGAGTTCTTGACATACATTATAATGAATTGATGGCATGGTACTGTTAAAATTTAGAGAAATAAATAGTCAAAATTAAACAAACTATACAAAGAGAAATTCACAAACATTAGACAATTATACACTACCTTAGGGAGTCATGTGCCTAGTAGATTAAATATTTGAATGCTCAATTAAATCACAATTTGCAAATCCCAAATGATGCCTATCTGGATCGTCTCAATTTTAATTGAGTACCTAAGTTAATAGTCTTCCATTGACTACTTGTGGCATTTCTTAGTGTCATCACGAGGATTGTCAGTCCATGGAAATGGCACCAAAAAAGACGATTGATATTCTATAAAATTTACCAAATAAATCCGTAAGCGTACGAAATACCCTCGTAGCATTTCAGTTGGAAGTATTTCGGGGTATCTTTCATTTACACTTTTCCAAAGGAAGTCATGGTTAAAAGTCTAGTAGGGATATGGACAAAATAACATGATAGCATACAGACCAAGTTTATAATAGGGGTAAATATGGTATAGTTCAAGATAGTGTGATGCACACTTCACAACCAAACTCAATGATAAAGATAAAATGAGTAAACCTAAACTGGAGCAGGCATATCCTAAATAGCTATGTTAAGATAAGCAGATGATCATACACATACATGATTTTCTATTGTTAAGATAGCCATGGTACTAAAGACTTGTCTTCATGCACTGGATAACACTTGGTATGCCAAATATTGTAAGGGATGGACAGGACTGTCACCACATGCCGAGATTTCAACCCTATTGCCACTTGACAGCATTTGCATCACCATGAATTGTGTTGTAATAGGGGTGTATTTTGTAACATTTATCCAAAAATATGGCAATACAGGGACTATATGTTGCGATAAAAATAGTGCATTGCAATTTTTATGTTCAGCGTTGCAAGAGGTTATACCTATAGCAACCCTTTTTAAAAAAAGTGCTGCTATTCGTTAATAATATTGCCATGATGACATTTTGTTGCATTAGTATTGATTGGTGTTGCAATTGTCTAGAGCTCTTGCAACTAAATATAATATTGATCCTATTGCTTGAAAGTATTGCCACAATTTTGTTGAGTTGTAATATTTCTCATAAACATTGCAATAGGTAGACTCTGTATTATAACTAAATTTCTAATAGTTTGTTACTATTGCAACAATTTTCGTTGGTTGTAATATTTCTTGTGACCATTGCAATATGTAGTCCACGTGTCCTCATCACACCTAGTGTCTTTATTGCTTAAATTTGAAATTAATTAGTTCATGCTTTTATTGTGAACACCTCCATTTTAGTTTAACTAATTGCTATAAATTCATGACACAGACATATTGTATTTTGACTTAGTTTACTATCATGATGAACCAAATAACTAATGCATATGTCAATGTGAATGATTTTATTCAGCAGGTGTTGACGGTAGATAAGTGTCAATTTCAACCGTTAATGAAACATGAAAAAGAACCTAAACATAAATATCATCTAGATATAGGGGTTACATTGATAGAATTCCACAAGTTTTGGTGAATCTATGTTTTGCCGGGGTTAAACTGAAAAAGTACCAGAATCACCAAATATAAGTATCTCAAATGATGAAATAAAGTGAACTTGCATAGAGCTCGTTGAGACACATCAAATGGAGTTTTGTTTCACCCAAATCGGAGTCCAGATGACAAAGTTATGCTTTCCGAAAGATTGCAAATAGGCTCCAAGAGCAGTCTAGAGTAAAACAGGCATATCTGCCTCATCCGAACTCCGTTTCTAGTGATCCACCCACGAATCGAAGCTGACGAAGAGATCTATCAGCCCACCAAAGATGAGCCCATTTGGGCCAAGCAAGGGGGCGGCCGCCCTATGACGTGGACCAATCAGGTCGAGTCTCGCAGATTGCCCCTCCACCGCCTTTGAGGATCAATATTCATCGTTGATTAAGGTCAGTTTGATCCAAGGGCTGTCGTGCATCCTAAGGGGCAATATAAGCAAGACCATTGGACCCTGGATGAGGCATCCCTTGAAACCCTTATTCATTATTTCCAGTCAGGATCAGCTGAGAGGGATCCCTTAAATGTATCTACTCTCAAGAGACTAGCATTCAAGAGAGATTAGCTTTGTAGTCTCTATGTCAGATTAGAGTTCTTCTTCTAGATTGAAAGAGATAGAGTGGAGGGAGAGTTAGAGAATCCCCGCATGTCGGTGTCTCCTCTCCGGCTTGTACCTGCGGGATCAAGTCTCCCTAACTCGGGGCTTGCTTTTGAGATTCTTCGGTAATTCAACTTCTATGCTCTAGTAAGTAACATTGTTATTATTGTTCTTTGGTTTGCGACTCTTTTGAGTACTTTAATACTTTACTGCTATTGGGTTAGAGTAGTAATTCGTGTGTAAGCATGGTGCTTAGACTCGGTTGCTTGTAGCTATCCCTCTACCTTCCGGATCGGTGTGTAGTAGCGCGGGAAGTGACCATCCCGTTGTTACCTTTGAGCCTCCTCCCGTCGGTAGATATTGGTAGGACTAGTGTGCCAGGGTTAAGCATCCTCTGTGGTGTCTCTTTTCCTTCGGTGCGTCCACATTAGAACAGTGGTTGCATAGCTTGCGAAGGTTGGAACTAGGGTGCCATAGCAGTCTTCTGTATATCCCTTATATCACGTTACCTTGCTTGTAGCTCAGAGGTTAAGCATGGACTTGGTTAGTCATCACACGTTTTCTCCTAGTGGATAAATAAATATGATATTCTGGAAATATCTCCCGGGTGAAGTGCTCACCGATATCCGTGTGCTTGCGGATTATTTCTCTTTAATTCTTCTGTGTGCATAACAAATGTCAACAAGCATTTCTAGTGCTTTGCCGGGAGAAAGACGGTCTGATGAGTTAACTTTAAGTCATGCTTAACCTTGTATTATACTTTTATACTTTCATCCTTTTATCTTTTTATATTTTCTTTTTCTTTTCTATCCTCATGGATAACCCAAATTCCACGCCCATCTTTCAATTTTTTGCACCTTCAAAGACCAGCCATAGACCATGGGAATCATCAAAGCCTATCATTGCCCCTAATTATGAGTTGCGTCTGAAGTTGATTGCAATAGGTCATAACCAACCTTTTTCTACAGCTGAGGTCCTATCTTCTAATCAAGAAGGTAATGAACTTTTTCCTACACCAATGGAATCTTTTACTCTTCTTATAAATTCAGGTTTAGACCTAGCCTTACAAGACCCTGTTCTTCTACAATATCTTTATACGGGTCTTGATAAAATCGCCTTTGGAGGAGTTTTCCTTTCTTTTTCCATTAGTGGAGCAAGGTTTGTCCTTATTAGTGGACACACTTCTTATACTAGCCTTCATGATGATTCCTAGAGGAAGAGAAGGAACCATCCCCCAAACAAGAAGTGGAAGTTTTCATAGCCAGTTTACAAACATTCCAATCCCATGATTTGGCTATCACTCCCAAACCTCTAGTACTCCAAAATCCTTTAAGGGAAGAAGGAATTCTACCCTTGGAAATTCCTTCTACTGACGACTTTGGGAGGATCGTAAACTTCTCGCTTCATAGAGACCTTTGAGTGCATATACTTTGAATCTTCTCAAGAAGGGATCTCTTAGAAAGCTTCTCAAACCCAATCCCTTTGAAGGACATTTAGAAAGACTCAAGGATGGCATGCCAAGAGATGCCATAGAAGGAGAGCGAAGCCATCTAGAATCTACTCCTATCTTTTCTCCTTCTATGCTTGCACCGGATATGAATTTTGAACTCATCTTTAAACCCATCCTTGACCCCTATGACTCCTCATATGCTCTTTCTCCCAAGACTCATGCTGATCCTAGAAATCCACCAAGGCATCTAAAGCATAGGATTCCTCAAGACCATACAGAGGATCGAGAAGAGCATCATCAATACCTAGAGAGCATTAAAAACCTATGTGCTATTGGAATTGAATGGGTGGACAAGGCCTTATATGAGAGCAACTAGAGAGGCAATCCAAGGGAAATTTTGGACATTTATGATGAATCACCCTCGGAAGTTGAAAATGATGGGGACTTCAATGAGCAAGGAAGCTACTTCATAAACATCCCATCAAGACCTTGCTCCTATGAGAATTCTCCTGATTCACTTAGTCTCCCTAACATTGCCCCACACGAGATCTTCAATCCCTTCATGCTCCCTATTTCTAAAGATTTTAAAAGGGTGGTTGTAGATGTGCATGTTTATCATAAATATTGCAGATCTCACTATGTTGGCTTGATCTTGAGATGCTGCACATAAATTGGTGTTGGAGGGGAAACCACTTCACCAAAGCACATCTTGAATTTTTCCCAAGGACAAGAGTAGTGTCCTAAAACAACCACTTTTCGACCATAACATGAGTGTTCACCTTCTTGCTATATTGCCCTTGTTATTGAGCATAGAAATATAATTGTGAAAATACTCCTTCGGGTATTCTTGTCTCTAACCTTTCTAGGCTTGGAGCAAAAAGATTGAAGGAATGACAAATGCAAGGTATGTCCAACCAATCATTATGCAACATTGAATCACATTCATCCAATCTTGATTTTTTTCAAAAGTCATGCTTGGGGATAGAATTTTATATCTCTTACCATATTGCTACATTATCTTGGTTGTCCCTACCTTTTGAGACTTGCTCAATTTTCTATACAACAGTCATGCTCTTTCATCACCATTTGAGTAAATATCTATAGTTCCTTCATGCTACCTTTATTCGCTATAGTATGCATGGGTTTTGAAGTGTTTTGATACACCTTTTAAATTAGGCATGGTGCTTAGTTTAAATTGTTTTCCTTAATTAAGTTAGGTAAGGTGTCTAGTTTGATTCTTAAACCAAAAGGTGTGCTAATTCTACTTCAAAAGGCTTTTAAACTAAGTGTGGTTCTTAGGTTAAAATGCCTTCCTAAATCAATTTAGACGTGGTGTCTAGGTATATCTTTGAGCCGGTAGTATGTTTAGTAGACATGGTATATTTCGTTGGACTAACCCCAGCAGGAAAACTCGTAAAATCAAAATTGGGAAAGTCCTGAGATGAGCTCATAGTGGAGATGAAGCAAGACACAATCATTTTGCACAAGGGAGACACAACTCAAGGAGAAGAAGAAGAGTGCCACAAAATATGATCCACAATCAAAGCAATCACTCCATGGAAATAGGTGAACAAGTTTCCATCATGCCACTTAAAGACAAATACCATCATGGAGGACTTTGAGTTGCAGTTTAGTTGCACTCTTTATCGTCTAGAATCAAGAAAAATTTACAAGAGAAGAGCATGCCACTTTCTGCATGCTCACTTCCTAGAATGAAAAGCTAATGCATGAGGAAGGAAGGCCAACTCCTCTAGATGATTCAACTGAGTTCTTCCTCCTCTCATGCTCCCATTGCCCCACATGCTGTTTTGTAATCTCTCAATTCGTTATTGCTTTTTTATATAAGTTTGAGTTATGTCATAATGACTATACATGTGAATCAAACTTAAGATGAAAAAAGAGAGAGTAAAATCAATCCTCTAGAAAAGAAGTAATAGTGAATTATCAATGTTCTATTCAAGTATGTTCAAACAAACTCTTTGTAGCATAGAAAGTGACCTTTAGCCTTGTGACAACAATGCCCCTATTATTATTTGTATATTCCTTTGAGTATGCACTGTCCACTAATAATAGAAGGAATTAAAAGGAAAAGGGAAAAAAGTTTAAACACAAATCAAAAGAGAGCACAAAAGATGCCATGACAAAAGGCAAGAAGGAGGGAGTGCAACGGAGAAGACGTCAACGCATGAACAAAGGCACAAGACTTACAACAAAGGAAAGCTTCCACAAGGTATTGGTGCTAGCACTCTCCAACATTAAAAGGTATTAGTGATCGTCATTTTAAAAGTTTTTCCTTAATTCTGGTATACACATAAATAGAGAACCAAACATATTTTTTGAGTTGCAATCTCATTTGATCCAACCTAATTAACTCAACATGTTTAGTTCTTTAATCTTTGTTTCTATCACACTTTCTTATTCTCATTGTCTTAACCATATGAGCTAAAGAAGTTACACATCCAACCTTTAGAAGATGATAGTCATGTAAAAATAAATACATCATGCATAGATAGACTATCCTTCCATAAGTTTGAGTAATATGATCTACCAAATACTTTAATGCTACTCGCTATTTATCCTATCACCCATGTTAAATTTGAACAAAACACATAAACATCAAAATTATCTTCTTGCTCAATATGCCTAAAGTTAGAGAGGAATAAACTCTTGGTTCTATTGGTGTTTTTCCACCGACAGAGCCCATGCACTTGATCTCTGCCCTGTCTTTATGAGCAGGACACACTTTGAACAAAACAGTGGAGGAGTTTGTCAACTCCCCAAGAATTCTACAAGCGAAAGTCCTAGACCTATGAACATGCACACTGAGCAAGATGCTTCCAGCTTCCACAACTATTACCTTACTTCAAACTACTGGAAGAGCAAGGAACATGGGTGACACCATCTCAAGAGGTGCAAACTATCAAGGTCTACATTGGCACCAGATGATGCACCTCTGGAATGAACATGGTAAGACGTCCTATTCGGAGGACCTAAAACACCGAACCCTTGTTGGGAGGTAAAATCGATAGTTATCCATATTTCTCTTTTCCAACATTGCATTAGTTTTCCTTTCTACATAGTTACTTTCTAGCATTTGCATAATCATTCTCCATTTAGCATGTCTACTTTTCTGCATTGAGCATTGCATTAGAAAAGAAAATAAAAGTATTTGTTTGCTTTGCTGCATCATAAATTATAAGCCCCATATGAATAATTTTTTGGTGTGTAAAGACCCATAGGAATATTTATTATGGTGGCATAAAAGTAAAAATAAATATGCATTCGTCTTGTTAGACTTTTTCTACATCATAAAAATATAAAAATACAAATTTTTTTTGAGAGAAATCCTATTGAAACTCTTCTTACGAGAATCGAGAGCAATCTCAAAAGCTCTGGACAATTAAGGCTTGAGTGGCCAACCACTAACGCTTCATCTATTCCACAAGTTTTGTTGTCTATTTGAGTTTTACAGAATTTGAAGGACAAAGAAGAGCTGACAAGCATGTGGATGTTCTATCCACTCGTGGAGCATTGTCTCAACAATCATCAACCTCAATTAATGCTCCACTAGAGGAGGAAGAATATCCCTTCTGCCAGTCTACTACTTTATAAGATTGAACGACTACGTCAACATCCAACTTGGGGTATAGTACCCCCATGTATCTAGCTAAGTATTTTCTTCCCTCAGTTTTACTTTATTCTTTATGAGTTTTCTTAATTAGAAATAAAGATGGTTTAAAATGATAGGAACAAAATAAAAAGGGTGTATCTAGTTTGCTTGTTATTGTTTTTAAAAGATGTTAATAATAGCGGAGTCTTTGAATAATCTCTTGCATGTAAATGATGAATAGTTGCTTTGCCATAATTCCTTTCAACCTAGTTTTCAACCTCGAACTCTCCCAAGTTTTGGACATAACTATTTTGATCTAAGATTTACTATGAACCTGAAACTTGTGGGTAGCGAATGCTTGATCTAAGTCTAGGTAGTTGGCGGATATGATATGGTAAGGTCTAAGCTGCTGTTTGTCTTGTTTCTAGAGATACTAGAGTTTTGAAGAATTTATCCTTTGAAAACATAAAAATGTCACATGATGAATTCCTGTATGATGAGAGCTTAAATTCCTACCACAACCATATATAAATGCTTGCTAGAGTAGAAAAACTTCCACATTTATTTACTGCTTGTGTGCATTGAGTTTGGTCCAGCTATGTCGACCCTTAGTAACTTTCATGCGGTTAAAATCAAGATTTCACACACACTCTGCACCCCTGCTACTTCTACCCTGGAAGTAAGCACCACCATATTGACCCATTTAGATCCACTCAAAAATGTTCTGCTCCTACATTGGGAGTGAGCAACAAAAATATTTCCCCATATATGTTTTCCTTGTCTACTACCCAAGTTCCAAAATAAATGCTCCAAGTTTTATCATATTTCGTCTCAAAAATTCTATTGTATCAGAGAGTGGGCTATGAAAAAAGTGAAAAAAAGTGTGACGAAAAAAATTATGATGAATATATATATATATATATATATATATATAAGAGAGAGAGAGGGCAAAGCCCTAGTTTTCCAAATCCTTCAAAGTTTCAAGTTGAGACAAGTTACCCTTTATAAAGGAGCATTGTAGAATTAGGCTTTCACCCCTTCTACCTTCCACAAATATTCTCTTTCCTATTTTTTGTTCACTACTCATTCACAACCACAATGCACATCTTGATTTGATTGTATGAGGAGTTCCTCTGGATCCATGGTTGGACTAGGCAGTATATGTATTCCAAAGTAGGTATGAGCAATCTCCTTCCCACCTATGAACTCCACATAATTCTACTAGTACAGGGTGAGAGAGAGAGGCACAATATTACTTTGCCTTATGCCAAAAATACAACATATTTTGAGAGGAGAGAAGGCATACACCATCAATGCTTTAGTAAGGATCCACAAATACAACAAATGAGAGACCTGAGAGGGTCATACTAAGGAATATCCGAGTTTTATTTAAAAATCTACAAAAACTCTGGAATAAAGGTAGATCAAAGCTAGAAACATAGTGCTTGACTTAACCGTTCTGTCTTTCAATTGCCAAGACCCAAGTGATGGCTACAAGCCCCATGGTGAAAGGTAATATGAGTGAGTTTGAAAGTCAGAATAGTTCACTCTAATCATGAGGTGAGTTCTTGTTTGAATGCATGTGTAGTTTTGAGGCGTGAAAGCATTATAGCAACTCCTGATCCATCACTGAGTTTATTGTTGCTTAGGGACGAGCAAAGGTTAAGCATGGGGAGTTGAAAGGACCTAAATGGCCTAGAGGGGGGTGAATAGGCCTGTTTGAAAATCCTAAAATTCACAAACTCGAAATGCAGAAGTTAAATACCAATCGGAACTTCCGGTGGGTTTGGATCGAAAGTTCCGGTCTGGACCAGAACTTTCGGTGCAAACCGACCAGAACTTCCGGTGCCCTACTAAGCTACGAAATCAGAGTGAAATGAGTTGTCATTTTGATTTTGATTATTATCACACCTTCCTAGATGTTGTTGGTGATGATGTTGAACTCCACGGAGCTTGGCACCTCACCACATAGATCGTCTCCTCCAACCTATAAATTTCGAGGGTAGAGAGGAAGAATACGAAGAACATAAGAACAAGGGTAGTCGATGCTACCTCCATAGTAAGACACAAGATTTATACCGAGGTTCAGCAGTCCCCACAAAGGAGTTCCTATGTCCTCGTTGTTGAGGTGACCACGAAGGTCCGACCACGTAGGTCACCTCCCTCAAGCGACCATGAAGGATTACTTGAGATATCCACTAAGAATCAGGGGTAATACAAAAACTTCAGGGTGTCCTCACAAATGAATCAACACGGGCAACCACGAAGAACACCTAGCCGGCTAGGGTTCCAAGAACCCAAGAGTAACAAATGCAAACCAAACCAGCAAGACAAGGAAGACAAGTGCTCAAGTTGAGAATCGATGCTCCCACTCTCAAATATCACATCCCTAGCTCAAAATAATCGAGGATTGAAGCTTGGAAGCAAAGGGGGAGAGAGAGAGAGTGGGCGAGTTTAGCTCATAGGAGAATTTGGCAAAGCTTGGGCGCAGTGGAATGAATGGGCGACTGTTAGAAATGGAGGTGAGAAAGATTATATACTCGATGCTCAGATGAACTACCGAAACTTCTCATGGAACCCAGCAAAACTTCCAGACTATTTGAGATCCGACCATTGGGCTTGAGAAAGTCAACACTCAGATTGGGCCAACCGAAACTTTCGGTGGAACACACCAGAACTTCTGGGACCGACTGGAACTACCGGCCGAAGGCTGGAACCAAATACTCACACACGCACGCTCGCGCGCTGAAGGGTGACATGGCTGATCGAAACTTTCGGTCCAGGTGACTGGAACTTCTAGTGGTCACCAGAGCTTTCGGTCGGAGGCCGGAACCGATTTCTGGCACGCGGTTGTACGTGGGCTTGCTACTACCGGAACTTTTGGTCACAGGTGGCCGGAACTTTCGGTCAAACCAAAACTACCGGTTCCTCGCCGGAACCAAATACTTACGCGGGGTGGCTCGCAACTTTATACTACCGAAACTTCCGGTCTGGGCACCGGAACTTCCAGTACGGTCGAAGCCGAAAAGAGATACGCGGTCACACACGGGCTTTGTACAACCGGAACTTCGGGTCACAGGATCAGAACTTCCGGTGCACCAGCTGAGAAACTTTTCAAATTGTGTGAGTGCATGGTGTTTCTCAAGCGCATTAAATAGACCAACATGAGCACTTATATCCCCATCTAGCTAGTCTAATTTGCATCCCTCTTGATAGTATCGCATTTTCTATAACTCAATTTTAAATATAAAATGATAAACCAATTGAGTCGAAGCGCCTTTCATCCACAGAAAATTTAGGGGTCCTTGTATCACCAAATATTATAATTCAAATCTTTCAATGGACTTGTTAATCCCTAATTTGATTGTCATTAATTATCCAAAACCCACTTCGGAGGCGAATGCACTTACAAACTCCCCCTTTTTGGTAATTGATGACAACCAACTTAGGCTTACAATAAATTGAAATAATTGAAGCTTTTGAATCCCAAATTTTATGGAGAGTGCCCCCTAAATGTATGCATAGGATTTAGAATTTCAAATCTTGACATAAATCAAGATTACATACATTTAGAGCAAACTCCGCCTAAATTTTGCAATCTGTGGGGTGCCTAAAAGTGTGTGAGACAATAGTAATCCGTGATGCTTATGACAAGAATATCACAAAGAAATAAACAAGAGAAAATGAATGGTTATGCAAGAAAGAAAAGGACTTAAAACCGACATAACCATTCTAAAATAATAGTCATCAACAAGATATCAAATAGAGGCCAACAACATGATATATCAAATAAGAATAAGTGTTCAAGGTTCAAGATTCACCACTTAGTTCACCACATAGGAAGAAATATTACATAATCGAATAAATAGCTACCCTATTACATCATGATAAGCCTAAAACTCCCCCTTTGGCATCAAATGCCAAAAAGGGTAGGCACCGTGAAACTCCAAGGATAGCAACAACACTAGAAAGCATCATAGTCGTATTCAGGGTCGACGTGGTAGTTATACCTGCTTGTGCCAAAGGGTGCTGAAGAAGAAGTACCAGCCTGATCGGGTGCAGTTGAAGTGGAGGCCCGGGTGATCCCATCAGCACCATAAAAAATACCAGCAAAGGAACCACCCTGATCTGTGTCCTCAATGGAGTAGTCAAGTGGAAGAGAAGTGCCATGGGAAGCATCTCCATGAGGAACAAAACCCTCCTGAGACGTAAAGTCCTGCTGCTGCCCTGCTGCTGCCCTCCTGTCCATCAAAACCCTCTGGTGCAGAAAACTCGTACCCTGGGTCGACATGTCCAAACTGTGTAGCACCACAGGTAGAGGCCCCATGCATGGCATCCCACTCCTCATAAGGATTCCTAAAGTTACGGAGCGGAGATGAAGGAGCAAGGCCAGAATTCTCCTCCAAACGGCGCATGCGGCGATCTTGCTTCCTTTGGCAGTAGCAAAGAAAAGACATGAACCTGGTGAGAACATATCTCGTAGCATCACCAACACCATGACCATGACCACGACCATGACCATGGCCATGGCCACGGCCGGCAGGAGAAGCATGGCAAACGGAGCATCATCATCACCATGTCCAGTAGCATCACCATCACCTGTACCATCACCATCATCATCATGAGCAGTCCCACTGCCACTAGCCACAGGAGTCTTGCCCTTGCCTTTTACCATGTGAGAGTCCAGATGTCTCACAGTGTAATCTGGATGAACCATATCATGCCCAAAAGAAAAGCCTGTGACTTGCTCAATTACATGCATGAGGTAGGGAGCATAGGGAGGGGTGAAAGTGAAAAAGGTATTAAAATTGAATTGTTTTTACCAGGCGGCCCCTTTACACCGCAGTTATTTGGCTGACCGAAAGTTCCGGTGATGGAACCAGAAGTTCTGGTCTGGACAGGTCAGGGCGGAGTTAGGCCGAAAATTGAAATAAAGGACGATCTGGGTCCAGTCGGCAGTTCCAGTAGGACCGAAACTTCCGGTGGAGACGACCGGAACTTCTGGTGCAGGCGGAAGCTCTGCCCAATGACCGAAACAAAAAAATTACGGGCAGTCGCACCCAATGGGCAACAACCGAAACTTCCGGCCAGCGCCATCGGAACTTTCGATAGGTCAATTTCCAGCCATAGCAGTTCTAAAAATGGTGAACACATAGCGAAACTAGAACTCACTCAAAAATATGTCCAGATTTCAGGAAATCATCACAAAGCAATGGGCACATAATTGAGATGTAAAAATAGATTTTGAAATTAGCACACAATATTTTGGCAATGAAATTTATACAATATATGAAAACAATCAAGGTGTGCAAGATGTCATTTCACGTTACGAGAATCAACGATATTGAGCTCACGCCTCAAAGCACAAAATCTTGACTCATCTAGAGGCTTTGTGAAGATATCAGCTAATTGTTTTTTGGTTCTCATATGTTGAACGACGATATCTCCTTTGGCTTGGTGGTCTCTAAGAAAGTGATGACGAATGTCTATGTGCTTTGTGCAGGAGTGGTTGACGGGGTTATCGGCTAGCTTGATTGCACCCTCATTGTCACATAAGAGTGGAATCTTGGATAGGTTTGCAACCAAAGTCTCTCAAATTTTGCTTCATCCAAAGTAGTTGGGCACAACAAGAGCCGACCGCCACATACTCGACTTTCGTAGTGGATAGGGAAATGGAATTTTGCTTCTTAGAACTCTAAGACACCAAAGACCTACCAAGAAATTGGCAAGTCCCGGATGTACTCTTCTCTCTACTTTGCAACCGGCATAATCTAAATCGGAATAACCAAGTAGAGTGAAAGATGAGCCCTTGGGATACCATAAGCCAAGATTAGGTGTGAGCACCAAATACCGAAAAGTTCTCTTAACGGCCATGAGATGACATTCTTTTGGATTAGATTGAAATCTTGCACACATGCACACAATAAGCATAATATCGGGCCTAGATGCACAAAGATAAAGCAATGATCCAATCGTGGAGCGATATACCTTTTAATCAACCGCTTTACCACCTTGGTCAAGGTCAAGATGTCCCGTAGTTGGCATTGGTGTGTTGATGGGTTTAGCCTTGTCCATGCCAAACTTCTTCAACATGTCAGTGGTGTACTTGGTTTGGCAAATGAATGTTCCTTCCTTGAGTTGCTTGATTTGAAAACCAAGGAAGAAGGTCAATTCCCCCATCATGGACATCTCAAACCTCTTGGTCATAGTCCTACTAAATTGCTCACAAAGCTCCTTATTAGTACTACCAAATATTATGTCATCGACATATATTTGGCAAATGAAAATATCACCATTAACTTTATAAGTAAATAAAGTAGGATCGGCCTTTCCAATCTCAAACCCTTGTTTGAGTAGGAAGTCCTTGATACAATCATACCAAGCTCTAGGGGCTTGTTTGAGCCCATAGAGCGCCTTGTGAAGCTTGTAGACGTGGTCGGGATGATGTGGATCTTCAAAGCCCGGTGGTTGTTCAACATACACCACTTCGGAGAGAGGGCCGTTGAGGAATGCACTTTTCACGTCCATTTGAAACAACTTGAAATTATGGTGAGCAGCAAAGGCAAGTAATATACGAATGGATTCAAGCCTAGCTACCGGTGCATAAGTTTCCCCAAAATCCAACCCTTCAATTTGGGTGTAACCTTGTGCAACCAACCGAGCCTTGTTCCTTGTGACCGCGCCATACTCATCTTCTTAGTTGCGGAACACCCACTTGATACCTATCACATTTTGCTTGGGCTTTTCCACCAAGGACCATACTTCATTTTGAGTGAAGTTTTCCAATTCCTCTTGCATAGCCACCACCCAATCCTTATCTTTCAAGGCTTCCTCCACCCTAAAAGGTAACATAGAAGAAATGAGTAATGCTCACAAAAAGATGCTAAACAAAAACAACTCATCACTCCTCTTCGTATGCTTCCTATCACATTATCAACGGGATGGTCCCGTTCAATGGATTGGCGAACTCTTGGGTGAGGTACTTTCATTCTTCTTTGAATTGGGCCATCATCCTCACTGTCAAAGTCTTGGTTGATTGGGGAGGTTTCATCAAGGCCTCCCCCTTGATCATCATCTTGGTTGCTTTCTTCAACTTGTGGTGGATCTTGATTTGCTTGTTCTCTTGAGTCATGACCACCTCTTGATGCAGATGCATCACCATGGGCAATTGGTTGACCCATGATGCATATGTGGATCATAATGGACTTACACTTGTGCATCATCATTATCATCATCATCTTGTTCAATAGGTTTTACTTCACCTGTTGCAAGCTTCTTTATCACTTTATGAGAAGGCCTCTCTTTACCTACAATGTCCATATTGACTTGCTCCTTTTGAGAGCCGTCAAATTCATCAAAAGTTACGTCTACCGTTATTTCAGTAAGACCGGTGGTCTCATTGAAAACACGATATCCATGTTCGTTAGTACCATAACCAAGAAGGAAACCTTCATCAACCTTCGGTTCGAACTTAGAGCTTTTGGATTTCTTTCTAAGTATGAAATACTTGCATCCAAAAACTTTAAAGTAATCAACCATAGGCTTGTTACCGGTTAGTAGCTCATAGGTGGTTTTGTTCCTAATCTTGTGGAGATATAGGCGGTTGATTGCATGACATGTCGTGTTGATCGCCTCTGCCCAATAATCCTTCTCCGGAGTCTTGTACTCATCCAACATTGCTCTTGTGGCCTCTATGAGCGTTCAGTTCTTCCTCTCCACAACCCCATTTTGTTGGGGAGTGTAGGGGACCAAAAACTCATGCTTGATCCCTTCTTCATCAAGGAACTTGTCAATGTTGGTGTTCCTGAACTACGTCCCGTTATCACTTCTCACTCTCTTTATCTTCACATCAAACTCATTTTGAGCTCTTCTTGCAAACTTCTCGAAGATTTCTTGGGTTTCACTCTTATCTTTCAAAAATAACACCCAAGTAAAGTGAGAATAATCATCAACAATTACAAAACCATATTTGTTACCTCCAATGCTTATGTAAGCATTGGGTCCGAATAGACCCATGTGTAGTAACTCAAGTGGTCTTGAGATTGACACGACGTTCTTTGTGGGATGTTTGGTTCCAACTTGTTTCCTGGCTTGACATGCACTGCAAATCCTACCTTTCTCAAAAGAAACATTTGTTAGTCCAAGAATGTGTTCACCTCTTTGAAGGTTGGCCAAGTTCCTCATCCCAATATGAGCTAGTCGGCGATACCACAACCAACCCATGCTAGATTTTGCCACTAAACAAGTCTCAGACCCCACTCTACTAGCTGTGAAGTCAACTAGATTGAGCTTGCCCTTTACTTGACCCATAAAGACAATAGAGGAATCCACCCTTCTAGAGACTTCCACACCCTTATCCGTAAAGAGACAATTGTAACCCATCTCACAAAGTTGTGAAATGGATAACAAGTTGTATCCCAACGAATCCACAAGTAATACATTTGAAATTGAATTATCATTTGATATAGCAATTTTACCCAAACCAAGAATTTCTCCTTCACTATTGTCACCAAAAGTGATTCTTTCACCCATACCTTCATTTGGTTGAAAGGAGTCAAACATTTTTTTCGCTCCGGTCATATGATTTGTGCATCCACTATCTAGCACCCAACAAGGTCCACTGGAGGAATAGACCTTTTCCTCCTTTGCCATAAGGCAAGTAGGAGTGACGTCGTCATCATTGTCAGAGAGGTTGGCGAAGAGCTTAGGTGATGAAGAAGTGTTGGTGAAGAACGATGTCGATGAAGAGGATGTCTCATGTATAGCAATTGCAGCAACACTCTTCTTTTCATTGTCATTGTGTTCATCACTACCATCATCGGATTGCCATTCTTCACCTATATGAGCTTCACCCTTCTTCTTGCTCTTGTACTTCTTGTCACCTTCCTTGTTGTATCTTGATACTTTGCCTTTGTTAGGACAATCCGCAGCAAAGTGACCGGCGAGACCGCACTAATAGCAAAATCTCTTCTTATATTGCTTGTTTCCACTACTACTCCTCATCTTTTGCTTCTTCTTGATCAAGAACTTTGCGTAATTTTTCACCATGAGAGCTTGTTGTTCATCAATTTCTTCATCACTATCATTATGCTTGTGCTCACAACATCCTTTGTTGCAATGACTTGATCCACTTGCTTGAGATGTCGTAAGGGCAATGTTTCTCTTTTGACTAAGTGTTTCCTTGACCTCATCATCTAGAACTTCATGATGCATAATCTTTGCAAGAATCTCTTGAGTTGTCATGGTGGTGTAATTTTCTCTCTCCATTATCATGGAAGCTAGCATGTTGTTCTTTTCTCTATACACTCTATATAGCTTTCTTGCTACGGCTTGTTCATCCCATCGTGTACATCCAAGTGCTCTAACTCTATTGATCAAGGTCATGAATCTATCATCCATAGCTTTAGTGGTCTCTCCTTCAAGCATGGTAAACTTCTCAATCTTTCCTTGTAGGAGCTCAATGTTTCCAATTCTCACACTTTTGTCACCTTCAAAAGATATTCTCAAGGTTTCCCAAATTTGCTTTGCATTTACCATACCATTCACCTTGTTGTTGTCTTCCGAAGTGAGGCATTGCAAGATCAAGGTTGCAGCTATAGCATTGAGTTGAAAATCCACCTCATCTTCGGGTGTCCATTCCTTAGGATTTTCAGGAATATTGACACTAACTTCAACGGCTTCCCAACATCTTGCGGCTATGAGATACAACTTCATCCTATGAGCCCAATCGGTGTATCTTACTCTATCAAATGGAGGCGGCTTGCCGGGATTGACCATTGGCAAGTGAGCATTGATGTTCTTGCTTGTGGAGCTATGCTCATAACCCACTATAGAATATCTTTTTGGTGTCTTGCTTGCATCTTCACCTTCATTCTCCTTCTCCTCACTTGTTTCTTCATGACCTTTCTTGTCAATGATTTCTTTCATCTTGTCTAGTTGCTCTTGCATCTTGTTCATTTGCTCTTGTTGCTGCTTTTGTAATGTGACGGTGAGTTGTGCCGTTATTTGAGTGGCCAACTCCTTCATTGTACCTTCATCCATTGCGGTCATTTTTACTCCTCACGCGGTGAAGCGTTGAACCGAGGGACCATGACTCTGATACCACTTGAAAGGACCTAAATGGCCTAGAGGGGGGTGAATAGGCCTGTTTGAAAATCCTAAAACTCACAAACTCGAAATGCTGAAGTTAAATACCAACCGGAACTTCCGGTGGGTTTGGATCGGAAGTTCTGGTCTGGACTAGAACTTTCAGTGCAAACCGACCACAACTTCCGGTGCCCTACTGAGCTACGAAGTTAGAGTGAAATGAGTTATGATTTTGATTTTGATTGTTATCACACCCTCCTAGATGTTGTTGGTGATGATGTTGAACTCCACGGAGCTTGGCACCTCAACAAATCGTAGATCGGCTCCTCCAACCTATAAATTTTAGGGGTAGAGAGGAAGAACACGAAGAACACAAGAACAAGGGTAGTTGATGCTACCTCCACAGTAAGACACAAGATTTATACCGAGGTTCGGCAGTCCCCACAAAGAAGTTCCTATGTCCTCGTTGTTGACAATCGATGCTCCCACTCTCAAATCTCACGTCCCTAGCTCAAAACAATCAAGGATTGAAGCTTGGAAGCAAATAGGGAGAGAGAGAGTGGGCGATTTTAGCTCATAGAAGAATTTGGCAAAGCTTGAGCATAGTGGAATGAATGGGTAACCGTTAGAAATGGAGGTGAGAAAGATTATATACTCGATGCTCAGATGAACTACTGGAAATTCTAGCGGAACCCACCGAAACTTCCGATCTATTTGAGATCCGACCGTTGGGCTTGAGAAAGTCAGCACTCAGGTTGGGCCGACCGGAACTTCTGGTGGAACACACTGGAACTTCCGGTACCGACCAGAACTACCAGCCGGAGGCCGGAACCAAATACTCACACGCGCACGCTCGTGCGCTGAAGGCTGACATGGCTGACCGGAACTTCCGGTCTAGGTGATCGGAACTTCTAGTGGTCACCAGAACTTCCGGTCGGAGGCCAGAACCGATTTCTGTCATGTGGTTGTACGCTGGCTTGCTACTACCGGAACTTCCGGTCACAGGTGGCCGGAACTTCCGGTCAAACCGGAACTATCGGTTCCTCACCGGAACCAAATACTTATGCGCGGTGGCTCACAACTTTTACACTACCGAAACTTCTGGTCCGGGCACTGGAACTTCCAGTATGGTCAGAACTTCTGGTTTTTGGCCAGAACCGAAAGGAGATGCGCGGTCACACGCGGGCTTTGTACAACCGGAACTTTCGGTCGCAGGATCAGAACTTCCGGTGCACCAGCTGAGAAACTTTTTTAAGTGTGTGAGTGCACGGTGTTTCTCAAGTGCGTTAAATAGACCAACATGAGCACTTATATCCCCATCTAGCTAGTCTAATTTGCATCCCTTTTGATAGTACCACGTTTCCTATAACTCAATTTTAAATATAAAATGATAAACTGATTGAGTCGAAGCGCCTTTCATCCATAGAAAATTTAGGGGTGCTTGTATCACCAAATATAATAATTCAAATCTTTCAATGGACTAACACCTGTGTATTCACTGAGATAAACTTGTTAGTCCCTAATTTGATTGTCATTAATTATCCAAAACCCATTTCGGAGGCGAATGCACTTACAGGAGTTGTTGACGGTAGATAAGTGTCAATTTTAACCATCAATGAAAATTGAAAAAGGACTTAAACATAAATATCATCTAGATATAGGGGTTACATTGATAGAATTCCATAAGTTTTGGTCGAGTCTCACGGATCACCCCTCCATCGCCTTTGAGGATCAATATTCATCGTTGATTAAGGTCGGTTTGATCCAAGGGCTGTTGTGCATCCTAGGGGGCTATATAAGCAAGGCCCATGGACCCTAGAAGATGCATCCCTTGAAACCCTAATTCATTATTTCCAGTCAGGATCAGCTGAGAGGGTCCCTTGAATGGATCTACTCTCCAGAGGCTAGCATTCAAGAGAGATTAGCTTTGTAGTCTCTATGTGAGATTAGAGTTCTTATTCTAGATTGAGAGAGATAGAGTGGAGGGAGAGTTGGAGGAAGCCTGACATGTCGGTGTCTCCTCTCCGGCTTGTACCTACGGGATCAAGTCTCCCTAACCCAGGGCTTGCTTCTGAGATTCTTCAGTAATTCAACTTCTAATCTCTAGTAAGCAACATGGTTATTATTATTTTATGGTTTGTGACTCTTTTGAGTACTTTAATACTTTGTTGCTATTGGGTTAGAGTAGTAACTCATGTGTAAGCGTGGTGCTTAGACACAGTTGCTCGTAGATACCCCTCTACCTTCCAGATCAGTGTGTAGTAGCGCGGGAAGTGACAATCCTGTTGTTACCTTTGGAGCCTCCTCCCGTCGATAGATATTGGTAGGACTTGTGTGCCAGGGTTAAGCATCCTCTGTGGTGTCTCTTTTCCTTCGGTGTGTCCCCATTAGAACAGTGGTCGCATAGCTTGCGAAGGTTGGAACAAGGGTGCCGTAGCAGTCTTTTCTATATCCATTATATCAAGTTAATTGCTTGCAGCTCAGGGGTTAAGCATAGACTTGGTTAGTCATCGCATGTTTTCTCCTAGCGGATAAATAAATATGATACTCTGCAAATATCTCCCGGGTGAAGTGCTCACCGATATCCGTGCTCTTGCTGATTATTTCTCTTTGATTCTTCTGTGTGCATAACAAAGATCAACAGGAGGAAGGTAGAGTTTGAGTGGAGCACTCATGTGATGAGCTGGCCAATTCAAATCAAGCTTTGCTTCATCCATTACTAGTGTCCAGCCACTTTAGATGTTATTTAGGAACCAATATGTTGAGTCACTTTATTGTGGGGTGGTTGGAATAGGTTGTGTGTAGGTGGAGTTTCTACTTGATCATTTTATTTCTTATGTGTACAAATTGAACAAGTTGATATTTTATTTTAATGACATTATTGAAATGGTTTGTTTATGTCTATTGTGTTTCTAATTAATTAATAGCATTGTAATATTGTCTGGTGGCACCAAACCAAGCGTGTTATAAAAGTGGCTATTGGCAACAACATTTTCTGTGGCAATTTATCTTATAGTAACTAACAATCCACATAGCAATAGAGGTTGTACCTTATAGCAACAACAGTGTGAATATGGCAATTGAACATGTTGCAACCTCTTCTTTGTGTTGCCACACTGGTCTTGTTGCCACACTCGTCATGTGATGCAATAGAGGCTGCACTTTATAGCAACCAAACATTGGGCATGGCAATTGCACATGTTGCCACCACTTCTTATTGTTGCGACGTAGGTCTTGTTGCCACACTTGTTATGCGATGCAATATAGGATGCAGCTTATAGCAACCAAACCTCGGGGCATGGCAATTGCACTTGTTGCCACAACTTTTTGGTGGTGACATGATCGTTGTTGCCACACACATTAAGCGATATATTTTCTTGCAACACACATTTATTGTTGCTAGTGCACCATTTGCAACGACATGGGCATGTCGCCATTGTAAGATCTAGCAACACCCAAGGCATTGCATTAGATGTTGTTGCCACACCTACAACCATAGCAAAATTTATGTTACAACACCTAGGCATTGCAGATCCAAAATTCATTTTGCAACGCTTCCTAGAAAAGTGTTGTCCAAAGCTTTACCCACGCAAGCGCTTGCAATGCCTTGCAACGAAAAAAGTTGTTATTTTTGCTATTGCAACTATTTGGGCATATTGCAACACTTTGTGTGCATTGTAACAGGGTCAAAAATTAGTGGTAAACAAAGGTAGCCTCTAGCCTAAACACCAGATTTATGCCATTGACTACAACTTGCGCAGGGTTAGTCATCTTCATCAAGTCTCTTTACTAGAATACTCATCACGAGAATGAATGAGGAACCCACAAGAAAACAGTGACTAAGACTAATTTAAAGCAAAACTCATCACCTCAATTTAGGTCTTGGTACAAATTGTATTTATGAAAGATTGAGTATAAAGTTTCATATGCTAAATGAATAACATAAGAGCTTTCCTCCAATTTGACAACATAACTATATTCATAAGATCAGATTAAGAACCTAGAAGAACTCTTTGTATTGATCATACTGAGATTTCTTCTAGATGTCCAAGCTCTTCACAAGAGTCTGGCTTAGCTCCAAATACTAAATAAAAGTACAAGTGGGAGGAGAGATACTTCTTTATTCAGGTGTGTGACATGTGATAGCCCACCTCATCTATTTATGGCCATAGCATGTCATCCTCTCTGCCCACACATATCATTGATCTTTTTCTTGGAAAATGATAGAACCTTAGATAGACACTAATGTACCTTATATATGAATTATTGATAAAACGTTAATTAGAATACTTTGAAAACTACAACGGCCATATGCTAGCGAACAACTTGTGGTCATTTCAGTAACAACAATGAAGATTCCTAGTATGTCTCATTTTTACAAACTAAGACTGCGTTGAATACTTTGCAAAAGAGACCTCCACATCATCAATCGCTCGGTATCTATTGGTCTCCTGATGGAAAACCACTGGCTGTTGGATCGGCTCATGGAGACATTTCTGTCAAGATCCTTCAAGAAAATTTAATCATAAATCTTTCCACCGTAGTTCTTTTCTAATTTCTTTCTATTTTGTGCTCAGCACGGTGACCATAGCCAGGTGCAGACTACCAGTGCCGAGAGGGTCCATATTGTTATAAAACATGTTGTCAGCGGTTAGGACCTTCCCCTCTCCGTCTCCCATGATCAACATAGTAGATGAAAGTAGAACAAGTAGACACAAGATGTAGGGAGACTATTCTTTATTTCTCTGAATATTGGTGCTTACAACATAGAGCTCCCACATATATATAGTCCTGCCAAGGTCTAAGAGTTTTGGTAAGAGCCCACATACAAAAGGACTAGGATTACCTCCTTCTCCTTTTCTTCTAGTATAGAGTCCGTAAGTTTTACAACACTTCCCCTTAGGCGGTCACCACGATATGCACATGCCTCATCAAACACTCCATCCAAAAACCCAGTGGAAAAAATGATTCTTGGAGAAAAGAGTACATTGCATTAGTCAATTCCATTGCACATGTTGTCTCATTAAAAGCCTTGTATGAGAAACCTTCCGGTAAAAACTCAAATAGAAAAAAAGAGTACAACATTTAATCTTCTTGGTCATATATTCTTCAAGACATTTTATTCTTCATAAATAGATATTGATCTTCATGATTTATGCATAAACTTCAATGATTTAGCAAAATATGATCTACTTGATCTTTGTAATTATAGTGGATAATTACCTTCAATGTAAATTGAATCAAATTGCTCCCCCTCATTAAACCATCCTTTGAACTTCATCGTTTAAAACATAATTTTTATTAATTTGTGCTTAATAAATGGTACACAGTACCATAAAAAGTTGGCTCATAATTCTTCTATGAATTATTATATCGGTATAACTAAGAGCAATATGATTCATGCAAAATGACCACTTAGTAGTTGTGCAAAACAAATAAAAATTTATCCTTCAGGGTAATAAATCCTTTTAGAGGATTATAGGGTAAATAAATATTCAATATCTTCTAGATAAGACATCAAACTTATATAAGTTTGAATACTTTATAATTCTTCCGTAGTGGATTTCAAAATGATATGTTCTACAAATCTTCAAGATTTTAATAGTACCACTAAATAATAAATCTAGTCTTGCATTTGGTATTTAGGGGATAATTTAAATACCAAAGTCACCATTATTCTTATACCTTCTACGGTATTCAGAGGATGATACAATGCATTGCTAGCATTACACTTTCTGAGTGTTTGTATGATACACTTATGGTGTTTAGAATTCCTCATTCTTTCTATCGGGTCTATATTCACTTCAGGAATCAATGATGTTTTCTTCAATAATTGGCTGGTAAATCATCTTTCAGGGATCTTCTCATTTTCTAAGAAAAAAATCTCTTCTATGAGATATATTCTCTACTACATGAGAGATTATTATGTGATATACACAATGAGATAGTGTTATTCACCATGAAGTCATTCACGACTCTTTTCCTTCTAGGACATGCTCTTATTGAGACTTCAATATTCGTTCAGGAATATATTATACCTTAGTCTTTTTGATACTTAGTATGAAATTTTATTTCCATATGTTGCGATTTATATTCTTCTAGAACTATATGGATCTTCATAATTCATTTATAAATTGCATATTTAATATTCATTTATTTCATTTGCCAGAGATATAGTAGAAACATTTATTTCTTCTTAGTAGGAGATTTAACCTCAATTGCATTTCTTTATGTGACCCGATATGATCGCTATATGCGACTTTGCTATGGACTTTGTTTCCAGACCCGGGTTCTTGTAAGAGAAATATTTGCAATTATAGAGGTAGCATTGTCGATAACTATTATTTTCTCCCAATGTTCTCATAATATGAGATTATTCTATCTCTGTCATTTCCCAAACAAGACATACTTTATTGTTCTGCATATCCAACACTCATGATGCGCGTGCTTAGTGTGTTGGATTTCATCTTCATGATAATCCTCTTCATGAGGTGCTCAACCTTCTTCATGAGGTGTTCTCTTCATGAGAATGAAGGAGTTTTATTCTATTTCTATTTCAACAAGTATACATTAAACTAGAACCCACAGAAGTCCCCATGAATTTTAGCTTTGTAGTATACAATATTGTTTACTACTAGTAAACAAAACTTCTAGTTTATACTTTCAAGTTACTCCTCTCATTTTCAAAAATATTTGGCATATGCTCCGCTTCATGCTTCACAAGAGCATTAGTCAAACTATCAGTTGACTTAGTGCGTGATAGTATTCCTGCTTCAAGCTTCAAGGAATTTTTCTAGATCATTTTCCTTCTCTAGAAATAATATTTGGCATTCAAAATAGGCTTTCTCTCTCCCTAATGCCAATATTAGATCTTTAATAGCATACTTCAATAGATATCCCCTATCATGGACTTAAAATAATATTCATGTATGTCCAACTATAAGTGGAGGCCCATTCATGTATGCTATGATGAAGTTTATGGAAAATATTCACAGACATATTTAAACATAGGGTTATTACACAATATATGCAGTGAGCTAGAATACATAAAGTGTATTTAAGAATGTTCAGCACTTCTACAAACTCCGGGATGTTCTCCCCCTGATTTGCACATAACATAGTTTAGAAAACCATTTCATTGTCTAGCTTCTTTATTATTTATCCTAAAATAATTGATCCAAGTACTCATACATCAAAGTGTACCATATATACTTCATATATATAAAATATGCAACCAATTCACATGGAATTTTTTCCAGAATTTTCTAATTGCCATTAATAAAAAATTCCCTTTATTAATAAAAAAATTCCCTTTATGCCTTTTCTTCATAAATTCTAAATCATCATATGTGTGTTATCTACCATCTTAATTTCACTATAATTCATCCCATTCAAGTGGGTCACTTCTCTATTGAGCTAATTTCAGATTAACCAACTCCCCCTGATCTTAGGCTGCTCGACCATAGACCAATTTACTGCTTATGCATACAATGCATTGAACGCAAGACATAGCGTGCTAGCTAGTCAATTTAAGTATGAGGGAAGTACAAAGGTAGCTACTAGCTACAATTATAGCTTCTATGCTAATATTCATGCAAGAGAGTAGACAATTTCGCTCAATAAGAGAACATAACAGTAATACATACATGTGTGTAATGTAAAATATTGGTATTCGGTCCAATGTATTTAGATAACAACAAATCACAAAGCTACAAGCTTACTTGTAATTAGTGCAGTAGAGAAAGTTAACTCCGCCGGAAGGGACGCGGGCAGAACTTTAAGTTCTGATACATGCACTTAAAGATAGATTTAGGAAGACTATGTCTATTAAATATATATTACCCACATTTCTTATGCCTTTACCCAAAATTTCTCCCCCTTTTATACCATAATTACTTCAAGTAGTAATACATTTCTTGCATCATCTATGAATAATCACTTTTAGTGCTCCATAGAATCCAATCATTCTTCTAGTATCCGTTAGTTATGGCATGAAAATATTCACATATCCAATGTACTATTCAGTATACAACGACAGAGGGGTAGGGTATAAACTTCTAGTTTTTGGGCTAAATCACTTCTAGTGCTCCATAGAATCCAATCATTCTTCTAGTATCCGTTAGTTATGGCATGAAAATATTCACATATCCAATGTACTATTCAGTGTACAACGACAGAGGGGTAGGGTATAAACTTCTAGTTTTTAGGCTAAAGTATTAAATATTTAGTTCTAGGATTACTATTTCTTGGCTAAATTTATCCTTCTAGGAGCAATTCATGTGCCAATATAGTCCAATTCTGTTCAGTGCTTCTAGAATATTTAGTTTCCCTTCTACCTATATGGTAGCGGTGCATAAAGAACTATAACCTTCATGGTTAACTGAGGCTTCTTTGTGGATAAAATAATATAAAAATTATTTAGATAGGCAATAGGAAATTAGTTATATGTGAAACATATAAATCTAATTTATTACATGAGAAATTAACACATATTACTTCAGGTAACAATTGGAACTAAGAATATTAAATATTTCATTTTAGTCTTCAAGCTAATAAATTAACCAATAACCACTTGATTCAACAGGAATTAAACTAATGCACCACCGTCACTACTATCAATACTCCAAGATATGAATTCAAAAGAAACATATTTATAAGCACATGATTTAAGTTCTTCTTCTAGAAAACTCTTAAATATTCCAAATAATATCATTTCCGCATGTCTTTAACTTCTATACTTTGACAAGCGGTAGCTTCATGCTATATATTCAATAGTTATGATATATACTCACAAACCTTCAAGGAGTATAACATATGCAAGCCACATATTCATAGTTATTGCAATGGATAATATCCTGGTTTATAAAGTTGTCTAAAAATTCAACTCAATTTCTATTTGTGTAATTTCTAATGGTAAATTCAAATACTTCATGTACTATATTGCTCTGTAATATTCTATACACAAGAGACTATTCTTCGAGAATATGTATTGATAAAATCTTATTTACCATCTTGTCTTCTAGACATCTAGTATAAAGCTTCAAGCCAGTGTTTATAGAGCAGCATTATATTTTGGCCACATACTCATTCTAGAGAGTAATCAGAAAATATATATCATGAGTTTACTACACTTCAATGGTAGTAAAACATCCTTCATAGATTTAATAATGACCATAACAAATAATTCTACTATTCAAAGTAATTCCAGGATATTTCTTTTTCATGAAGGTATGCATATATCATTATATAGATAAATCATGTGCATATACGTTTACTATACGTAAACAAGTAGCAAGGTGCAAAAAGATAGTGAATGATTATTCAAAATATTCTTAGAAGCAATCTAGCATTTTTTAGGGTTATGGTACACGAAAAATTTCAGAATTAGTACCAAGTGTTCATTCATCCCAAAAATTCATTATGCTAGAAAATCAAATATGAGCCTCTAAAGATGATCAATCTAAGGTCCACATGATTTAGAGAGCTCATATATCATATACCATGTTTTTAGTGTAACCATAATATATTATTCTTATAATTATAGGGTATATAATTCATAACATGATTGCATTAGCATTTATGTATATGTACACGTTCTTATACATGCAGGTATAAAAAATTATAGTAAGTACATAAACAGGGAGTCTAGGGTTAATTATTTAGAAAATTCCACTAATAACTGAATTTCTCAATAAATTATATATATTCTCATCATAAATTCATAATTATCAGAGAGCATACACAGTATTCTGCAATAATATTTGATATCCTAGTCGGCCAATGGCATGCGGACCACTAGCTACGGTACGGTGTGCAAGCTGCATGCTTGTCGGCAGGATTCGCTTCTACCCGTGCGTGGATAGAAACATGGATCTCATCATGCAAGTTGAGATTACAGACGGTAACAACGGCATGCTGGCTCGTAGATGAGGCCGAGCGGCTTGTGAGTAGCTTGCAGCGTCTAGATTAAGGTCGAGTATTCTTCGTAGCTGACTATGACGGCGTGCGGGCCGTGTGTAGCTAGCAGCGTCCTCATAGGCCTTAGGAACTTCAAGTTGCTGTATGTGATGTAGGCAATGTCAGTAACCCATGAGCCATGAGATCGATAGGTCAAACGGCGTGTTGACCACAAGGCTACCATACATCATGGTCGGCATACGGGCTGCGTGGAGTCTAACAGTCAGAAGACGTGCCATGGCAGATCGAAAATATCTGTACCATGGAGTATGCAATCCGTGCACCACGGGCAGGGCCGGCTAAGCTAGCAGCGTTCGGGCTACTTTCAGAATTCAAAGACACGGTGACATGCGATAAGCCAGCTAGTGTGCCGCCACGGACTTGGCTACAGGCCTCGCGTATGCTGACGCAATGGTTACTTTCTTGCAGACGGACTAGCCACGTGTAAGTATGACGGCTTGTCAATAACTCAATGATGGTGTGCCACGGTAATTAGTACAGCCATGCAGTGGTCGATCGACTAGTAAGCTCTTCGTTCTTGCATGGAGCAATTTGAGCGTGACCGTAAATTCATAATACTCTGCCTTGATGTTTTTTCTTTTTTCTTTTAATAACCCTAGATGCAAACTCTGTAATTTTGCTATTTACTATTCATATATTATATACTTCCAGTATATAGATAATTGGTATACGAGTTCAACATTCATAAGAAAAGATATATAACCCAGCTCGATGCCCGGTACAAGTAATCTGCTACATGCGTTTTATATTCATACCTCAGAGGATGCCAATTTGATTTATGTTATGTGTCGCGTAGGACAGTGATTAGTATATACATACCGTGTAGGGTGTTTGGCATTGTCGTAGATCTTCCTGCTTGACGACGATTGATGTCGTTGCAGTGTTGATTAGTAGTAGCAGATCCGTTCCGCTAACAACGTCGGGATGTCGATGTCGTGGAAGTAGTCGCGCGGCAGGGACATCGGCACAAGTGATGGCCGAAGGTCGGCGGCGTCGACATAGAGCTTTCGTGTTGATAATGTGTTATAAAACATGTTGTCAGCCGTTAGGACCTTCCCTCTCCGTCTCTCACGATCAACATAGTAGATAAAAGTACAACAAGTAGACATAAGATGTGGGGAGACTATTCTTTATTTCTCTGAATATTGGTGATTATAACATAGAGCTTCCACATATATATAGTCCTGCCAAGGTCTAAGAGTTTTGGTAAAAGCCCACATACAAACGGACTAGAATTAGGATTCCTCCTTCTCTTTTCCTTATAGGATAGAGTCCGTATGTTTTACAACACATATATAAGCGGATGAAAGTGGAAACAAAATCTTTGTGAGTGAGCAAAGAGGAAGACATGTAAAAAAGTTTCATGTTGCACCAATTGGCTAGGGGACTGGAAGTTCTGAGTCACTAGAGAGGTTCCCAAGAGATGTTCCGATAAATTTTCGTGGCAACGCGTGGGGAATCCACCCAATTATAATAATTTATTATTGCTCTATTCTCAATTTCGTTTTTTGTACCATTCAGGTTAGTGTAACTTCAACTACAACAAAACTTTTTTTGAAAGCCCAACTATGACCGAACTTTATATATGTATGCAACCATATATCTTAAGTACAATAACATCTAGAATTATGACTATTCATATCTAGCTGGAGGGCCATTTGGCACGGCAACACCCTGCAGTGTTCTAGTATATGCATATAAGGCGTTACTCTCTCCGTTCCAAATTGTAAGTCGTTTGACTTTTCTTTAATTCATGCATTTTGCTATGTGTCTAGACATATTTTTATGTCTAAATATATAACAGAATGCATGAACAAGCAAAAGTCAAATGACTTACAATTGGGAACGGAGGGAGTACATACTTTCTTATATAGTTCCCCTATCGATGGTCCAAAGAAACTCGTTGGTGTGAATTCCAATTGAATGCTCCATGTCCAGAAATTATATACCTTAGAGTTTAACTAGTTAATATGCACGTGCGATACGCACGTGCGTAGAAGATATATATTGTTTTAAATTTTTATCTTATCCTATTATTTGTAACTTTTTTAGAAAATCGAACATGTTTCGGTAATTTTATTTGTAGGTTTTTTAAGTAATTTTCATTTCTATGTATTTTTGTATTAATTATTTTGGTTTAGGTATGTTATTATCATTGGACACAATAATCATGTTTTTCTTCCTTGTTAATGACTTTTTCCAATGACAAGTTATGTATATTTTATTCTCTAATTTAATTGGATCGAAACCCCACAGACCAACTCGTAGCAGCAAGCAGGGTTACCTGGGCAAGTCCCCCGCATCCACGGTTGTTCCTATCGCCTGTCGGCGTCCAATTTCTCTATAGTGGCGTAGCCCAATTCATTTTTCTTCATCGGCGCACAAAGGCACGCAAATCCCTATTCGTGATTCATCCAGCTAGCACTCTCACATTGAGCTACGGGCTCACCGCATGGAATCCCATCCCGCTCACCTCCGACGCCACCCCAGCCTCACCCTGCTCACCACCGATGCCACCACCCCCCCTCCACGGAGCTCATCCACGCACCTGCCGGCGGTTGCCCACGCCACCCACCGTTGCTTGAGCTCTGCGTAAAGAGCGCTCCGGCGGATCCACCACGGTGCCCCGGCGATCGGACATTCCGCCCTCGTCCTGCTAGGCTGCAAGTCTCCCCTACCTGCGCTGGCATGGGGGCAAAATCTGCCACTTTCTTCCCCATTTGTCTCGACCTTTTCTCCTCCATATCTCTTTTTGTAATTAAGAACTAATGTTCAGAGTAGTCAGACATGACATATAATCAATTAAAAAAATACTTTTGCTACAACAAATGTAACCATAATTCCGTCGCTTTTCCCGGACAGTATAGCAAGCAAAAGATCATTGTTTAGATCTCTTGAGCTTGTTCCAAGCATCATGATAGAGCCTCTGAAGACCAGTTTCAACTTGTAGAGCAAACTAAACTTATTCATACCTTCAAATCGCAATGTTCATAAAATTAGTGCTTGCATTGGTGACTGGATCAACGAACTGCTCTCTCCAAATGAAGCTGACAAAGGGAAGCGCCTCCTCATCACGTCCTCCACTGGCCTCTCGCTAGACACTGTGTGATCCTGCCATAACCTAGCCTTGTAGTCCTGTAGCCTTTGATCCCTTGTACACACCTCTTAATTCGGAGGCGGAGGCAGATCGAGACACCGGAGGGCACTCGTTGGCCTGGTTGAGCTGTCTCTTGCAGATGGCATGACAAGCATGTGCATTGCGGTCAAACTACGTCTTTGTCACGAGCGTGGCGGTTGCGCGGCTGTCATGGCGGTTGTGTGGATGACTCATCTAGAGAAGCAAACACCAATTTTACTGACCAATTCTAGAATTGCAAGAATTGGGCATTCCTGCAGATGATAAATTTACAGTAAAAGGAACAACTTAAATATAACAGCATCCTAGAGGAAAGGCAAATTTGTCACATGAAGAGATCGTACCTTCAGAACAGCTTTTTTGGGCATCCCGGTAGCAACATACTGATGCTCAGAGTAGACAGTTTTTGCATCATTGCAAACGTCAACGATCTTTGCTCATACTTTGACGAAACCACACCAGTAGGCTGCTCCCTAGCTAACGGAAGGATGCAAGCAAGGGGGAATCGACGCCCAGTCTGCATGCTCACCACTCCAGGTACATGCTTGCTCTGCATTTGCATATGCACGTCGGCGTTGAGATGTGTGCCGTACGGGACATGAAGGCGCTGATGATGTACTCACGTAACTGGGCATGCCGATCGACACGCAGCAATCCACGGCATGGCGAGTTCGCAACTCATGCGATCGTGACTCGGTGCAGGCCTTCTTCCGTTGGATCAGGCGTGGCTTGGTGGTACCGTGCGGCCGTGCCGAGATAAATTCGGCGTTTGGAGCATCACCCGGGCTCCGATCCGTTGGCGGAGGGGCAAGCAACTCACAGAACCTAGCAGCTTCATGCGACGCGGCTTTGCGAGACGGGGGCAGAGATCGAGCGACGGTCGCTGGACCAATGACGGGAAGGCCTGGCTGTGGACTTCGTCGTATTCTTGCTGCACAACGATGAAAAGATTTTTATTGGGAGAAGTCACGAGGTGAGGCGCGTGGGCGGAGCCGCCATCCACACGCTGCCGCCCACCACAGCCACACACGCCCATCGCCAGCAAGCACAGGAAGTAGCAACTTTGTTGACCTTGTCGCAGTGAGCTTCGTCAACCGTCGTCGAGTGCTTCATCTTCCACGTCAGGCTCGTCAGCGGCGTCTCCGTCAAGCCGAACATCTACAGCATCGTCTCCGTCGAGGTTGTTCACATGTCCCCGGCGAGCTGAACACCGTCAGCTTCCTCACATGGCAGAGTTTTCAAAAGCACACGAACATGTTTATACGTGGACTGTAATTCTCTCACACCAGGCGGGCGCCAATGATGATTTGTGCATGCATCCATCCTCCATCATCACCCATGACGACGCCGATGACGCAAGCTCATCAGGAGGCAGGAGCACAGGAGGCAAGTGAGACGATCGGCTCCGGGTTGGTCTCCGGCTGCCCACGTCGTCGGTCGTCGTTGGCTTTCGTGAAGAGCATGTCGTTCATCGTGCCGGCGGCACGGCAGGACAGACAGCTCGTAGACCCTAATTAGGATTAAGTCAGGCGTGTGATTTCTATATCCGATGAGTTTTTGCCGGACCACAGTACATGCGTATAGAAGTGGGTAAAATTCTTGGTGAACGAAAAATATTATAGGCTAGGGAATTGAATAGTAAAAACATAAATAAATCTTACATCTTACGAGGTGGTCTATTTGTTAGGAGATAAAGATGTCTAATATCTGTTAGGTCAAGATTTTAAATTATATCTAACGGCTAAAACATAGAGTGGGTAGAAATTCTCAGGTAACGTATATTTCTTAATTTTTTTGCTCTTTTATAGTATATATTAATTTAATTTTTATTGTTTATAGGAATAATATTTGTTAACCATGGCTCAGTAAAGGTTAGGTCAATCTGCCCTACAAACCCCTTGTGACCTTGCTGTAATAAATGATTAGCTTATGAAACTATTAAATGGCCACTTGCGTACTTAAATGTTTTTTAGATCCACCATCTAAAAGTCCTAGAGGCGTCTGCAGCGGTACGGAATCAGCTGTTATGAATGAAATCGCCAGCTAATCTACAGGAGACGCAAGAAAAGTTATTTACTATTATACTTTAGCTTTCTTTGTTTTCTTGGAAAAAACAAGTATAATTACAGACATAAACGCTCAAGACACTCATTCCAATGAACATACTTACTCAAATTCTACCCTTATAAACATCTCAAAAAGAATTGTTAACAATTCTTAAGATTAACAAAGTACTATTTAGCTTTCTTATAAGGCTTTACAGTATATGGGTCCCATTTTCACTCACACCTGTCTTTGGCATGTGTAAAATTCAACAATTATTGTTTCCTTGCTATGTCTCCTTTTTCTTCCTTTTAAAAGACCTAGGTCGAACAAGAGGGCCAGCGACATTGCCCATTGATGAGGACCCCCTAACCGTAATAATATCTCTAATAATTTTGGAATAGCTAATATATAGAAAGAATTTTATTGGCGAGAGAGAACAAATAGCTATCGATTTTGAAATAGCTAGTCTAGCACAATCTTTCACAAACGATCCTCTTTGAGCTCCCATAATCTTCTACTACTCTCATAATCTTCTTCTCGTTTTTATTATTTTTATATTTTTTAATTTCAATATCTCTGACTGACCATGTCCACATTGACAGTAAGGACGCCGCGAGTGGAACACATGTCTATGTGCACGAATCCATTTGCTGTCAGTACGTGGTGCCCTCCGGTGGCCTCGCGTGGCGCCCTATGGGCCACGCCACATTGCTAGCAGCCAATTCCGCCACCGTGTTGTCTTGTCTCGTCGATTTTCTATCCTTTACGCTTCCTCCGTCTTGCAAAATCCAACTGAATTATCAGAAGGCGGGCCGCCCGGCTGGATAAGTCACGGAATATTTGAGGGACACTATGATTTCCGACGTGGTGCTCTTCCCATTGCTCGAGTCTCGAGACAACCCACTATGAGACGAATCATGAGACGAATCTAGCTCGCGACGCTGATTGGGTGTCGGGCCGGATACGGTGGAGAAACATTGAGAGGCACCCAGCTGGCCAGCTCGCGACGCTGCTCCAGGAGACGAATCATGAGACGAATCTGGCTGCTGCCTCAGCTCTACGTATGCCTGATGGGCAGTTCACCAGGCCGAGGCTATCGAGGGCCACATGTTTAGGCGTGGGACATGCATCAGCTATGGATCGATACCCTCCTTCCACGTTCCAACCGACCAGCCCTGTATAAAGGAAGCGGGTAGGCTGCACAGACGCGGCTAGGAGCAGCTCCTGGGCAGCTAGCGAGCGGGCTACTGATCAGTTTAGCTTACTCCATGTACACTGTGCTCCTCAGATTGCTACTAGAGCATGCCGGGAACTTCGTGGTCGTCGTCTTCATCCTGCACCTCGTCATTCGGGTCCCTTGACGACGATGTCATCTGCGTCATCAAGCCGGGCTCTGTGAGTGCTGCAGCCGTCGCCAAGGGAAGCGTCAAATTCCTGTGCAGCTACGGCGGTAGGATCCTACCCCGCCACACCGATGGCACGCTGCGCTACGTCGGCGGCGACAATCGAGTCCTTTCCGTGGACCGTCCCCTCCGGTTTCACGGTGCATATTTCTGGCGACGAATCTACACAAGTCCTCTGAACAATCCTTTAATTTATCTTATCTGAATTTATTTGGGTTACGTGTGGTCGTGTCTGTCGGCAGAGTTGCAGCGCAAGCTGAGGGATTTGTGCGGCTGGGAAGCGTACCTGCGGTGCCAGCTACCGACGGAGGACCTGGACGCGCTCATCTCCGTGACGTGCGACGACGACCTCGCCAACCTGCTCCAGGAGTACGACGAGGCAAGCAAGGACCGCCTCCAGTCGCTCAAGATCCGGGCGTTCCTGTTCCCGAGGACGCCGGCGCCTGCGTCGTCCATACCGCGTAGCAGCCCGCCGTCCTCCCTGCCGTCGGATTCCAGACCGCCATGGAGTGCTCACCTCCACTGGCAAAACACTTCACCGGCGGCCGCAGCCCGCGTCTCGCTGACGTGCGCGCCGCGGTGGTGGGCAGCGCCCCGGGCCTCTCGCCAGGCACTGAACTACGACCGGCACAGCCTTGGCGAGGAGCGGCCGCACCCGCACCGGTACCTCGTCCAAAGTGGCAGGCAGTGGCAATAGCGTGACATGAGCACCCTCTCGACCATGGGAAGAACAGATCGGACTGTAGTACCATCGATACACAGTGCGGCTGCGTCATACGTGTGCACCGTGCACGCAACGTCTGACATGTACTAGGATCCTGATCCTGAACGACCATGTATTATCATCCAGTACTGTACTACTAATACAGCGCTTCGTTTTTTTCCTTTTTTTTAAAATGAAAATGTTATGGAGGATAGACTTCGGGAACCAACATAAACAAGGCAAAAGCGATAAGGTTCCTAGAGTGGAGCACAGCTTGTAGGAGTCTCGGATGTAATCTGGTAGCCTCCTGGTATGTGGGGACGACGGAAGCCGTTGTGTGCTTGTTTTTCCGAGGATTCAACTTTTGCTGTGAATTTTCAAACCAAAAAAAACTGCTCGCCTCCTCCGTACGTGGGGATGACGGAAGCTGTTGCGTGCTTGTTTTTTCGACGATTCAACTTGCGCTGTGAATCGTTGTAAAAAAAGGACTTTACTAACGCTTGTGCATGCAGAGCGAAGCGGCCTAGCCTGCACACCTCCGACCGCCCCACCACCCGTCGCCCCACCGGCGACGACTATCCTCTTGCCCTTCCCCCACCCCCTGCCCCCTCCCTCAGTGGCCATGGCAAACTCCGACAAGCTCTGCCGAAGTCCAGTCATGGTGCGCCCCGCCCTAGGCCTGGCCCGGCCGTCGCCCTCGCTGCTAGGGCGTCCTAAGCCGCCCGCCAACCATCTGCGCCGCCTGTCTTCCCTTCCTCCCCCTCCCCGGCAGGCCGACAATCTACACTCCATCGGAGCTGGAGAAGAAGGGGGTGAGCTCGCCGAAACCTTAGCTCACTGGAGCTGAAGGTGGAGGAACAGAGAGGAGGAAGAAGGAGGAGGAGGAAGCCTACCAGGGGCAGATCCATGGCCTCTGGCCACCGGATTCGGCGGATTCACCGCGTAGCTGCCACATCCGATGATGTCGCCGTTGTCACCGCCGCTTCCCCACGGCCGCATGCTCCCGTGCGGGCGTGAGGAGCAGGTGCTGGGGCGAAGGAGGGTGGCGCGAGCGCGGACGCCTGAAAGTCTCTAGTTTGGTTTTGGATAATTGATGAAACCTAATACTAACCTTTGATCTAAGTGGATAATTTAGATAAGGTAGTCCTTGCCAAGTTGAGCTTATTGTAAATGGGTCATGACATGGAGTTATGTAACTAGAAGGTGAAGACCAAGATGGGCTTAGCTCGACGGACCGGTTGGAAGTGTAAAGGGAAAGTTGAGGCTTCGAAGTGAGGGACCATTGTGATGGTGAAGCTTGGGCAAGACTTGGCGCCGATGGACCGACCAACAGTGAAGAGCAAGTAAGATCGAAATCGATGGACCAAGACAATTGCATGATGACATGGAATGTCACATGTCATGTGAAGGCATGGCGGTTGATGAAAAAAATAAAATGGGCTCAAGGCAAAGGTATAACCTATAGAGCCATTTTGTTTTACACTCAAGACACTATAGAGGGTGTGAATGGTTTAGGATTGATAGCCGAACTATAAAGAGGGGAAGTCTTCGGTAATTCGGTTGATGAGTGCCAGGTCTATCATTTCATGTTGATGCATTAGGATCTAGTGTGCTAATTGAAAACGCTTGAAAATGATTGTGAAAATGCTAACACACAAGCACATAGAGATATACACTTGGTGGTGTTGGCACATTTGCAAGGGAGGCGATGTTAAAGTTGATTGTGATCAACTTAGAGAAGAGAGAAAGGTTTATAAAACTGCTTTGATCCTTAATGATTGGGATCAATAGGATATATGGCTTGTGTAGTCCTCTGAGTAAGCTTTCCAACGAGTCCAAGAACATCAAAAACGGAGTCCGGAGCTAAGAGATATGCTCGTTTTAGCGCGAGGTGGTCTGAAACTTCAACGCTGCGGACGCGGAGGTGTGGACGCGTCCTAAGTGCTCCGGATGCGTCCACAGTGGAGGTCCGGACGCGTGCTGACTATTGTTTTGGCCGTGCTAAGGCGTGTCGAGGAGGAGAGCTCCAGACGCACACTCTGGACGCGTCTGGAGGTGGTCCGGATGCTACTCAGAGAGGGTCGCGGACGCTGAGCTCCGAACGCGGGTCTGGAGGTCCGGATGCGTCCATAGGTACCTAACGGCTAGTTTCAATTTGTGAAGTGAGGACGCTGAACCGCTTGTCTGGAGAACGAGTGTGGATGTGTCCACAGTTTATGTTTTGAATGGAGATCGTTCCCGCATGGATTTTGAATGGTGCGGACGATGGTTAGAGCGTCCGGAGGTACGCTCCGGATGCGTCCATAGTACACGTTTTTGGGGGAATCTTTAGCTGACGGCTAGTTTCAACTTGAGGGGTTATAAATAGGTGGTGGCTGGCCCTTGAGGAGGTACCATGCCTATTCTTTCATTCTTGAGCATCCTTTGAACTGAAGCAACTTCCTCCTACTCATCTCTCTTGCTCGCTTGCTAATCTTGAGTGAGATTGCGAGATTTGAAGTGCATTGCATGAGTTGATTCATCTAGTGGCACTTGTGAGTCATTTGGCCGGTGGATTTCTTGTTCCTCTTGGAGAGTACCGCTCCTAGATGGCTTGGAGATTGTTGGAGGCGTTAGGAAGAGTTAATGATTGTTCTTGGCCACCTCCTGTGTGATTTGTAAGAGGTTCTTGTGCTTGTCCTCGATGGAGAGCCAAAAGCAACTCTAGTGGAATGTGCGTATCATTGAGCTACCTCACTTGAGAGTGGTGTCTTGTGGTTTCCATCCGAGGGAGTGCATTGCGAGGCAAGTGGCTTGCGAGTCACACCGAGGAACCATCTAGGTGTTGGTCGACACAACCGGTGATATAGCTTGTCGGTACACAAGTGAACACCGGGTGAACAAAATAATTGTGTCATCTTATCTCTCGGTGATTGGTTCTTCATTGATATATATATATAGTTGTCATTATGATTGATTGAATATCATCTTGGTGATTGGCAACATCTTCTCTTTACCGTTGGTATTGAAATCACCTCTCTACCTTGTATTTACTTTCTAGATTATATTGTGTAGCTTGCGTAGAATGAGTTCTCTTGCTAGCTCAATAGAATAGAAAGTAGTGACATGGCCTTTGTGTGACATAGAGATCATAAGATATACTAGAATTGTCATTAGGAGACTTGCTCACCATCTAGGCTAGGCAAAACCGCTCATTACGCCATTTGTGTTACTAATAAGTTTTGTCTAGTGGTTTATAGATTTTTTAATAGGCTATTCACCCCCTCTAGCCTAGATGGACCTTACACATGGTATCGGAGCCATGGTTACCATTTTAGTAAGGCTTAACATCCTTTGGTGTTGAAAGATGGCTCAAATTATGTTCAATCATGTTGGGGGCAAACCCCTTTCTTTGATGGCATTAGTTCTTTTGATCATTGGAAGAAAAAGATGACTTTGTATCTAGGCTCTATTCATGAGAGAATATCGCAAGTTGCTTTGAATGATTATGTTGTGCTTGATGCAGATCATTTAACCGATGAAGATAGGGAAAATGTCACATGCAATAGAATGGCTCTTAATACTATTTATAGTGGTATTGATACAAAGATATTTGAGGGCATCAAGGATTTGGAGTTCGCTCATGAGGTGTGGACAAGGTTGAGTGAGACATATGAGGGCACTAAGGTTGTCAAGAGTGCCAAGCTTTATGGCCTCAAGAGTGAGTATGAGAACTTCAACATGAAGGAAGAAGAAACTATTCTTGACATGTTCCATAGATTGCAAGTGATTGTCAATGATCTCAAGAGCCTAGGGTACAAGACCCAAGATCAAGATTTTTGTCACAAGTTCTTATTGAGTCTTCTCGGGAGATTCAAGATGTTGATCACGATGCTACAAAGAGATGGGCTTGATACAATGAAGCCAAATGATTTGCTTGGGGAAGTCTTGACCTTTGACAAGTATGACAAGAACATTGACAAGAAGGAGGAAGAGAAGAAGCCAACCATGGCATTCAAGGCCACCTCCTCCAAGGGCAAAGCTCCCATCATTGAAGAAGAAGAAGACAATGGTGAAGAGGGAGACTTTGAGATTGATGATGAGGCACTTGCTCTTGTTGTCAAGAAGATGGGCCACATGTTCATCAAGAGAAGAGGCTTCAAGAAGAGATATGACAACACTAAGAGCAATGAGAAATCAAGAAGGTGTTTCAATTATGATAGCCCCAATCATCTTCAAAACGAATGTCCCTATGAGAAGAATAAGAACAACAACTTCAACAAGAGGGGCAAGTTTGAAAAGAAGAAGAGAGAAGCAAGGATGACTCTCGAGAAGAGCAAGGATGGTGCTTTTTTGGTCACTTGGGAGAGTGACAATGAGGTGGAAGAAGAAGAATCTTCCAACAAGGCTTTGGCTTCTATTGCTATTAACAAGAAGCCTTCACTCTTCTCTACATCACACTCATGCTTCATAGCAAAGGAAACTAGGGTACAATATGATAGTAGTGATGATGAAAGTGAAATGGATATGCTAATGATAATGATGATGATAATAATGAACCTACTAAAGAACAACTATATGACTTGATGCAAGAAACCAGAGACATAGCTATTGCCAAGGACAAGGAGTGTAAGAAGCTTTCAATGAATGTAGAAATACTTGAGAAAGCTCTTAGTGAGCTTATGACCACTCATGAGAGCCTAAACGAAGACCATGAGAATCTTGGTCAAGCTCATTTCAAGCTTGAAAAGGCTCACTCATTGCTTCTTGAGCAAAAAAAAGAAGAAGGTTATTGCATCTTGTGATATAGGTGTAACATGTGATATAATTGATAAATCTTTCTATCAACCTATTATCATGTATGAGACTAACCCTCTTGTAGCTCTTCATCCACCACCACCAACTCGACCTCTACTAGTAGTGATGGTTTCACTTGTGATGCATCACTAATGGTTGAGAATGAGACTCTCAAGAGAGAGCTGGATGAGCTCACTCACGCCCTAGGCAAGGCCTATGGTGGTGAGGCCCGCTTGCTAAAGTGCTTGGGTAGCCAAAGGTTTTCTCTCAACAAAGTGGGATTAGGCTACACCCCCAAGAAGGGCAAGACAACTCTTGCAACTCCCAAGTCTAGCTTTGTGAAGAGCAATGGCCGGTATTGCCAAAGATGCAAGCAAGTTGGGCACCTAGAGCATAATTGTAATAAAATGAACAAAAACAAGAAAAATGCGAATGTTATACCATTTGATTCTTGTTATGTGATTATCAAGGGTGAGAAGGGTATGAAAGCTAGGTTCGTTGGTACACCCATTGTTAGCCCAAAGAAGAAGGATATTTGGGTACCAAAGAGCTTAGTCACTAACCTACAAGGACCAAAGCAAAAGTGGGCACCTAAACTTCATTGATTTGCTTATAGGTCAATTATAAAGCCGAAGGAAGGCATTGGATTATTGATAGTGGGTGCACTCAATACATGACCGGTACATCAAGATTGTTTGACTCAATCAATGATAATGTTAGTGGCATTGACTCTATCACATTTGGCAATAACAAGAGAGGCAAGGTTATTGGGCTTGGTAAGATTGCAATATCAAATGACATGAGCATATCTTGCTAGTTCAAAGCTTAGATTTAAATCTTCTTTCGGTGGCATAAATTTGTGATTTGGGTTTCAAGTGCATATTTGGATCAAATGATGTTGAGGTTTTGAGCATGGATGGTTCCAATGTGATATTCAAAGGGTTTAGATTTGAGAACCTTTACCTAGCTGATTTTAATGCTAATGAAACATCTCTATCAACTTGTTTGATATCAAAATCTAGCATGGGTTGGCTATGGCATAAAAGGCTTAGTCATGTTGGCATGAAATAATTGAAGAGTTATGATCTTGTCAATGGCTTGAAAGATATTGAGTTTGAAAAGGATAGACTTTGTAGTGCATGTCAAGCCAGGATGCAAGTTGGAAGTTCACATCCTAAGAAGAGCACAATGAGCACATGCAAGGCATTTGAGTTGTTGCACATGGATCTATTTGGACCAACAACTTATGCTAGCATTGGAGGAAACAAATTTAAATATGGATTTATCATTGTTGATGATTTCACAAGATTCAGTTGAGTGTTCTTTCTTAGTGACAAGAGTGAAGTATTTGACACATTCAAAACATTTGTCAAGAGAGTTCACAATGAGTTTGAAATCAAGATCAAGAAGATAAGAAGTGACAATGAGAGTGAGTTCAAGAATACAAGAATTGATGATCTTTGAGATAATTTTGGAATTAGACATCAATTCTCGGCCAAGTACACTCCACCCTCTAATGGTGTTGTTGAAAGGAAAAATAGGACATTGCTTGATATGGCTAGAACTATGCTTAATGAGTACAATGTGAGTCACAAGTTTTGGGATGAAGCAATCAACACAACTTTCTATTCAATCAATAGGATCTATTGTCATCCATTGCTTGAGAAGACCCCATATGAGCTACTTCATGGAAGAAAACTCAATATTACATTCTTCAGAGTGTTTGGTTGTAAATGCTATATCTTGAAGAAGGGTACAAGATTGGGGAAGTTTGACTCAAGATGTGATGAAGGGTTCCTACTACAAGCAAAGCATATAGAGTATGGAATTATGCTAGTGGTCTTATTAAAGAAGTCATGATGTGCAATTTGATAAAACCAATGGGTCCCAAGATGAGGAAGACAACTTGGATGATGTTGGTGGACCTCGGTTGGTAGAAGCAATGAAGAACATGGACATTGGGGACATTAGAGCAAGGCAAGTGATTGATGTTGAAGATAACAAAGATCAAGTGCTCACATCACCCATCGAGCAAGCTAGTAGTTCTCAAGTGCAAGATCATCATGCTAGTTCACCCCAAGATGACAAATCAAATGATCAACCAAGATCAAGCAATCAAGTTGAAGTGCTCCAACCCACTCATATTGCAAGAGATCACCCAATTGATAGTGTTATTGGTGATATTAAAAGTGGTGTGCAAACTAGATCAAGATTGGTAATGATCTGTGAGCATGTATCATTTGTGTTAACCAAAGAACCTAAGAAGATTAATGAAGCATTGAAGGATGCTGATTGGATCATGGCAGTGTAAGAAGAGCTCAACAACTTCACTAGAAATGATGTATGAGAGTTGGTAGAAATACCTCAAGATCATAATGTCATTGGAACCAAATGGGTATTCAAGAATAAGCAAGATCAAGATGGCATAGTAGTGAGAAACAAAGCAAGACTAGTTGCACAAGGTTACATTCAAATAGAGGGTCTTGATTTTAGAGAAACATATGCACCGGTGGCAAGATTGGAGGCAATTAGAATCTTATTAGCCTATGCTTGTGCCCATGATATCAAGTTATATCAAATGGATGTGAAAAGTGTATTTCTCAACGGGATCATCAATGAGCTAGTATATGTTGAGCAACCTCGCAGTTTTGAAGATGACAAGAAACCCAACCATGCGTACAAATTGAAGAAGGCATTATATGGCTTGAAGCAAGCACCTAGAGTGTGGTATGAGAGGCTAATGAATTTTCTTCTCTCTAAGGGATTCATAGTGGGAAAGGTTGATACTACTCTATTCACCAAGAAGATTGGAAATGACTTATTCATTATGCAAATATATGTTGATGATATCATTTTTGGATCAACCAATGAAGATTATTGCAAGGAATTTGGTGAGATGATGGTCAAAGAGTTTGAGATGTCCATGATTGGAGAGCTTAGTTACTTCCTTGGTCTTCAAGTCAAACAATTGAAGGAAGGCACCTTTGTGAGTCAAGGAAAATACATCAAGGACATGTTAAATAAGTTTGGCATGCTAGATGCAAAGGCAATCTCAACTCCAATGGGCACAAATGAAGGACTTGATAGTGATGTTAGTGGTAATATGGTGAATCAAAAGGAATATCGATCTTTGATTAGAAGTCTACTCTATGTCACCGCATCAAGGCCGGATGTCATGTTTAGTGTATGCATGTGTGCAAGATATCAAGCATCACCTAGAGAGAGTCATCTCAAGGCCGCAAAAAGAATATTGAGGTATTTGAAGCATACACAAGATGTTGGAGTTTGGTATCTCAAGGGGCCACAATTTGAGTTGATTGGATATTCGGACTCCGACTATGGGGAATGCAAAATTGATAGAAGAAGCACTAGTGGAACATGTCAATTCCTTGGAAGATCACTAGTGTCATGGTCCTCAAAGAAACAATATAGTGTGGCAATATCTACCGCCGAAGCCGAATATGTTAGTGCGGGAGCATGTTGTGCACAATTGCTATGGATGAAATCAACCTTAAAGGACTATGGATTCAACTTTAAGAATATACCATTCTTTTGTGACAATGAAAGTGCAATTAGAATGACACAAAACTCGTTCCAACATGGAAGATCAAAGCACATTGATATAAGGCATCACTTCATAAGGGATCATCAACAAAAGGGTGATATATCTATTGAAAGTGTTGGCACCGATGATCAACTTGTTGATATATTCACCAAGCCACTTGATGAGAAGAGGTTTTGCAAGCTAAGGAATGAGATGAACATTCTTGATTTCTCAAACATGAGTTGAATGCACCCCACCCACTCTTGACATGCCTCTCCTTCGACTATGCAAGGTACAAGTTGTATTGACATGTCATCATGGGATATTAGGACTTGCTAGATCATGTAGACATACAAGATGCATCCTAAGTTCACTCATGAGAAATCAAATGAATTTGATGGATATATAGCTCACTATCTTCTATGATTTATTTGATCTAGTGATGATATATGCCATGTTTATGAGCCTGCAATCCTAGTGTTGAACCTAGATTATTTGCTATAAGTGTTTGATTCAACATGGGCAAGATAACCCTTCTAGTGAGGTATCAAGAAGCTTGTCTTTGGTTCAAACCGAATTGAATATCTTTGGCAAGTAAGCTAGATGAGACCAAAATTGATAAAATTTTGATTCTACGTCACCAAAAGAACTAATGTAACTTATTCTCCACAACTAGACCATACCTTTTGGATAATCAATGACAAAGGGGGAGAAGTAAGTCACAAAGATATGCCAATGGAAAGGGGTAAATTAAAATTTTTGAATCACACAAGTAGGGGGAGCAAGCTCATGAACAATTTGTTGCACTTGGTTGTGCATTAATCATATGACTTGCTCTTGCACATGTATTTCAATTTATATACATGCTTGTGTGATGTAATGCTAGTCTAGAATTTGAATGATGAAATGATCTACTAGCATGAATAGGTTGTAACTAGACATGTTTAGTTTTACATGTGAATCAAGAGCCTTTGCTATAATGTTGATCTCATGGGGTTCTTGAGTGTTGATGCATGTCTAGTGCAACAATGGTGCTAAGGATGGTGTAAAAGGTAACTCCAATTGGTATCACGCTTCAAAGGTCCATTTCTTACACCTTAGCATCATTTTGGTAGAATTACTCCTACCACAAAATTTATATCCAAGCATATGTGCAAATCTTTCAAATCCAAACTCTATGCACATATGTAGGGGGAGCTAATCCTACCAAAAACCGAATTTATGATGGTTGTCCAAATCTTATTTATGATTAAAATTGCTTGGACAAGCATGGCAAGTTTAAAATCTTTTATTATAAAATCATCTTTGTGAGGTTGTCATCAATTACCAAAAAGGAGGAGAATAAAAGTCTCTAGTTTGGTTTTGGATAATTGATGAAACCTAGGACTAACCTTTGATCTAAGTGGATGATATAGATAAGGTAGTCCTTACCAAGTGGAGCTCATTGTAAATGGGTCATGACATGGAGTTCTGTAACTAGAAGGTGAAGATCAAGATGGGCTTGGCTCGATAGACCGGTTTGAAGTGTAAAGGGCAAGTTGAGGCTTCGAAGTGAGGGACCATTATGATGGTGAAGCTTAGGCAAGACTTGGTGCCGATGGACCGACCAACGGTGAAGAGCAAGTCAGATCGAGATCGATGGACCAAGACGGTTGCATGATGACATGGAATGTCACATGTCATGTGAAGGCTTGGCAGTTGATGAGAAAAATGAAATGGGCTCAAGGCAAAGGTATAACCTATAGGGCCATTTTGTTTTGCACTTGAGACACCATAGAGGGTGTGAGTGATTTAGGATCGATAGCTGAACTATAAAGAGGTAAAGTCTTTGGTAATTCGGTTCATGACTGCCACTAGGTCTTTCATTTTATGTTGATGCATTAGGATCTAGTGTGCTAATTGAAAACCCTTAAAATGATTGTGAAATTGCTAACACACAAGCACATGGAGATGTACACTTGGGGGTGTTGGCACATTGCATGGGAGGCGATGTTGAAGTTGGTTGTGATCAACTTAGAGAAGAGAGAAACGTTTGGAAAATTGCTTTGACTTGAGGGGTTATAAATAGGTGGTGGCCGGCCCTTGGGGAGGTACCACGCCTATTCTTTCATTCTTGAGCATCCTTTGAGCTGAAGCAACTCCCTCCTACTCATCTCTCTTGCTTGCTTGCTAATCTTGAGTGAGATTGAGTGATTCAAAGTGCATCGCATGAGTTGATTCATCTAGTGGCACTTGTGAGTCATTTTGCCGGTGGATTTCTTATTACTCTTGTAGAGTACCACTCCTAGCCGGCTTAGAGATTGTTGGAGGCGTTAAGAAGAGCTGGTGATTGTTCTTGCCCACCTCCTGTGTGATTTATAAGAGGTTCTTGTGCTTGTCCTCAGCGGAGAGCCAAAAGCAACTCTAGTGGAATACGCGTATCATTGAGCTACCTCACTTGAGAGTGGTGTCTTGCGGTTCCCTTGCGAGGGAGTGCCTTGCGAGGCAAGTGGCTTGTGAGTCACACTGAGGAACCATCTAGGTGTTGGTCGACACAACTAGTGACATAGCTTGTCGGTGCATAAGTGAACACGGGTGAACAAAACAGTTGTGTTATCTTGTCTCCCGGTGATTGGTTCTTCATTGATATATATATTGTTGTCATTATGATTGATTGAATATCATCTTGATGATTGGCAACATCTTCTCTTCACCGTTGACATTGAAATCACCTCTCTACCTTGTATTTAGTTTCTAGATTATATTGTGTAGCTTGTGTAGAATGAGTTCTCTTGCTAGCTCAATAGAATGGAAAGTAGTGACATAGCCTTTGTGTGACATAAGTTCATAAGATATACTAGAATGTTCATTAGGAGGCTTGGTCACCATCTAGGCTAGGAAAAATCGTTCATTACACCATTTGTGTTACTAATAAGTTTTGTGTAGTGGTTTGTAGATTTTTAATAGGCTATTCACCCCCTCTAGCCATCGAGGACCTTACAACGCCGCCGGTGAGCCTGCGATAAGCTGCCTATTTCTCGACACTGCTAGCTCCAATGAGCCTCTTAAGAATCTCCAAATACACAAAAACAAGAATACACTATACATGATGATCTCCTGGTTGAAGTTCCATCTACCATTGTGTGTAAAAATGTCTTCTCCATTCCCAGCTTTAAGCTGAACGAAAGACAGTAAAAAATTTGTTTATTAAGCTAAAAAACATACATAGCTCTAAATTGAAAAATAGTTCTACATAGAGAGAGTGAAAGAGCTTGACACAAACACACACAAACACAAATAAAGACAAATTACATCAACATGTTTTCCCCCACGGGTTTAGTTTAGAGCATCGATCAGGTAAATTTAATCAACAGATTCTTTACATGATTTTCCTCCTTTTGTTTTTAGTGGATATAAGGTTCAGTCCAACAATTACTTTCCACCAAAAAAAAGAAAGAAATGACTTAGAATAGAACAGACTTTCCTTTGAACTTTTTTTTCTAATTGCAAATTACTGAATCAGAGAGCACGATTATTAGTGCTCGAGATGTTCAGTCACTAGCCTCAAATACAATAAAAAAATGACAAAGTGAAAATGAACACATATTTGGGTGTGGACTGTCACAAAACACAAATCACAAGCTGTATTTGTGGTACTCATTGTTATTCAGTGCAGTGACTTAATTCAAGCTGCATAAAAACCATTTCAATGATTCAGTTAGCGTGGGCCTTTAGCAGATTTCTTTGATGCACTTTTAACTGTAACATAGATACATTTTTGTAACAGAGATACATTTTTTCCAAGGTCACCTAAATGAAAGAGGTCTCGGAGGGATTCAGCCCAGTGTTGGCTGGGGGCATAACAGCATCAACTTGCTAGCAACCAAATTCAGTTACAAACATATGAGTTGCTTAGAAACTAACACACACACACACACAGAGAGTAGAGAATAATAACTCACTCCTAAGTTGCTAAAAATTCACAGGAAACTGATGGCCCCATGAACGCTAAAGAAACCAACATAAAAAATGCAGCCCATGATAAAAACACATAGGACCAAACCGCACACTCCCCCATCCCATGGGAATAAGGCCTAGCAACTAATAGCCCACTAGGAAAAAATAAAAACTTCTAAAAAAATTAATAAGGGAAAAACAAGGGGGATATATGCAAAACTAGCCAACCAGATCTTGATCTCCCCACAAACACCAATCCCACCACCACTAACCCCCAACCCCCATGACCAACCTCAACTCCCCTACCCCCACCACCACCCCCAAACACCACCACCATCATAGCTCCATGAAGTAAAGGATGACCACCCAATACACAGGGCTTGGGCTGCTGACCATCGAAGAAAAAATGTCAGAAAAAGGAGAAGAAACCAGAGATCCAAACAAAAGGTTAGTACAATAGGAAATAATTTGGGGAATCCGAAACCAAAACCAGGATTGCAATCCTGAAAATTGGAAAAAATACAAAAAAAGATTTTACCTAATTAACATCATTGGGATGCAGGGAGACAAAGGAGAAGACATGAGGGCAACAGATAAGGTATGGATCTATCTTGGCTGCTAATAAAAACAAATCACCATGATTAGATTCTATCAGTAATGTAAAAATTATTGAAATACAGTAAGCAGGGTCATGGAGATCACCAACAATGCCATTAATTCCATGGGAGAACAATTTACCATCAGATCTACAACACCAACAAATGCTCCCATTCTAGGTACATATTATGAAAAACTTAATTATGATCATACAATTCATAGAAAACAAAGAAGCCAAAAAACAGAAATCAAAAACCATATGACTACTTTTACTATTGCAGGGACCAATGACAGCACTGCTTATGCAAGAAACTCGGTCATCATCTCAGGAAGAGCAAATAATCAGCCACACAGTAGAGGTGAGGGCCAAAATATAAACTTATATATACACCAAGAAAATACTAAAAAATAACACAAGAGAATTGAGGTTTTTGACATAACAATAATTCAATTCCAGGGCGACTGGAATCAGCGGTGGTGGAGATGTGCAACAACAATACATCTGGTCAAATGGAGATAGAGCCACAAGAAGAAAATTAAGAAACCTATGAGCCAAATTTCAAATTTCACACAAATCACATAGTGAGTTGGGGGGAAAATAATCAAGCAACCATAAATGAAAAGCATATTATAACTGTTGGCGGTCCTTAACGACCATTTTATACCGCCAATAATAATCTAAAAAGGGGAGAACTATATGCTTCCACACACATATACATTTATTATTGACCGGATTCCACTTATATTGTATAATTATCACTTTGCAGGAAACATGGCCAATTACAAGAGGAGTTATAATAAAATGGCGCATTTTGGGAAGGCACAAAACTCCACATCAAGGAAAAGGATAAGAAGGCCCAACATTGGATCAAACCAGGGCTGGTCCACCGTGCACCCAAGGCATAGACTCAGAAGGCCTAGTCGCCAGTCAAACCAGAGCCCAGGAGAGAGGAGGTTGAACTAAAACTCATGTCAAATCAGCCCAACTCCGCGAGTACACCACATGGGCCAACTCAAGATGTCGAGACAAGCATGTCCACCATGTTTGGGCCGATTTGGCTCCAGATGAGGGGCGCACGACCCTGGGCAGGCGTGCAACTAGTTGGGCGCGCACCCGAGTCCTAGCGCCAAACAGGCCCAACCTTGGTCAGTAGGTTCACGACGACGTGTGGAGGTCAACCATTGGCTAGGTCCGTACATGGGGATGTCGGTTTGGAACTTTCTAAGTGGGGGGGGAATTTTCCAAAGAGCACCCTCCACTCCATTTATAAAAGGAGGCTCTCTCCCCCTCATTAGACACACCACATAACAAGAGCCTCTCTCCCTCACCTGTATCTTTTTAGTAGTTTCAGGATGTAGTAGTAGTAGCTTAGTTGTAGCAAGGCAAGCTTCATTGGAGAGCCTGAACCTTTGGGAGAAATCTCGCTATGAATTCATTCTAGAGTTTCCTTTTGTTCCTGTTCTCATTCTATCAATATAGATTTGTTATGAAACTAGAGCTAAGTTCTTTTGCGCATAGAACTTTATGATAAACCTATCATACATACATGTTTAGACCTAGAGCTTTGTTGAGGTGACAGATTCTTCTTTAATTTAGTCTTGGCCAAGTTGGTTTGTGGTTTCATCGTCCGTCCTTGTGGCGGATGCTCTAGTAGAGGGCCATGATAAAGACGCATAACCCTGTACAATGCTAGAGCAGCAGTCGCCAACGTAGACATGGTGTCTAGGTTGGAGTCTACCTTCGTTTGCCTCGTTCCCTACGGTTGAGGTGGTAAGCGGTGGGGAGTGACCTTGTCCCGTCCGTCCCTTGTAATCCCCCACGTCCGAGATCGGCGTAGCGCTACATGTCGGCATCGCCTGGTAGACCAGGTGCACTCTGGTGCCCAAAGTAGATCAGCAGCGGCCATGCTATCTTACCTTAGAATCTCTAACCCTATATAACAAGCATGTATGATGATCTGCTATCTTAACATAGCATCTAGGAATGCCTGCTCCAGTTTAGGATATTTTTTATTCTTTCTTTTATCTTTATCCTTGAGTTTGGCTCGAGTGTGTGTGTCAAGTTATCCTTCTATCTATCTTTTACCCCTATTATGAACATTGGTTTATTATGCACTCATGTTATCTTGATGACGTCCCTCTTATACACCATGCCTTCCTTTAGGAAAATATAAATAACGATACCCTGAATACTTTCGAGTGAAATGCTACAACAGTATTTCCGTACGCTCGTGGACTTGTTCTATAAATGTTGCAGAATGCCTCTCGGTGTCTCTAGTGACATTGCCAATGACTTTCCAATCCTGGTGATTACGCTAAGAAACACCACAAGCATTTCTAGCGCCGTTGCCGGGGAAGGCATTGGTTAAAACAATTTAGTTGGATATGTTCTTGATAATATGTTTCTGTATTAGCCCTTGCTCATTTCAAGATAAAAAATATTTCTTTTATAGACTATATGTTGCTACCTAAAAAATATATTTTGAAATAAAAAAGTAATTTTTCTTTATCAAAAACATTTAATAAAATGTTTTTATAAAAGCTTATAAATATGTATATATATCTATTTATCTCTTTCAAAAATATTTATTTGAAAAAAATTGTAAGTCAGAAGTTATCCTTTTATACAATAAAGATATAAATAGTTTCTACTAAAAAAAGTGTTTTATAAATGTTGACTTGTTTTCAAAGTCTTGCATGAAGCATGGTTTGGTTTGAAGTATGGTTTATGCAGAATTATATCTTCATAGGCTTTTTAATTTAAGCATGGAGCTTAGGTTAAACTGTTTGTTGTGATTAAACGGTATAAAAAGTTTTTGGAATTATTTTATTTATCAATAAAAATATTCAATAAAATGGTTTTCAGACAAATATATTTTAAAATTTCTTAAAAAAGAAGAGCTTTTGATTTATCTAAGAATAAAATAATCTTTCAAAAAAAGTGATATTTTCAAAATCATTTTTTAAAACTCATCTTTGAAATAAATTTCTTTTCTTTTTTAACATAAAAATGAATCTTCAAGACAAAATGAAATGATTGTGAAGGTTTATTGTCCTCCCTTCAATAACAAGTTTAATAAAATTTTGAAAACCATGTAGCTCAATTGGCTGCTTCCTACATTTGTTTTACCAATGAGGTAATCATGAGGGAAGGTAAGCGCCCTTGTGATCTGCCCTATCATAAACCATGCGGGATAAACCAGAAACACAGGGTACAATCCTGATCCTTTGGCTTTGAGCTAGCTTGGGGGAGGACCGTAAAAAGGTAACATGTATCTATCACTCTCATATCCCTCTATTACCTTGCAAAAAAATGATAAACAAAATAAAAACATACCATTCATTAAATGTAAGGGCATGTTGTCAAGTTTCTATGCACCTTCGGGTATTATCGCTCACCATTTCAGGTTGATACTTTAAAAGGATAAAGGACATATGAAGCTTGAGAACATGGGAGCAACATCAACAACACATCATGTAGGTCTTTGGTGATGGAACACACTCAATAGGGGACTCTGACCCTGCACACTTGACTTTTTCACAAGAGTGTAAGTTTGGGGGAGGATGGTGATAGTCGTGGCACATGTTCCACCAGAACAAAGGTCATCAAAAAAAGATTAATGATGTCAGCTCTACTAAAAAAAGAAAAAAAGATAAAAAAGAAAAAAAGAGAGAAAAACAAGTGGCATTGCAAAAAGAAAATATTATTTATATACAAAAAAAGAGAGAGTGCTCAAATATATATATGAAAAAATTAAAAAAATGATAAAATAGAAATAATTGAAGGAGAGAGAAGGAGCAGGCTGGCCCCACATATTAAAAAAGGAACACCTATGGGCTGCCTGACTCTGCCAACATTATTTTGCACAAGCAAGAATGGCTCACCCCAAGCCTTTGCTACTACCATCAAGGCCATGGCCCATACACACTAAGCTATGACAGTGGCCTAGCCTAGCGGGTCACCTAAGAAAAGTCATCATGCAGACCGCAGTAACAACTCTAATGTTTCACCCATCCATGCTGCCGGTAATTACACTCAGGTATGCAAAGGTAATGTTCCCCAACTCCTGTACTCATACTTGTCTCCTTAAGCTCATACTTCTTTGTTAATGTTATCATAAATATAGAAGTAATTCATGTTGGAGATAAACCAAGGCATGTCTTACTCTGCTTTTACCCTAGCCTTCTCTGAGTATAAGTTAGCGGAACAATGTTTTAGAGATAAAAATATATAAAATAAATGAATAATCATATGTTTCTTGTTCACATGTCAATGTTTTCACCTCTGTTAGATGAATCTTGGTTATCTTGTCATGCTTCCTTTCTTTATGATAGCATATTTTGGTTTGGATGTATCGTTCATTCATGATGACCATGTTTCCATAGGCTTGCTACGTGGTGCTTAGGTTAGTTGTGCCTACCTAAATCAAATTGGACATTGAGTCGAGTTTGATTTCTGAATCAGAGCTGCTAGTATAGATTTTGGTTGATCATATGGACTAACCCGTGCAGGAATATATAAATTTTATAAGGATGTCTTAAAGATGACAATGGAGATGAAAACTTGTTTGGTGAACCAATAATAATAATAATTTTGATAATAATAAAATAACACGAACCTTTTGAACCCAAGCTTGTTGTTTTGTGATCTTGCTATCGCCACAAAACAGGCTTGGGGGAGGAAAGCTCCCTACACTAGTGGAGATTTGGCCTTCCATGATGAAAGTCCTTATGATGATTTTGTTATTGTCACTGAAGGATCGTTTTCATGACATTTTGGTCGCTTTGGTCATCGAACCGCGTGATAATTTTGATTTCTATGATGTATTTTAAAAAGGTCACGGAACTGTTGGCAAATCTTAACGCAACCACCAAAGATTGGTGATGGCCCAAGAATAGCCTGTGGGGGTATTTCTTATATCTATTGGACTATTTTGCAAGCGCACAAAATATACCGATGTAGCACTTCACCAAGGATGAGTATTCCAAGGTATCATTATTTATTTTATCCCCGAGAAAAGCAATAGCTAAGAATATTTAATAAAAGGGGAAAGAGATCCTTGTGTCTACTACAATCTAGTACAAACTAGCATAGCAGGGGGATAAATGGATCAAAAGTAGGATAGGTAAATCTCTATAACTAAAACATCGCAAATGCTTCCGTCCACCCGACAACACCAAAACCCCCAGTGACATCGCGTTGCCCGACCTTGCGTAATTTCCTCATACAAAGGTTCCTCTGACGAAAAAGGAAAGTTACCAACAGCATCCGGAAAAACAAAATTTAGCTTTGCTCCACAGGCGATCTCCTCCCAATTGTGCACGCCCTGGTCCCAATCTTCACCAGCACCTGGCCAATCGTCCCCGCAGCATCGTCGCACCCTCGCCCTCGCTCCTTGCGCGCCGCCGTTCTCCGCCCGTGCGCCGTTACAACCGCGCCTGATCCCTTGTCATCGCTGTCACGCGACACGATCGTCCTCGCCATCATGCACCGCGGGCGTCCTGTTTTGTCCCTCGCGGCATCAAGGTTTAAACCTCCCCGTCTGTGTCCCTTGCCCTGAGGCCACGCTCTCCACTGTTAACGATAGCCCCAAGAAGATCTAGGAGGACCTGCGTAACGTCCGCTCTACGAGAATATCGTGGATGTCCTGCTTGCCTCTTAGTTGTAGGTCTATGTCGTCACCATGAAACGATGCTGCAGTAACCTCCTCGATCCCAAGATGTGTTTCTTTTTAATGGGTGTTGGATCTACTTTTTCCGTAATCCTTTCAATTTTTTTATTCTCTCCAGGAAGAGCAGAAGGGACAAGATGAAGTCAGCGTTGTCAAGCAACCTTTGAAAGATAAGGTGGGAAGGTATGTATATGTTGTTGAGGTGTACATACAGGCAATGATTTAGAGCATCTTTGGTACGCTTGGCAAGGCAAAAAAAGTGTAAGTATTCTTGAATGCAATTCTTCTTTGACATGCATGTGTGCAACAACCCCACTCAATCATGCACTAATTTCTTCCCGTGCGTTTTCTGTTGCAACTGGTGGTGTTCCTTGCTTGTGTTATTGGCCTCAAACAAAACCATTTCTATTCAAGGTGGACTCCAAGTGGGTGGTAGAATCATGAGGGAGGAAGTGCAAGAAGTGATCAAATTACCATGTGTATAATTCTCTGTCTATGCTAAGTAATATTCATGGGCAAATGAATGAGCTCAGTATTGCCTACTAAATTAATAGATATGGTTGGTCACCTATTGGATTGAATAGCTGAACCATCGGATTGAATAGCTGAACCATTGGAATAAAAAAACATCTCCAAAAAAATAGGAGTTCCTTTTGAGGTTTTCAAGTAGAAGAATAATGGTGCCTTGGTAGGAAATTAAATCTCACCTAACTAAAAGATTCTTTTCACAAAATAATTACTCTGCAACCAAAGCTTAAAATCTTGGCACCTTTTGGTTTTACACCGCTTCTTCTCACAAGGCCTAAGAGGTATAAGAAAATTGCATAGTTAATTAGATTGCCTTCTGGTTGCTGCACGAAACACATGTTTGGTCCTAAGAGGTATAAGAAAATTGCATAGTTAGATAGAACTTATGATTATACATTTCCTTTATTCATCTTGACTGTTTAAAACTGCCATAGTTAGTTAGAAGCCTAGAAGATCTCACAGTTATGTCCAGAAAGTGAGCCATTTTGATATAGCAAGCTAATGCTTTATGTATGGTCTAGAAAACTGCTATGTGATAGTTGTTGGAAGGAAGTCCCATCACAATGTAATATCAGAAGAACTCCTGAGTCTTGACTATCCATGGTAAGATCATTTGTTCAAAAAAAACTTGTTCCTCATACGCTATAAAAATTTCTTCATGGTGGATTGAACCAACAAAGAATGGTGGTATACGCTTCTAATGACTTGGGTATATAAGTAGCTCCTAGGCAAGTAGAAAAGGTAGCCTAGATAGTTCTAGCAGTATTACACAAGACTTGAGATGGTTTACTTAATCCAGGCTTTAGATTAGCCAACTTGTTTTTTATTCTATTTAGATATGTGATGCCATTGCAGTTGAAAGATTCTTAATGCTACTCTTGTGATCCCACATCTTGAAGTGAACCCCATTTGGAAGCACTCAGGTACTGGAGTTTGAAGTTATATATGTGATGCTATTTATATTCAGTAGTGGATGTTCCCAACCTAGCCATGTAGTGTTGTAATTTGCTACCAACTTAAAGGCCTGCACTCCACATTGTCACCTTCGATGTCGTCAAATCCTGTTGTGGCAACATTGTCCTACATGTCTATTGAACTTGACTTTGTGACATTGCATGCTCGCTTTGAGGTGTTCGGATATCATTTTATTTCCATGAGTTGTCTGGGTATTATTGTGTTCCTGTTGCAACGCACGGGCATTTACCTAGTAAGATAGCAAAGATCCTAATCTAAAGATAATTGATAGAGTGTTAGTTAGGTGGGATGACAACGAGTGAGTAAAGGACTCCTATGTATCTAACTTTACATCTATGCACTTGATCCTAATAGATAATTGACTTAACTAGACTGGTGCCTTACTACTTGTGTGGTGGGGATAGACGAGATAGTAGAAGACAGAACCTCTACTAAAGTGAATATTTGGCTTATGGACGCCCTGCATTTTAAGAACTGGCCCGAACATGGTGAGAAACCCTAATGCCGCCCAAGACCTGTCACCCCTCGGGAGTGTGCTCGCGAACTGTCCATGTGGACCAGCGACAATCAAAGGTAAGACTAAGCCTGAGCACCACGCTCACACTTACTCTTACAACTCTGCTAACGCGTAGATAACTAAAGCTCCTATGCAAGATAGGACAATGATACACACACAAGAGTTGGTTACACAAAACCAATCCAACTAAGACAACTATACTACTAAGGCAAGCACATAACAAGACTATAAACTTGCACTAAGTAAATACTGAGTAAAGTAAAGCAAGAATGATATATTAATAAAAGGAAAGTCTTACAAAGAGAAAGATACAAGAGCTATACCAGACTCTCTAGAAGATGACTCCGGAGACACCGAGCTTCGCTCGACTCAACTCTAATTCCCACTTTAGACTAACTACTACTACTCTTGCTTGATCTCCCAAGATATGATTGGAGGATTTGAGAGTTGGAAGATGCTTTCCAAGGGTGGTGGCAGCCTCCTTTTATAGGGGAAGGAGAGGGGGTGCCACGTCAGTGATCCGTGTGCTCCTTCTCTCTACACCCTTAGATGAACCGACTTCAATACTGCCTCAAATGGACGTCCAAGATCAAGGTTGATGCATGGAGGCATGCAGGAAGGCGGTGGGGGTCAACCGACCTAGTGGGGCCACCAGGTGGGGGTCGGCCGACCCCCCATTGGTAGGTGGGCTAGGCTGGGTCTTCTAGAAGGTGTCCCCACCTGTCATGTGGAGTGGCTCAATCATTGGCTGAGTATTTGTCACGTTGATTGCTTCCTTGTGGGCCCATGAATCCATGTGCAATGATCTTTAGCCGTTGGATGAAAACACAAGTTGATCTGATTGTTGATTTGGACTCCTGGGGCAGTGTCATGGATCACGCTTCAAAGCTGAGCTCAAGGTGAGCTCATAGAGGGATCGGCCGACTGCCCTATCTGGGTCCCACAGGGCTGTATTTTTATTTCCTAAAATCACAAGCTAAGAGTACAAGTGGAACTAGTTATTGATAAAATATGCTCATATTATGCTATTCTTCCTTAGAACCAAGGCATGTTGATGGTGTTTTGAGTGTGGATTTTTATGGTATATCCACCATCAGCAGGAACCGTCACGGAAAATGTAACGAAATCATCACAGAAGCGTTCGCGGCACTGTTTGCCACTGGATTGTGACGGTTTCACAGATATCCTCGAGTTGTAACCAACACACTTCATCACTGATACCCGTGCCACTCCATTTGGCTACGGGAGCAGGCGCCGTTTGCCTGCGGGAGAGCCGTCTTCACTCATACTATAACACCTCAAAATTTACATTTTGGGGTTGTTATTAGACAGCGCTAAATAAAATGTGCTTTTCTATATTCTTTTTTAGAAAATAATTGAATGGGTTTGTGCTTGGTGCTTTACTTGGTTTTGCTGGTGAAAAAAAAGAATTTCTAAACCTCGAGCAAGTCACGTCTAGGTTTTCTCCAAATTTGAAAATAATGCTTCGGAAACCCAAGTTTGTCTCAAGAAGGTTTTGGGAAAACGTTTTTAGAAAAATCCTTTCTCTTGCTTAGAGAGAGAGAGAGATATTTTCTTTCTCTCTATAGTGTTGACACCATCCCCTACCAAGCTCCAGTCAACCCTGGCTTGCCCCAGCCTATCCTGGCCTGACCTAGCTTGCTCTGGCCTCTCCTATCCTTAATGGCCAGTCCTGGCCAGCCCTAGCCGACCATCAGTGGCCAAACTTGGCCATCAGCAGCACCAGTCTAGTAACCCTTTTACTATCCTCTAAGACATCCTAGCTTGCTTTGGCCAGCTCCTACTTAGCTTGCGCCACACCTAGCCTCAAGCCGCCTCATCTGGCCAAATCTGGCCAGATTTGGCCAACCACGGCTAGCCATAGCCGCCTGTGGCCACTCACAGTTGGCCACGGCTAGCAGTAGCCGGCCAGTAGTGGCCAAAGCTGGCCACCAGCAGCAGCAGCCGGCCCAACGGGCCAAGCCCAGCGGCTTCAGCCCCACCAAGTTCCCCGCCGGCTATAAAGAGGGCTAGCCCCGTGCGCCATAGCCCCTTGGCAACCCTAGAAGGAGCCGCGCCGCCACCCGCAAACCCTAGCCGCACGCAGCCGGCCACAGCCAGCCGTCGCCGGCCATAGACTCGCATGTTCTAAGCTTTATAAATTATGAATGTTTTGACTGATTTGACATTTCAACATCATCCAACTGATTTGACTTTATGTCTTTCTTATATGTTCTGCATCTTGCTTTAGTAAATGTATCAATATTAAAGTTTGTATCTGTGCTTGTTGCAAGTACCTCGATAGGCGTGTTTTCTTTAACGATAGATCCATCGTTTGTCGTTCTTGCGCTCTTACGATCGTAGCACCGAGTTTTGTCGTTTAGACTGTTGTGTCTTTAGCTTCCCCTTTGGTTGGTGTATTGTTATTAGTCTTTTCTGTTTTGTTTGTCTGTTTGTGTTGCTTGGTTGCTGCGACTAGACGAAGAGCGGTTTGTTAACGCTGAAGACTAAGAGCTGAGGACCGACAAGTGCAGCTGAAGCTGGAGGCCAGAAGAGCAGCTAGACTTTGGATTTAAGGCAAGTGCAGGCACCTTTGATCATATTGCGCCTATTTACTTTTGATTAATACATTGCATGTGTCTTAAATCTGCAAACCATAGGGATGACTAGCCACTCTATCCATATATCACCTATGGGGGTTTTAGTTGATAGGTCATTAGGTTGCTAGTGCTCTACCTCACCTTTCACCTGCCTAATGAAGATAAAACTTGCTTCTTAAAATATGTTGGAGCCGTGGGCTCTTGGCTTCGGCCGTTGGAGAAGTTGATGCATGTCCGCATCGTTGGTTGGCGGTGAAAGAAGGGGGAACGGATGTCAGTGGGCTCATAGCGATGGGGTCATCCGTATCTCCTCCCCCTTGTGGTCCTTTCGGGGAGCGGCAACCTGGGACTTCCGTACATCTTCAGGCTAATGGGCTCTGGCTTGGTCTATTAGCAGGACCATCATGGCCTGGTTAGACAGCTTACCGACGGGTGGCTATAGCTATGGTCGCTGGGGTTTGTTTACAAGTATTTAGTATGGGAGGGGCTAGGGATCCGTGATGTGGGCGGCCTCACGGTGAAGTCGCCCATACGCTTGGACTCAAGGCTGGCGAGTGGCCGGCGGCGGTTGGCTATGGCCGGCTGTGGCCGGCTGCGTACGGCTAGGGTTTGCAGGTGGCGGCGCGACTCCTTCTAGGGTTGCCAAGGAGCTGCGGCCCACGGGGCTAGCCCTCTTTATAGCCGGCGGGGAACTTGGTGGGGCTGAAGCCGCTGGGCTTGGCCCGTTGGGCCGGCTGCTGCTGGTGGTGGCCAGCTTTGGCTGCTGCTGGTGGTGGCCAGCTTTGGCCACTGATGGTCGGCCAGAGCTGGCCAGTTAAGGCTAGGAGAGGCCAGAGCAAGCTAGGTCAGGCTAGGATAGGCTGGGGCACGCTAGGGTTGACTGGAGCTTGGTAGGGGATGGTGTCAACACTATAGAGAGAAAGAAAATCTCTCTCTCTCTCTAAGCAAGAGAAAGGATTTTTCTGAAAACGTTTTCCCAAAACCTTCTTGAGGCAAACTTGGGTTTCCGAAGCATTATTTTCAAATTCGGAGAAAACCTAGACGTGACTTGCTCGAGGTTTAGGAATTCTTTTTTTTCTCCAGCAAAACCAAGCAAAGCACCAAGCACAAACTCATTCAATTATTTTCTAAAAAAGAATATAGAAAAGCACATTTTATTTAGCGCTTTCTAATAACAACCCAAAATGTAAATTTTGGGGTGTTATAGATCTACCCCACTTAACATGAATCTCGTCCCGAGATTCGAAGATACTTAAGAGAAAGAAGACAAAGCAGGTTATAAAGTTGCTTTGGTACTTACGAGATAAAGATTTAAGGAGCACCAAAAGGGCTAACAAGGGGGCCATAGATTTACTTTCAATAATAACTTAAAGATTTTCAAGTGCAAGTAGTCATCGAGGCTCGGCGAAAGCTCAACGACTAGATATGAAGAATGACCAACAATAAAGGTAAAGGTGGATGATGAGAGCGATTGACCCAAATCTTATAGATAGATCTCTAGGTCTTTCTGATATGTATGGTCCAATGTCAATACTGGCAGAAAATGATACGAAGGTTGAGATTGATGTTATGCTGCTCTCAACTCCTGGATTCAAGATGTATGAGTCATACGATGATCGATTATGAACTGCAAAGAGAATAAGGATTGATTACTTCAGGCCTTTATGTTTTCCTTACTTCCAGTCCTATGAGATGTTAGGATAAGAAGTAAGGGTTAGCAAAAGATGATTACAAGATACAGTTTGATCCTTAGATCTTGTAGCCTTGTGACTCGGGACATCAGAGGTTGATGAGATGTAGAACAGAATAGAGTATTGTGAAATGATGAAAAGAAAAGCCAATATGGATGTTTAGACCTTTATGTCCCATGGCCAGAGACGCTCAAGATTGATTGAAGTTGGTAGCGAATGCTACTTAATAGAATTCTTGCTTGAGTCCGAGAGGAATGATGAGAACACCAGCTTGTCAGAACCTCTTTAGAAGATCTCTTTCAAGATTTGGTCTTTAAGTCACTCAATAGAAAAGTAGAGGTGTTATACTCTCATCTGCCATTAGCACACATCACTAGTACCTCCCCGTTCGCTGTTAGTCGTGGCGACCCGCCTATCACTCAGACGGACACTTCTCCATCCGACGTTATGGGACCCACCATTACTCATCCGTTCCGAATGGGTGCCGTTCTCCATCCGGCGTGTAGGACCAGCGTGTCAGTTAGACCACCCATCACCGACCGACCTGTGGGATCTCCCTGTCAGGGGAACCTTGAGGGCACCACCCTTCGATGACTGACATGTGGGACCCATCTGGACCGTTTTTGATCCGACGTGTCGGATCAGTGTGTCAGTTAGAGGGGCCTGCCGCATGGGACCCAGCTTTGTTCCCCTTCCTCGACTGACATGTGGGACCCGTCTGGGACCGTTCTCCATCCGACATGTGGGATCAGCGTGTCAATTAGATGGGACCCGCCACAGGGGACCCATCTCTGTCCATGTGGGACAACCTTCGTTGACTGACATGTGGGACCCGTATAGGACCGTTCTCCATCCGACATGTGGGATCAACATGTCAGTTAGATGGGACCCGCCAGTGGGGACCCATCTCTCTTCATGTAGGGTCAACCTTCATCGACTGACATGTGGGACCCTCGACTGGGACCGTTCTCCATTGGACGTGTGGGACCAGAGCGTCAGTTAGATGGGACCCGCCACTGGGCACCATCCCTGTTCACGTGGGGCCAACCTTCTTCGACCGACCTATGAGCCTGTGTGGCAGCCTTCACCACCCGACGCGTGGGACCAGAACGTTAGTTACCTGGGACCCGCAACTAGGGACCCTTCTCTGTTCACCTGGGACCCCCCCTGGGACCACCCTTCTCTAACCGACCCTTCTCCGACCGAAGTTGAATACCCCAAAAAGGTTGGGTTCTCTATGGTTTGAACCCGGAACCTGGCATCAAGACGTGAAGATCTTTGCCACTACACTAAGCGGCTGTGTGTGTTCTCGTCTCCTTGAAACCTCTAGATAAACATTTTCTGTTCTCTTATACCTTATGTCTATATATATATAAACCTGTCCGATATATATATATAACTATTATACCATAGCTGGCTATAAAATATTATATTTTGTAGCCAGGTCAGAACTAGAGCCCGACGATCTTTAGGCACCAGCGCACCGTTCAACCCAACCTATTCGCCCACCATAAATCACGCCACCGCTTTGACTCAGAGACAGTACATCTGGTCCCCTGCATGCATCTTGCTCCTCGATGCTTGCCTTGCCTCTAAAAAAGGGCATACCCAGTGCCGTAGGCTCCCGCATTGCGGGGGCTGGGGAAGAAAAAATAGCCAGCAGCCATCCCTGCACAAATGTGCAGAGGCTGGGGCTTGAACCCTGGACCTCTTGGTCACGGCGGTAAAACTCTACCGCTTGCACCTCTCTCGTTAACTAATTTATTTCTCTCTCTCCGCACGCAGAAATCTCCCCCACGGCGGCGAGTGGCGAGCAGCTGGGTTTGGTATGCGATGTTGACCATGGCAGCGGCGCTAGGGCCTCTCCCATCGGAGCAAGCTGCGACGCCCTCCCTTCCCGTTCACTAGTGGTGGCAGTGGCGCCCTTCCTCCGAGCGGCATCCTCGTCTGCAGCGCTCCTAGCTCCAGCTAGGGCTCCCAATAGTTATAGGAAGCCCCAGCTAGTCCCTCTAGTCAGTCTAATCAGTTGCTGATACGCGCATCTGTATCCATGTGCTGACACGCGTAGGTGGGTAACCCAGCAGATCGGACGAATCCTACAGCAAACTGTATACAGAATTTTTTGTCGCGGCAATGCATATAAACATGTAGTTTGAGTGAATCAAAACCAGTTCATTATTGCATAAAAACCTCTCCACGAGATGGACGTTCCACCTAACAACACCTGACATGGGCTGACACATTCTGGCACGTGTATGCAGACATGGGATGCATCTAAATCTCTTCCGTCTTTTCACGATAATTCTTAAACGATGCATCCTATTCAAAAACGATTTTCACCATTAAACTCGTGATATTTTTTTACACGGTTTAAGATCCATTCTAAATATTTTTAAAACTTTTTTAGAATTCATAAATTTGAAATTTGAATCATGCCATGTGATTATCGATTCGATGCATATAGTCACTGATCAAGATGCGTAAAAAGGTTTTTATCACCGACATTGCATACAAATTGTTCGTTGAATGTATACAAACTAATTTTCTTAATGCGTAAAACCTCAAACACTATCATACAAACAAGGAGAAGATATAACTTCTACAAAATTTGAAATCACGGCATGTTGTGTTTTCTAACATTAGAAATTTGAATCATGTCACGTGTTGTACGATTGTATGCACTGAATTACTGGTCAAGATGCGTTATTTTTGCGTCGCTGTTGCGAAGCAATTAATATTTTGTTAACACATGTACCTCACCACAAAAAGGCCCAACTTTACCATGATTTGCCACAATGCATGGATTGTTGTTAACACATGTATAAACAAGTGCTCCAACAAATTGTCCATAGCAAAGTATTGTAACAATGTAGCAACCATCGTGTGAGAAAAGTTAACAAAAACAGGACTTATTTACATGGCTACATGGGGCATAAAAAAAACTTATTTACAAGCCAAAGGGGCGATCAGCTTGAATAGCAGAGCCACTAGCTCTCTATTTCTTCTGGGAGATTCAGTGTGCCGCATGCATGGCCACCTCCTCAGCAATCAGTTATGCCTCATCATCTGCAGCCAACAAACAATATGCATATAAATGTGCTCCATGTACATAAATGTGCTTGATAATGCATAGAAATTTATTTGAATAATGCACAAAAATAAAAATGAGTAAATAACAACCTATAGTGCAAGATTTTTGCAAAAACATTAGCCTGCCCCTTCAAGAAGATGCATAAAAAATTAAAATCATAATGCATACAAATCCCAATTGCCTGCCCATTTGCTCTCCATTTACCACACTAATTGCTCTCCATTTGCCGCACACAAACCACAATGCATAAAATTGTATACCATCTTGTGTACGGCTAAAGAAAAGGGCATAGAAACATGTATGTAAAACTGTTCTAACAGTGCATAGAAACTGGAAAAAAAAATTTGCATATCAAGTAATCAACAAGCATTTTTTTGCATATCAAGTAATCAACGAGCAATTGGACACTCAAGCTTACAACAAAGATCTTAAACAAATTTTTATATGTAGAAGTGTACTCAGCAATGTATAAAATTGTGTACCCCCATAACATAATTCAATTTCATTGAGCATCATATCAATGAAAAGCACAAAAACAGTAATGACAAGTCAGCCCTAATCACAACGTGCACAAAATAACAAATTTGCTCAAACATCAAGCACCGGATCTAGTGGGCATGCTGCACATAAAATCATCTCTATTGTAAACATGTCTATAGGCACCAAAAATGCATTTGAAGTGCTCCAACAGCGTGTATGGAAGTGCCCTAAATATGCATATAAATGTGCAACAACAATGAATAAAAATCCCCCATGCAAATAGAAACTACACTCTAACCATATATATAATTGTGTCACGGTGCATAGATAACTGTTATATGCTTGCTTAATTATGCGTAGACACTTTTATATGCTTGCTGTCAAACAGAAATATGCAAAAAACAGGCAGTAATAAAGAAGCATAAAAACAGGAAGCAGTGTCATTGTCGTCCGCATCCACCGCTGCACACCGCCCTAAAGAAGCATAAAAGCAAAAATGTATAAAAACATATGCCTTCAAAAGCATAAAACATATGCCTTAAGAAGCATAAAAGCAAATTATGCATGCAAACATATGCACAATATGCATAAAACTAGGAAAAGTTATATTTTTCTCACATCAAGGGCAGATCAGTGCCGAACGAGGTGAAGGCCGCGTCGACGCAGATCGAGGGAGGGGCCGGGCAACGCCGTCGCCGGTGCGGCAGTCGGGCAAGGCCGCGTCCTCACGGGTGGGGAAGGGCGCGGGCCACCGTCAACGCGGATCTTGGCTGAGCGGGCCGGCCGTGGCGCTCCTAGTCGCCCCCTGGAACGCGAGGCCACTGCGCCGTGGAACTCCTGGGCGCCGCCGCTGTTGGTGGTGGTGTGGGGAGCCGCGCCGCCGGGAAGCCACCGTCCTCGTCCAGGTGGATCCACGGGTTCCGGAGGCAAGAGAGGTGGGGAAGGCCGCCGGCCACCGAGATGGAGCAGTGGAGGCATCGCCGGCCTGCCTCGTCGCGTGGAGGCGACGGCCTCCTTGTGCTGGTCGGAGCAGCTGCTCGGGGAGGCCGCAGATCAGGAGTGGCCGCGCCCCCCTCGCAGATCAGGCGACTCCACTCCTCATCCGTTGCGCACTACCCATGCGCTGCCGCCGGTGGCCGAGTAGCCGCGCGCCGCAGTGAGGGCCATGGCAGTCCCCGTCTGTCCTGCACCCCGCCGTCGTCGTCATCGTCAACCGCGCGCCCAGGCGCCCAGGGCCGCTCCACCGCGGGTCGAGGAAGGAGACAGGCTGCGCCGCCGAGCGCCCCCGCTCCCGTGCGCGCCTGTGGCCCGCCGGCCGGCGAGCGCATGGCCGACGCCGTCGGGATGGGAGGGAGCAAAACCGCCCCACGCCACCGCCTTTGGGGAAGGGCCGAGGCCGCGCTGATCGGGAAGAGACGGGGCCGCACCATCGCCTGTCGGGGAGGGGCTGCGCCACCTCCGGACGGGAGGGATGGGACCCTACGGCGCCAGCTGGGCTCGGGGAGGTCGCGCCCTCGCGCCGTCAGGGGACAGAGCGCCGGGGTGGGGGGCGAGGCAGGGGTGGCGGCCAGGTATGGGTTGTTTCTTTTTTAGATTAGGGTTTGGGAGTCATATATATAGGGCCCAGGAAGGTGGCCTTATGGGCCGGTGGCTGGGCTAACGGGCTGGTGGGCTGGTTGGGCTGGTGGGAGCTGGTTGGGTGGCAACAGGCCAGCTAATTTGGTCAGAGCTTTCTATAGTTATTGAAAGTACAGGCCCTCCAATATAAGGTACCAATAATATATATATATATATATATATATATATATATATATATATATATATGAGTTTGTTTTCGATGAAACAGGTCCACTATACCTAAGCATCGTTCATCGTTCCGATTATGAGTCTTATATCATTGTGTCTACAGTGTTACCCGTTAAGTAACAGTAACGGGTCCGGTTTAGCTATAATATAACCCGTTAAAGAACAGTAACGGGCTCGGTTTAGCTACAGAATAACCCGTTAAAGAACAGTTACGGGTCCGGTTCGCTACAGGACAACCCGTTAAAGAACAATAGCGGGTTCAACTGCGTATAATGCAACCCATTGATAAACAATATCATACCAGCTAATGAACTTTTTTCCTTCACATCTTCACCCGCGCAACACGTGCGGTTAACCACTAGTATATATATATTGGATATATGGTATATATATCGGTATATATATCCCCTGAAAGTGGAAAAGTATCTGCCTGTTGGACTTGCGGCGGAGTCGGAGGCGGCGGGGCTTCCCCGGTGGAGCACGGCGGCATTGACATCTGCGTGGCTTATGTGCTGCGGCAGAGGCGTCAGATCCGATTCGCAGGTCTCCTTTCTCCCCTTTTTATTGTTCGTTTCTTCATTTCTATTTTGCCTCAACATGGATTTAATAGAGGACTTGGCAATTTCACTTAGATATATCACCTTTGATGCATACCACCATATCCCTTATTTTTAGATAGATGCGGGACGGGGAATGGTTCCGGTAGTCCTTGTAGCACATGGCTATTGGATTTGTTAGGAGGCGTAAATTAGTGCCACTAATCTTTATATGTCTTTGTGTTGCTACTCTAAATTTTGAGACCTCGTAACATGAAAATTGTTAATGGTTGTTAAAGATGCAATTTGGTATAAGTTGTGGTATAAGTTGTGCACTTCACTGATGGATCTTTGTTGGATTATTTTTTCTTCTTCATTCAGTGATATCATTACTTAGGTAGCTGAGGCCTATTGCACACTGACGAAATGGAGCAGGCCCCTAATAGGAGGACGGACTCATTTGCCAGCCTGCCAGATGATCACATTCTCGAGATCCTTCGCTGCCTCTCTGGCCTCTCCTTGTTTTCCTACAAATTGGTGTGTCGAGACTGGGAACTCATCATCAACAAGTCTGACATCCATGACAAGCTAGCCCACTAGACTATGATCAGTTTCTTCTTTGATAGGAAGAACATGAAGTGACACCTCACCACTTCACCGGTGTACTTCCCTGCTTCAATTTCTTGCCCTTTTACACAAATAATGTAGCTATCTCAGATTGCTGCAACGGCCTCGTCCTACGCTGGTGCTCTATGCCTATGGGATCACCCTGCTGGGTCATCTGCATTCCAATCACACGGAATTATAAGGTACCACGGACTAGCCCTCATCATCATGGCTTAACTTCGGGTTTATTAGATGGTGAGGCTCAAATGTGTTTCGATGTGACACTCTCCTCGCACTTCCATGTCATTAATTTTGTGGAAGATGAACACCGTATAATTGGATGTTTGGAGATCTACTCGTCTGAAACTAATACATGACTTAGTATGGAATGTGGATGGGGCGAGGGTATTGATCTGGGACTATTTGAAACGTTAGGTGTATTTCTTAACAGTTTTCTACACAATATGACCTACGTTGAGCATGAGGGAACATCTGTAATAATTGCTGTGGATATGGAGGGAAATACATGGAAGGAAATTGCTACGCCTACTATTAGTGATGAGCACACCCTACATCAAGCTCAGGGTCACTTGTGTGTATGTCTTGTTGATGGTCCTCACAATCAATGCAAGTTTTCAATGTGGATCCTTGAAGACTATGATACTAATAATTGGATATTACAGCATACTGTCATCCTTAACAATATTTTTAGAAGCATTAATATTAGAGTGGATTTGACCCACAAGGTGATTGCAGTTCACCCATTATGGAATTTGGTTTTCTTAGCTGGGCATGAAAGAAAACCAATCAGCGCATATGACATGGACCACAGAAAAGCTCATGTCATCCCTACCAGACTCTTTCGGGGTAGTAGACATTTCATTAAATTGGGAGAAGAATTCTTCCGACATAGACCAGTCTATCTTCCATATTTTCCCTTATTTTTGGATTCACTAGAGCAGAAGTTTGCTCCATTACGGCTCTACCCTCCGCGCATGTTGAATTGGAACGGTCCGACCGATCAAGACAGCGACGAGGGCTACTCAATGAATGACTCCACCTCGTCAGACTCGGATCAGGATAGCGATGAGGGCTACTCGACGGATGACTCCACCTCGTTAGACTCGAACTAGGAGGAGGGTGGCAGGACAGACAATGGCGTGGGCAGCGGCGTCGACTGGTAGGTCTAGTTGGGTCTTTAGCAGTAGAAGTGCAACGACGGGTACAATTGTAGTGGACTTTTGCTCTATTTTGAAATGGCCTCATGTACCCAAAAAAATACTAGAAAATAATATAATGTCGTTCAAACTATGTTTATGTGCTTTTTATTTTTTTGGGAATGTTATTTTGAAGGGGCGAAACATAAATGGCAAGAGGGAGTGCAGTTGGTACCCATGCATTTTATGTCGTAGATGTCGATACTTCATCATGCTCTGTCATACGCGGTGAAACATAAAGGGGTCAGACTTTCTGAAAGTCCCTAGTTTTGTTTTAGATAATTGACAAAACCTTGGACTAACCTTTGATCTAAATGGATGATTTAAATAAGTTGGTCCTTGCTAAGTGGAGCTTATTGTAGATGGGTCATGATATGGAATTGTGTAAACAAAGGTGAAGATCAAGATGGGGCTTGGCTCGATGGATCTGTTGGAAGTGTGAAGGGAAAGTCGAGGCTTGAAGCGAGGGACCATGCGTGGTGAAGCTTGGGCTAGACTTGACGCTGATGGACCGACCAATAGTGAAGAGCAAGTAAGATCGAGATCGATGGACCAAGATGGTTGCTTGATGATGTGGAATGTCACATGTCATGTGAAAGCTTGGCGGTTGATGGAAAAGCAAAATAGGCTCAAGGCAAAGGTATAACCTAAAGGGCCATTTTGTTTTGCACTCAAGACACCATAGGGGGTGTGAGTGGTTTAGGATCGATAGCGGAGGGGAAGTCTTCGGTAATTTGGTTCATGAGTGCCACTTGGTCTATCATTTCATGTGAATGCATTAGGATCTAGTGCGTGTTCGAAAATCCTTTTGAAAATATTTTAAAAATGCTAACACACATGCACATGGAGATGTACACTTGATGGTTGTTGGCAAATCCTAGCCGGTGCCAATGTAGTTTTCACCTGGAAGTATTCCAAGGTATCGATTTCCACGGGGAACATGAGTGTTCTAATCTATAGCTAAGTCATCCAAGGATGGTGATGAAAACGGGTGACAAGGAATGGTGAAAAGGTAGAGAAATTCTTGGATGATAGAGCTAAGGTTTTCTAGATAACTAGGCAAAGAGCGATCACTAAAGTATTTACTTCGGGCGCCTGGGACCAACCAACTCACAGAAAAGGATGAGAAGGGGAGTCGGCGAGTCCACCCCTAAGTCCTACAGAATAGAACTAACGTGGTGGAATAAGTGTCGGCCTCCGGTTGGGGGTGCTGGCTTCAGCATGACGTCAGCACCCTTTTTAATTTGCAAATTTCATAACTTTTTATTCCCAGCTCCAAATATAGCAAATAATATATCCATTTTGATCAGTGTGACAAGACCTTTGCAATGGTGTACTCCAATTCATCATTTGAGATACTTTTATTTGATGAAAAATTAAGATTCCTGCAACACATGTGATGACCACAAAACTCGTGGAACTTGTTAGTTTCAAACCCTATAACTATCAAGAGTGTTCCATATCATGTTATTTCATGCAATAGTTGATGGTTATAAAGGGGTTTAATGACCGTCAATAGTGGTGTTAGCACATTTGCAAAGGAAGTTGAGAAAGCGTGTCACGGCAGTGTACAAAACGTGTTTTTACACTGGCCGGACGCGTCCACAGTGGAGCTTCGGACGCCGGGCGCGCATTCGGCCAGTTGTTTGGTCATGATGGTGCGGCGGGGGCGAAGGGACGAGCGTCGAATGCTGGCGCTGGGGGTGCTGGATGCATCTGGGCACCCCCGGATGCGACACAGTGAAGGTCGCACAAGAAGGGGAGTGCCGGACGCGTCTAGCCAGCACCGAACATGACCCAGAGCAGACTGCACGGGGCGTAGAGCGCCGGATGCGTCCCGGCTAGGCAACGGCTAGCTTCTTAAAAATAACTTTGTGAAGGCCAGACGCTGAAAAGTGAACATCATGCATCCGACAATAGGCGGTGGCCACATCCGCAGCTTGGTTTTGAATGAAGTTTGTTTCACGCATCGAATTTGTGAGCACTAGATGCGTCCGCCGATGGGCTCCGGGCGCGTCTGGAGGTCCCAACATTGGCTATTTTTGGGGTTAACGACTAGTTGGCCCTTGGGATGTTATAAATAGGAGGGTAGCTGATGTGAACCCGCTAGGGTTTGGGAACGATCTTTCGATGAGAGGCGTGAGATAACTTGATTGGTGGATGGAGATGACGTTCACGGCTTGACTACAGCTTTCAAGACTGCGCCTTAGCGACCGATACACCACTTCCAAAGGCCGTCACGATCTTGTAGAGCGCGACAACCAGCCACTAGGGCTCCCGTCCTGCAAGCAATCGAAGAACTAGCAAGAACGAGTAAACAAGCACTGAATTGGCAAGATCAAATTGAACGTTTCACACTAAATCTTATTATGAGTGGGGTTCCGAAGACAAGGAGATGGGCGGCTGGATCAGCACGCGCACCGACAAGCAAGTAGCGACGGCTAAACTTGATGTAAACAAAACCCAATCTGTTTGTAGCGGCTATGGAGGTATAAGAGAGGGTAGAGGGCGACATTTTCCTAGCAGGAGTCATCCCACAACCCTAGGACACGCCCCTATTGGGCCCCACTTGATACATGGCCCATCGGGCAACAATCAGGTGACACGAGGACAGAAAAATCTCTCGGCGTTATTTGCATCATTGCCTCTGACTCTGAGAAGATATCAACATGAGACTAGATCCATATGAAAGTAGACTTGATAAGCTTTCCATCAAGTATCAAAACGTCCCAATTGGAGTCCGTATGAAGTCGTGGTGACCCACACAAGTCGGGGTTGTTCTGCAGTCCGAATCCAACTCCCAAATCGTGTTGGGTTTGGACTCTTGCTTTCCTTGCTCTAGAAGCGACGTGGTAGCCTGATGGAGGACGTTGTGGACATATGGACTTGATCCCCAATCACCTTTGTTAAGGTACCATGCTTCCTATATGCAATCAACCCTTGAGCTGGTGTTGCCTCGCATTCTGAATGCAGTCGCACCTTCCCTTGTTGATCCTCTCCATCATTCCTGAGCAACACAAAAGTGCACTTGTCTCCATTGTCTAAATATGATGGACGAGAGTTTAAGAATGAACTTACTTGATAGTTGAGTTGACGAGCACGAGCATGAGTAAGAGGACCAGCAATAGGTACTGGTGTTGGCGTGGACGGCGTGGATGTATGGTTGGTGTTGATGTCCTCATCAGTAGCCGAGCATGGCTCCTTCTCCTTGACCTTCTAACATTCTATACTCCCTTGTGAGCTGAAAAAACTCCCTCCTACTCTTTCTCTCTTGCTTGATTGCCAATCTTGAGTGAGATTGAGTGATTCGAAGTGCATTTCATGAGTTGATTCATCTAGTGGCACTTGCGAGTCATTTGGCCGGTAATCTTGTTACTCTTGAAGAGTACCACTCCTAGCCTGCTTGGAGGATTGTTGGAGGTGTTGGGAAGAGTTGGTGATTGTTCTTGCCCACCTTCGACGTGATTTGTAAGTGATTCTTGTGCTTATCCTCGGCGGAGAGCCAAAAGCAACTCTAGTGGAATGTGCGTGTCATTGAGCTACCTCACTTGAGAGTGCCTTGCGAGGCAAGTGGCTTGCGAGTCACACCGAGGAACCATCTAGGTGTTGGTCGACACAACCAGAGACTAGCTTGTCGGTGCAGAAGTGAACTCCGGGTGAACTAAAATCATTGTGTTCACTTGTCTCCCGGTGATTGGTCTTCATATTATGATTGTTGCCATATTGATTGATTAGTTATCATCTTGGTGATTGGCAACATCTTCTCTACATCGTCGGTATTGAAATCACTATCCTATCTCTTGTATTTACATTCTAGCATACTTTGTGTAGCTTGAGTAGAATTAGTTTTCTTGCTAGCTCATTAGTGTAGAAAGTAGTGACATAGCCCTTGTGTGATATAGAGATCATAAGATGTACTAGACTTGTCATTAGGAGGCTTGCTCACCATCTAGGCTAGGCAAAACCGTGTTTATGCCATTTGTTATACTAATCAAGTTTTGTCTAGTGGTTTATAAAATTTTTAATAGGCTATTCACCCCCCTCTAGCCATCTAGGACCTTACAAGTGGTATCAAAGCCATGGCCACCGTTTTAGAAAGGTTTAACATCCTTCGGTGTTGAAAAGATGGCTCAAATTGTGTTCATCCATGTGGGGAGCAAACCACCTTTCTTTGATGTCAATAATTCTTTTGATCATTAGAAGAGAGGTGAGTATGCACCTTGGTTCTATTCATGAGAGAGTGTTGGAGGTCACCGAACATGACTATGCTATCATCAACCCCAATAATCTCACTGATGAAGATAGAGCCAATAGAACATGCAATACAATGGCTCTCAACACAATCTACAATGGCATTGACACCAAGATCTTTGAGGACATCAAGGACTTGGAAACGACATATGAAGTGTGGACAAGGTTGAGTGAAACATATGAGGGCACCAAGGTTGTGAAGAGTGACAAGCTCTATGGCCTCAAAAGTGAGTTTGAGAACTTCAAGAAGAAGGATGATGAAACCATTCTAGAGATGTTTCATCGTCTACAAGTCATTGTGAATGACCTCAAGAGTTTGGACTACAAGACACAAGACCAAGATTTTTGTGTCAAATTCTTGATGAGCTTGCCCTCAAGATTCAAGATGTTGATCATGATGCTACAAAGAGATGGGCTTGATACAGTGAAGCCAAATGACTTGCTTGGAGAGGTTTTGACATATGACAAGTATGACAAGAAAGTTGATGAGAAGGATAAGAAGGAGGAAGAGAAGAAGAAGCCAATCGTGGCATTCAAGGCTACTTCCTCCAAAGGCAAAGCTCCCATCATTGAAAAGGAAGATGACAATGGTGAAGAGGGAGACTTTGAGATTGATTATGAGGCTCTAGCTCTTGTGGTCAAGAATATGGGACATATGTTCATCAAGAGAAGAGGAGGCTTCAAGAAGAAATTTGACAACTCCAAGAGCAATGAGCAACCGAGAAGATGCTTCAATTGTGATAGCACTAAGCACATCCAAAATGAGGGTCCCTATGACAAGAAGAAGAACGTCAAGAACAACAAGTTTGACAAGAAGAAGAGAGAAGCAAGGATGACTCTCAAGAAGGGCAAGGATGGTGCCTTTGTTGTCACGTGGGAGAGTGATAATGAAGAAGAAGAAGAAGAATCTTCCAATAAGGCTTTTGCCTCCATTGCTATCAACAAGAAGCCATCATTGTTCTCTACATCACATTCATGCTTCATGGCTAAGGAGAACAAGGTAATATATGATGATAGTGATGATGAAAGTGAAATGGAATATGCTCACGATAATGATAATGAACATGATAATGATGATGATGAACCAACAAAAGAACAACTATATGACTTAATGCAACAAACTAGAGATATAGCTATTGCTAAGGACAAGGAGTGTAAGAAGCTTTCTATGAAGGTAGAAATACTTGAGAAAGCTCTTAGTGAGCTAGTGACCACTCATGAGGTCTAAAGGAAGACCATGAGAATCTTGGTCAAGCTCATTCCAACCTTGAAAAGGCTCACTCATTGCTTCTTGAGCAAAAAGCAAAGAATGATGTTGTTGCATCAAGTGATATAGTCGTAACATGTGATATCATAAATGAATCCTTCTATCAACCTATTATCATGCATGAGACTAACCCTTCTTGTAGCTCTTCATCCACCACCACCAACTCTACCAATACTAGTAGTGATGGCTTCACTTGTGATACTTCACTAATGGTTGAGAATGAGACTCTCAAGAGAGAGGTGGATGTGCCCACTAACGCTCTAGGCAAGGCCTATGGTGGTGAGGCCTGCTTGCTAAAGTGCTTGGATAGCCAAAGGTTTTCTCTCAACAAAGAGGGATTCAGCTACACCCCCAAGAAGGACAAGGCAGCTCTTGCAAATCCAAAGCCAAGCTTTGTGAAGAGCAATGGCCGGTATTGCCATAGATGCAAGCAAGTTGGGCACCTAGAGCATAATTGTAATAAAATGAACAAGAACAAGAAAAATGTGAATGCTATATCTTTTGATTCTTGTTATGTGCTTACCAAGGGTGAGAAGGTGTGAGAGCTAGGTATTTTGGTACAACCATTGTTGGCCCAAAGAAGAAGCCAATTTGGTACACCTATTCTAGCTATGCCCTAGATGGTGGAGCTCTAGGTTATCCTTTCAAGGGATTACCCTAAACTAAATGAGAGATATGAGATGAGAAATGCCTCCAGGGGGGTCTGCCTGTGCTTATATAGTCCAGTGGGATGAACCATGGCCCTTGGATCAAACCGACATGGAACAAGGGTCAAGATGTGTCATAGAGGTTGGTTGGAGGCCGCCACACAAAGAGGGCCCACTTGGCAGTGGAGCCAGGCCGGCTGGCCTGTCATGTGGGGCTGGCCGACCCTACCTAGCAGCCACTAGGCTCCCGCTTTGATCTCGTGTCTTCTGTTGTCTTCCACGTCCTTCTAGTGCCTCTTTCTGATCTGGTTGCGCGATGAGTCGTGTTGTGAATGGATTATTTCATAGAGCTATGGAATTCTGTCAGTTTAGTCCCTGGTCTTGCGATGATGATGATTTCTAGGGCCTCTAGAGTCTTTCGAGTCATAACTGTCGAGAACTTTCTCTAAGGTGCTCCAAATATGGCAAGTGATATGTCCGTTTCGATCATCTCGATGATCTCTTCGCAATGGTGTGCTCAGCTTCTTCATTTGAGTTACTTTTATGATGAAATATTGAATATCTTACAAAACAAGTGAGAACAACACAACTCGTGGAACTCATTACAATAAATCCCTACTACCTTACTTTATTCTTCAATTAAGGTCTTATCCTGGATCAGTTGACGGCTAAAAATTAGGGTTAACTAACATTAACAAGTTCCCCTAAGCTTACCTTTTGCTAGTCACTTAGCAAAAACAATGTATGATGTTGGATCAGGAGTTGCTACAAATGCTTTCACACCTTAAACGTACTCATATGTTTAAACAAGAACTCTCCCTTGAATTAGAATCATCTACTCCAATCTTCAAACTAACCCATATTACCGTTGACCATGGAGTTTGTAGCCTTCACTTGGGTCTTGAGTAACTGAAGAGCGGAACAATCAAGTCAAGCACCGTTCCCCACATCCTTTGATCAACCTTTATCTTGGTTTTTATAAAATTTTTCAAATAAAACTCAGAGATTCTATGCATGATCCTTTCAGGTCTCTCATTTGTGGTATTTGTGGATTCTCACCAAGGCAATGATGGTGGTTGTTGATGGTTGTTAACCATCAATTTTATATGTCAACTAAAGAGAGAAAAGGGGCATAAAATGAACATCACCATAGACTTAGGGCTTTCACTAACAATTTTCACAAGTTTTGGTGAATGTCTGCTTCTACAAGGGGTTATCAGGAAATACCCAAGGAGACCCACATGTCGGATTTACATAGAAAGAAACAACCTATGCGTAAAAAAAACAATCTAGAAGACTCGGGAAGGCAGCACCCAGAAGGGGAGGGCCCACCTGCTAGGTGGCTGGGCGGCCGCCCACCTCGTTGGGCGCTCGCCCTTGCACCTCCACCAATGAGGTGCAGGCTCACGGATCCTGCCTCCACCGACCTTGAGGAGCAATCCTAGCCACCTATTTAGGTCGGTTTGATCCAAGGGCTATAAGGCATCCTAGGGGCTATATAATCAGGGCCCCTGGCCCTTGGACAAACACTAATTTCATTCTCTAATTCATTTGAGAATTGAGAAGTAGAGGTAGCCATCAGCAGAGCCAGGGTTTAGAGATATCTCCACCAGAAAATTAGAATAGCTACTCCAATTCTTCAAGTTCTACATAGGTTTAGACTAGATAGAGGAAGAGTAGGGCGCTTGTGCTTGGAATTTCGGATCTCCATCATCAAGGATTGGTATTATCTTGTATCTTTTCTTGAGACTTTATTCTAATATCATTATGTTTCTATTTATTATGTTCCTAGTTTATTCTAGTTCTACATTTAATATGGTTATGATTGATAATGAGTTTATGTATACGTTTGCAAAGCGCTTAGCTCTCTTCGCAGGAGGGTTAGATGGTAGATTTCATGTAAGCATGGTGCCTAGATGTCGTTTACCTGCAAATGCACCTATTGGCTGGGTCGTGTGGTAGATTGCGGAAGTGATAGTTCCGTTGAGTCCTTTGTATTCCATCCCCCGTTGATAGGACTAGCAGAACCAAAGTTGTGTAGGAAGTCTGGCTATGTCTTGGCTTTTTATAGCAATGATCCTTATACATAGATGAAGAGTCTTTTGTGCTATATATGATAGTGTAGCGTTAGAATAGATGAATGAATTAGTAGATTAGAACCTACCTAGAAATTCTATGTCTTGAACTAATCAGATGTCGACCTACCTATTTGATGAGTAGTCTATCTCTTATCTCTGCGTGATTTATTCCATGAGCTTTATAATTCATATTATTTATCTATCATGGTTTACCCCCTGCCAAGGTATGTGACTGTGTAATCAATCACTCATAAGTAGTCATGTTTTGCAAGTTTATCTCATTGTTTAAGTCCTCTGTTCTTTCCCTTGAGCTAATATAAATAACGATACCTGGAATACTTCCCGGTGAAGTGCTGCAATGGTATTTAATCTGTACGCTTGCGGATCCTCTTTTTATTTTAGAGGAGCAGTTTTTATACTAACACTTCTGGCGCCATGCTAGGGATGACAACTTAGTTTGAGTGGTGTTAGAAGTGTCAACAAGCATTTCTAGTGCCGTTGCCGGGGAAGGAATAAACTTTTTAAGAAAAATTGCCTAAACAGATACTTAGAGAATGAGTGATTGTCACTAGTCACCTCTACTTTGGCAGGTTCACCCCTATTTGTTTTTTATGTCTATATTTTATACAGGGTATTAGCAGGATGGAATCTGATTCACTCAACTCTACATCATCAGAATCAGATCAAGAAGGAAGCTCGTCACCAATGCCTGAAGCTATGGCTGAAAAGACCTTGTTGGAGTTCTCTGCTCCAACAGTGGAGAACAACCGCACTGGTCCAACACTAGAAATAGAAGATCTTGAGTTTAAGCTCAAGCCAAGCCTCATCAACATGGTGCAAGTTGACCAATTCAGTGGAAAGGTACATGAAGATGCAAGTGCACATCTACAGGACTTCATGGAGATTGGGAGCACTATAGCCATAGAAGGAGTTAATCAAGATATCATACTACTTCGCCTCTTTCCATTCTCACTAGCGGGAAGAGTGAAGCAGTGGTTCTATGCCAATAAAGAAGACATCAACACATGGGGGAAGTGTTCCAAGGCCTTTCTAGCAAAATTCTTTCGAATAGGCAAGACCAATGCCTTAAGAGGAAAGATTACCACTTTCTAATAGGAGAAGACAGAAACCATTTCAGAAGCATGGGAGCGTTTGCAAGGATACATTCAAGATTGTCCTCATCATGGGATGGAAGAATGGTTACTCATGCAAGGCTTTTATCATGGACTAACCCAGAAGACGTGTGAGCACCTTGATGCCACTGCTGAAGGATCATTCTTATCACTCACTCTTGGGAAAGCTAAGAAGCTTATGGAGAAGATAGCAGACAATCAAAGCTGGTCCCAAGACAACATCCAACATTGTCATCAAAGTGAAGAAGCAACTGAAGAAGTGAATGCACTATCTACCAAGATGGATGACTTGCTCAACTGGCTTGACCAGAGGACCAAGTACAAGGAAGACCAGAGGGCGATTGAAGCAACATATAAGCAAAACTCAAGCCCCGCCATCAGGAAGATTCCACATCAGTCATATTGGAGTCAGCAGCAAAATAGCTATAAATTCAAGTAATTTTACAAAACAACCTACTTTAAGAGAATTAGTTATGCAGCAATCTAAAATAAATCTAGACATTAAAGCTAGGCTTGCCGTTAATGATAAAACCTTGGAAGATATAAATGTTAAAATGAATAGCAATCTACCATTAATAATCAACTTGAGTATAATAAAAAGATAGAAGAAAAGATAGCATAGTTAGCTGCTGTGTTGCCTGTTGCCACTAACCCTGAGCAGGTAAGATCCATTACTACAAGAGGAGGGAGATCCACCAAGGATCCTCCCTATCCAAAATGTGCAAGAAGGCCAGCACTAGTACCACCAGTGGTAGAAGAAGAGAACAACATTCTTGAAGAAGTATTACTAGAACCAGTACATGATCAGGAGATGAGACAAAATTTTCAAGACACAAACTATCTACCATTTCCTTGCAGAAATAGAAGACTACAACAATCAGATGAGCACTTTGGTAAGTTTGTAGAGGTAATTCAAAAATTATATGTCAATATACCTCTGTTGGACGCCATACAGGTCTCTACATATGCCAAGTACATTAGAGATATTCTCAACAAGAAGAGACCACTGCCATCCACTGAAGTGATCAAGCTAACAGAAGAGTGCAGTGCAGCCATCCTCAACAAATTACTAGAAAAGAAGAAAGATCCAGGACGTCCGACCATTGATTGCACAATTGGAGATCAATACTTCAACAATGCACTCTATGACCTTGGAGCAAGTGTCAGTGTGATGCCCGCTGTAGTCTACTACAAGCTCAATCACACTGCAGTTGAGCTAACATCAATGTGCTTATAATTGGCCGACTAATCAGTTCGATATCCACTAGGCATCACCGAGAATATTCTAGTCAAGATAAGAGAGTTCTTCGTGCCAATAGACTTTGTGGTACTGGACATGCATCCAGACTCAAAGGTGTCACTCATCCTCAGGAGACCCTTTTTGAGCACCGCCAACGCACACATTGATGTTGGGAAAGGAGAAATCAAGTTCACCATAAATGGACAAGAAGAGCAATTTGCATTCAAGTCAAAACAAGAACTCAACTCCTCCGCAAAGATGGTAGATCAAGACAAGACAGAAGAATCACCAGAGTCACCAACTCCGGGAACATCAGCGGAATAAATAATTTGGAAGGTCCAGTTCGGAGGATTTAAAAAAAATTTGAACCCTCGTCGGAAGGTAACTCGGTATTTACCTGCATTTAAATTCTCGATCCATACAATTTTTCTTAGGAACATTTACTTTATAGCATTGCATTATAAAATCCTATGCCCCACATAAATAATTTTTCCAGTGTGTAACAACCCGTTAAAAATATTTATTGTGGTGGCACAAAAATATTTTAGTTCATATATATATATGCCTTAATTCATTCGCAATCTTAAATTCCTGCATTATATTTATATATAATTATATTTTTGGTGCATGGTGGACCCACACCATGGGTCCCACATGTCATAAACTTCACTCACATACATCACATCACATTATTCCATCCACTTCCACTCACCTCCACCATCTTCTCTTTTCCACTGTCCAAATCCACCATCTCTTCTCTTTTCTAGAATTAGCCAGGAAGCAAGGTGGAAGGCACAAAAATTGAGAGGGAGAGGGGCCAGTAGGTGGGCGGCCGCCCCCACCACTTGGGCGCCCGCCCAGCCAGCTCCACCCCTATAAATACCCTTCCTCCTTTCACTTCCAGGCAGCACAAGCACTCAGTTTTTTAACCAGCAAGGGTGCTCTCGACTTTGAGTATTCCTGGGAGAGTTTGGGAGAGAAGAAGAGAGTAGGAAGAGTAGAGAAGAGAGTGAGAAGCAAGGAGTGTGAGCAAGAGCTCAAGAGCTAGTGTGAAGAGGGGTAGTGCTGCAAGGTTCTCATAGAAAAATTAGTGGAGATGCTGTCCAAAAAGGATTAAGAATTTTAAAATTTGGGGAAGGTTCTGTCGAAATCCAACTAGAAACTAGAATTAATCTTAGAAGGACAACTAACCTCTGGACCGCTGACTCTGGAGGTTAACCACTAACTCTTAACTAACCCCTTGCACTAGTACTGTTTGTAAGAATTTTTTACAGGATGAAGAAGTGGGCCAAGGGAGTTGTTGGAGCGGTCAAGAACATAGGGACAAGGAGCGCATCCCGTCAAGCTTCATCAAGGGCCGGCTCCGCCATGAGTACTGATCTCCAGTCATCCCCCAGCCGGCATCTTCTTCTGCACCCCAGAGGATCCTCCTCAGGGCATCTCATCTTGCCCTGAGAGACTCTTGGGAGAAGGCCATCTATAAGAAGCTCAAGAACAGGAGCTATGCACACACACCGGTCCTTGATGAAACACTTCTGTACGAGGTAGGTATGGCCGACGAACTTGACACCATTTTACAGTTTGTTGGTTGGACTTCTTTTGCAAACATCATTCAGTTAGGGTCAAGGCTCTTGACCATAGAATTTCTTTGCACCCTCCAACTCACAGACTCAGGAGTCTATTTTAGGTTCTTCACCCAAAATTTCTACCTCACCTAGACAAACCTTAGTGATCTCCTAGGCTTTCCCTCAGATGCACCCATATACATAGAAGGAGCCTTAGGCAATTATGACACACATAGTTTTTGGATCGACATTTCTAGAGAGCAGTTCTTTCATGGACACCGTCCAGGGGACATAGAGCACCCCACACTTAGGTTCCTACACAAATGGTTGGGTACTGCCTTCTTTTCCCGTGACGACACAAGCAAGGTTAGAATAGTGGACTTATAGCTGAGGTATGCAGCTGTAAAGAAAGTTAAGGTATCACCTGTTCGTGCTTTAGTCGATCACTGGTTGGGTGTCCCCAGCTACAGGGTAGGGGACGTATCCATTTGCTCTATTGTCACCCGCTTAGCCATGAATCTGACCAAGATAGATGGTGCCTCTCTTGAGTTCATAGAAGAGCATAGAGATATTTATGTTATGAACATTTTAATCATGCTCACTTACTGAAGAGGATAAGAGGTGATCTATTCATGATGTATGGAGAGGCCACACTTCGGTTACCTAACCCAGAGATGGCTTTGTATTCTGTCCAATCTTTCCATGTTGAGCTGCAAGCAAGGCCAGTCAATGCAAGGGCGCCTCAGAGGACAACCTCTGAGAGATTCGCACGTCAGCACAAGCCAGTCTAGCGAGCTGATCCCACTCCAGAGGAGCGGGCACACGCCAGTTATGACGACTGGCAGGCACGCCATCACCACGCGCTGAACCCAGGGGTGTACCCTCACTACTATCCAAACCAGCCACCCTATGGGTACTACCAGCCACCGCTGTTCATCCCCACAGGAGAGGGAACTTTAGATAGAGGACCAAGGCATTCATTTGATGTCTTTGGTATGAGGACAGAAGAAGAAGAACCGCACCCAGAACCAGCTTGAGGGAGGACTCTTGTTATCGAGGTAAGTTTTCTTTCCCTCTATTTTAGTTTGTTTCCTTTCTTTATTTTTGTATTTAAAAAAGACCAAAAAAACCATAAAATGAATAAATATTTGTTGTTTAATTTATCGAGCTTGTTATTTAAGTTTCTGCTTAATTTGTTGTTTGCTATTTAGTTTTCTGTTCAAGTTGTAAGTTTGCTTAAAAATGAATACCAAAACAAAAAGAGTGTGTAATATAGGTTTGCTTTAATTTCTAGTTAAGTTTGCTATAAATAAAATACATAGACTTGAAGAATGCATGCTGGAAATGATGAATAGTTGCTCTGCTATAATTCTTTTTAAGTACCTAGTTTTAAACTTGAGTTCTCCCAAGGATTGGATACACTGTTTGACAACTGAATTTACTCTACACTTTAAACCTGTGGGAGCATATGCTTAAGCTAAGTCTAGGTAGTTGCAGACATGATATGATATAGTCTGAGTTGCTGTTTATTATGTTCCTAGTGCCACTAAATTCTAGAGATTTATTTGTGAAATTTAAAATGTTTCATGATGAGTTTCTTATATGACAGAGAGTATAAATTCCTACCACAACTATAATAGAATATTTATTAGAATAGGAGGCCTCCACATATTGTAGGGCTTGTGTTTGTGAAGGACAAAAAAGGCGACCAGAGGGGGTGAATGGGAGCCTAAAACTTTTTCTTCAAAAACCCCGACCAGGTAGAAACACTGCCGAGCACCACCAAACCAAGGCAAGAACACCCGACCAGGTAGACGGAGCACCCTCGAACCAATGCAAGAGAAAAGAATAGAAACAGAGAACAAAATACAACTGGTCGGGAGCTGGTCAGGAACTGAAAGAGAGCTGGTCGGCAACTGGTTCAGACCACATCAATCACAGTGGTCGGCAACAAGATGTACACTGGTCGAAAAGACTGGTCCGGACCACGTCAGTCTCTGTGGTTGGGAACCAAAACGGGAACTGGTCTAAAAACCTGGTCGGGACCACGTTGACCACAGTGGTTGTCAACAAAGCAAAAGCTGGTCGCTAAGACCGGTCGGGACCAAGGCAAAGACTGGTCGGGACCAAGGCAAAGACTAGTCGAAAAACTTGTCGGGATTACACAGCTCACAGTGGTCGGTAAGAGGTCAGAAGCTGACCAGAAACTGGTCGGGAGCCCACGACATAGAATGGGAGGCACTTCAGTGCTGCAGTGCTACTGCTGTTCTCCCACCACTGTCATCACCAATGCAGTTAACTGTCCACTGACGAAAGAACCAGAGAACAGGAGTCAAGAACAAGTGCTACTCAAAAGAGCTCATTCGGCGCCTAAGCGCACAATAATGGTAGTACTGGCATTATGCTCCATACAGGAATCCTTTTTGCAGTGAGAAAGAGAGGGTCGAAAGAAACTCAAGAAAAACACCTGCTCGAAACTGCAGCAACGCGAGAGAAGATCAATGAGAACTGGATCTAATCAACATAGATCAATACCAGATTTTGCTCAGGTAATCACAAGGAAGAAAGAAAGCTATCCCCAAGAGATCGAAGCCCAGTTTGAACATAGTGGCCGGGAATCGCAGATCTAGGCCGAAGAACATGGTTTTCCCCCAAAACACAAACTGCTTGATTTCTTGATGCACGAGTGGAATTGGTTCAATTCCGTTGAGGATCTAGTTCATCACTCGACAAAGCATCAACCAACGCAAAAAGATTGAGCCAAAACGCTCCAAAACTGATGAATCAAAGTTCGTCCAGCAAAACTGCAAAAAGTCAATGGCGCATAGAAAGACCGACCAAGTTCACAGATCACAGAGTAAAAACCCAGAGGGCACGAGGAGGATTAGGGCCTCCATTCCCACACAAAATATCTCACAAATACATAAAATCCTTGTTCTTGGACCTCTACAAGAACACAAACAGGAAAAGGGAAAACCAAAAACAGAGACGTAAAACTGCGGCGCTGAGAAGTGCGACCGAGAGAGGTAGGTCTGGTGGGGGGCTGTCCACTCCTATTTATATGCCTAATACACAATTCCACTACTGCCCCTAGATATTTATTAGAGTGAACCACCTAGCCAAGGGCACTATTGTCTAACTCAAGATTCTCTAATCCGACGGCAACCGCTCCTTCTCACCGGTAGCCTTGCCTCGACGCAATCTCCCCAATGCCGCCATGTGCCATCCATCCACATCGGGATCACCCGGGTTTTGAGGCGCAAACCCACGAAACCTGCCTCCAATGGTTTTGAGGGCAAACCACCAAACCGTCCGCGAGTAGCGTAGCCCATACACATCCCCCGTCGTTGGTTTTGAGAATAAACCACCAAACCCCCTCGCGAGTAGTGTAGCCTATATGCATCCCCTGCCGATGGTTTTGAGGACAAACCACCAAACCTCCTCGCGAGTAGCGTAGCCCATATCCCTCACCATGTACACTTGCGCTTGTCAATGTCCCAACTGTCAGCCACCGCAGCTGGCCACCCGGCCGTCTGGTCCCTCGGTCCAAGTCTCGCATCCGCCCTTCACCGTACCCGGTCCGTCAGCACGGCACGCCCTACTTGACCTTCACCCAACCACTGCCACTACCTTCGGACTCCACACCAGCACAACACAAGCCAAGAGACACGTTTCAACACATAACCCTGTGCTAGGGGATCAGTAGAACCACCAAGACCGACCACCAACCAAAGTGTTGGACATGTTGACAATCGCTCATCACACCAACAAAAGATGCTACACCATGATATGAAAAATCATGTGTCCGCAATGTCCCCCTTGATGAGTGCATTGTCAACACCAACACAAAGCCAGAGAAAGCCCACTCAAATGACCAAAAGCCAAAGAAAAGCTCGAAACGGTCCCTTGCCATGAGCAAAGCAAAGAGCAACAACTTGGTCCCCAAAGACATGGGCAACGGCTCGACGCAACCAAGCAAAACAGGCTCAAAATAGCTAGACCCTCTAGACAGTGGCAAATGGCTCGACATGTCTAGCAAAAGCAAATGTGCAATTCCCCCTTAACAAGTGCATGAACCTCACAAATGCACATGAATGCACACTCTGGATTTGTGAAAACATTCTCTCCCTTGTTGACAAAAGCACTTATCAAGTGGACAAGATAGAAGCTCCCCCTGAAAGCATGCTATGAAATGCACAAGATGTACAATGCAAACATACAAAGCTTCAGGAGTATAGCAAGTTGAATAAAATCATGCTCAAGTTGGTACGACACATGTATTGCAACAGGCACAAGACAAAGCTAATGCTCAAACCGACCAACTGAATGAAATATGAATCATAAGCATTTTGATCAATTTTAAGCATCACTTTATAAAAGGGTGTCCACCAAAGAGGATAGCACATAGCAAATATAAGCAGGAGATCAAACTAGTGCTAACACATGTATACAAAAGTGAACTACCCCATATAACGATCATACATCATGTCTCAAGGAAGCACTTAACACTTGTAGCTTCAACATTGATCGGAGTTTTACAGCGGATTGCAATTTTACTTTTAGACTTGTGTATGTGAGAGTATCAAACTGTCCGCCAAAAAAATTTTGTTATTTTTATCATGTTTTTCAACCATGCCAAGTTCATCCCTTGTGCAAGTAGGAAGCCGTCTCGTCATGAGTGGTTATGGACTAGCACTACAATGCCCAAGTTCATCTCACTCGAGTGAATGAGAAGCAGTCTCGTGACATTGCCGTGTGACAGTAAGGTCCAACTCCAAAATATTTTCATCATTACCTAGCTTAGACATCAAGTTTTAGCACAAAGATATCAAGAGATCTGAGCTAAGTATATGATTCAAGAAACATGAGATATAGCAACTGAAGCATACATGTGAAAGCAGCATGGATCTCAACACATCCTACACATGCTAGTTGCCATCTCAAAAGTGAACATTTTTCAGATTCCATCATTCATTAAGCAAGTTCACATTTATAAAACAAGCTTAGCTCATAACAGGTATCAAGATGATCAAAAAGAGCCTAAGCTGCTATAGCCATCATGTATCCATAAGACATATCAACAAAAGCACAATCTGAAACAACAAGCTATACAAATGAAGCTAAGCACATGATATATGATACATGATGAGATGCAATGCAATATGATACAAAAGCAAAAGCAAATAGAGATAAAGAAAGAAGGACTACTATACAAGACAAAAGCATTCCACAACTAAAATGGGAAGCAAACACCTAACTCCCCTCGCAAATGTGCAAACTAGGCTTGGTCGAGAGGTTTGGTGAAAATGTCAGCTAGCTGGCGCTCGGTGCGGATATGTCTCAAGTTTTATAAACAGAGCCCATGGTAAAACCCTTCCCAAGCAAAAAGAACTTCAACCTAGGATACCAGGCTCTGGGGGCTTGTTTGAGACCATACAAGGCTTTGTGGAGTTTGTAAACATGGTCTGGATGCCTAGGATTTTCAAAGCCAGGGGGATGCCTCACATACACTTCCTCCTCTATGTACCCATTGAGAAAAGCACTCTCGACATCCATCTGAAATAGCTTGAACCCTTTTGAAGCTGCGAAGGCTAAAAGGATCCTAATGGCTTCTAAACGGGCAACAAGAGCAAAGGTTTCCTCAAAGTCTATTCCCTCTTTCTGGCAAAACCCCTGAGCAACCAACCTAGCTATCACCCCATCCTCACTTTGCTTGTTCTTAAACACCCACTTGGTACCTATGGGATGACACTTTGGAGGTGGAGAAACTAGGATCCAAACTTGGTTTCTCTCAAGGTTCTCAAGCTCCTCATGCATGGCATTAACCCTATCAGCATTAGATAAAGCATGTCCAGTATCTTGGGGCTCAAAATTGGCAACAAAAGCAGATTGTGCGAAATGAGAGATTTCATATGACCTGTTGTGAGTGACATGCTGGTTGAGGTTACCGATCATGGTCTTAGGAGAATGATGACGCTGAATGTGTACTGGCGCCGTTCTTGATGAAGTAGCCTCCCCCTCAATCGTAGCTGGAGCTCCCTCAGGTGTAAGATAGGGAAACTGGTCGTTCGGCCCCATGAAGTTGAAGAAGAAGGATCGGGGCCTTGAACCGATGTAATCGTCGCAGGGTCGACAGGGGTAGCCGGTGGAGTCGGCTCGAGAGCACCCCAATCGGCATCATCCTACTCCTCCACAAAGATGCTTTCACCCATCTCTTGATTACCTACACGCTCAAAAATAGGAGAAGAACAAGGTGTGGTTTTGTCGAAGGTAACTTCACAAGTCTCCATGACGCGGTTAGTCTCAAGATTAAGTACTCTATATGTGTAACAGAACCGACCAATTTATTAGAGCACAAGCACATAATCCACCATTAATTCAGCAAATCATATGATTGAGACCTAATAAACCCGGTAGTCCGTGAAATCTCGAAGGATTTTAAACTTTTTCGGCACGACCAAGATCATAATGGTTTAGCAATTCCATTCACAAGTACACAGTTCGCATATAGTTTAAAACATCATCGGAGTACGAAATAGAGTTATTACAAACCAAGTTTAAATTCAAATAAAAGCAGAAGCGATTTAGTTTAAAGCCACACACGCATTTAATTCAAATACAGTGCCAGGTCCTTGGTCCACATCTAGCAAAAGCATCAAGTCGAGAAGAGTGACCATGCCCAAGGTCTAATCATCTCCCAAGGCGGGATAAAAACAGTTCTGACAATAACCATAAAGCATCTCACCATCTGCAAAAACATGGGAAATAAAACCCTGAGTACGAGGATGTACTCAGCTAGACTTACCCGTCATAAACTAAAATAAAATGACTCCAAGGAGTATGCAAGGCTGTATATGTAGGATAGCGGACTCATTTAATTACGAAAAAACTTGCATTAAGGAACAATTAATAAGAACCTTCTAGCAATGTATTTTAATCTGATTAACCTTATCATGCTACCATAGCACCTGTACTAAACAAGCATGGTAATAATTATTCAACAGAAAGTAACCAATTTCGGTTGAATATCTTTCAGTCTCAACAGCTCAACCATCTCATCTCTTGTTCAAATTCTTACTACGATGCCGCTGCTCAAGTCAAGTGTTCACTGTCCAGGAACGATGGCGATTATAATCGATTACTAACCAGCTGGCGGGTACTCCTCACACAAACCACACTCACCAGCCACGGTGAGCTACAGGTCACCGACATCCAATTCAGGAAAAACGCGAGATCAACAGGTACCATCACATCCGGGCACCGTCCGGCTGCCAGCAAGGCGCACCATGCTATATTCAGGCCTTACAACCGCGTAACCCGTGGTCCCCCATCTTCACCAATGCGATGCGTACAGCAGGCCGACTCCCGGCCCAAATCAAAATTAGGCTTCGCGGTCGGAACGACTTATCCTTCCAGCTAAATGTGAGGCATAAATTCAATATGACTTGAGGACGTACAACGGACGGGGTCCTAGTTCGACATAGACGGGATAAACCACATTGAACCTCCAGTTCATTCTTAACTCCAATCCCGCCCGGTCTCGTTTTATTATCTCCACATGGTTATCCAAGATAACAATGTATTCAACCATTCCGAGTTACCACCTATAACTCGCGGATGACAGGAAATCACCCGACTTCTACCGATCTAGTTAAGAAGGGCTAAGCATATAATCGTACCTGAACCTAACAGGGTTGAAGTATAATAGTGGCAAGGAATATAAGTAATGCAGCAACGGTATAAAACAACGCCTATAACTTAATGCAACAACAAGTAAAGGACTCAAGTTAGATATTTTGCAAACCACAGGGAGAATGCTCCGGGGCTTGCCTTTCAGGAAAGCACTTGGCTGGTGGTCGGGACACTCTGGAAGATCAGCTTCGGGATGCTCTTCGGCTGCTGCTTCCCGAACCAAAGCTTCCTGTTGGCCTTCCTCTCCTGGTGCTCCGGGAACTATCGTTTCGAGCTCTGACGATCCTGTATGATGCATGGTGCGTATGAATACCGTGCATAAATATAAATACAATGCTGATGGTGATGGTAAATGAATGCTCAGCTAAGATGAATGATATGATATTTGAAAACATGTATGATAAGCACATATCATCTGCATTCTCTTCTACCGATAAATCTCCAAATAGGCCTCGCATTAAAATTTACTTGCACACTATAAGGAATTATAAACAACCATTGTTTTGCACTCTACACTCTACTGAACCATAACCAAAAGCAGATCATACATATCATGAATAGCCTAAAAAGCATTTTTACACACATGAAATGACAACTCTAAAGCATTATTTATAAACGAAAGAAATCAGGGTATAACTACAACATGACTTTAGACTACTCAGAAAATTCTGTAAAAATTACAGAAGCTTAATCATACCAAATAAAGACTACCATAAAAATTTCAAGTCAAAACAGTAAGTACTTTATCCTGCACAAAAATGACAAGGTAGCACAATTCCAGGGGCATAAAATACTTTGTACATAAAAGTATATCAAACAATAGATCTTAGAACATAATTAGCTCTAGATTGACATAAAAACATTCTCCAAAAAGTTTCATGCACAAATTCCTTATACATTATTTATTATGAATTAGTTATCCTTACATGAAAATAGGCACCATAACTAGACAGAGCAAAATTTACATATGACATAGCCTAATAATATTTTTCACAGATAGAGCATGACATAAGAAGACTAACAAACTTGGTCTCACATTTTTCTGAGTAACAGAGAATTAGTTATGCATTTCCTAAGATAAATACAATTAATAGAGATAAATAAAGCTATACAGAAAAGTTTCACAAATTCCACATTTCATATTTTTCATGCATAGATCATCTCATAAGAAAAATACTGCAAGTTGAACCAACTCATTTGGATGAAAAATGAGCAAGTTATGAATTTCCAAAGCTTTAAAAAAAATCTGAAATCTATTCTGGAAAAAAAAAGAAAAAGACACTTTACACCGGGGACCCTGACATTTCCAGAAACTAACCGAGCCCTAAAAAGAAAAGCGCTGAGCCTGGTGACTTTACACTCAAGTCTGGGAAAGGACAGGAATCATGCCCGAGGTCCTTGCGGCGGGGGATGGTCGTCGGCGTCGGGATTCCTCGCCGACGGCGAGGTCTCCGGCCGAGCCACGGTGACCAACAGACTCAACTCGTCAAAGCGGGCGCATTGGTGTAAAAGATGTGAACTAGGAGCGAGGTTTGGACCGGCGGCGACGAACAGCGGCGGACGGCGGCGAGGGTTCGCGGTACGCCGGCCATCTCGGGCCACGGCGGGGCAAACGGACCAGCCTAACAGCTCTAGTGGACCAAGACGGTTCGAACGGACTAGCTCAAGCGACGAATGGATGGCCGGAGCAACGTCGGCAATGTACGCCGGCGAGCGGCGGCGCGAATCCGCGACGGCGGATGGCCAAATTCGTCGGGCTCAGACTCTAATCGACCTCAAGAACTACTCCAATTGATCCTACTCGATCGGACGGACACGATTCACTAGCTAATTGAGAGAGAGAGGGGTCGCTGGGCACGGCGGACCGCGCGGCGGTCGGGCGGCCATGCCCGGCGAAGGAGAAGGTGGTCGATTCGACCCCTACCTTGGGTCTCGGTGGCAGGAAGGGTGCGCAGGGTGTGGCCTGAGTCGAGGCGGAGCGATTGGCGAGTCCTCGGCAAAAAGTGTTCAGGCTATGGGGTGCGGTGGCGTGCGAGCTCTCGGCGGCGGCAATGGCGGGGCGACGTCCGCGTGCTCGGGCTCGGGTGGAAGATGAAGGGCAAGGGCGTGTCTGGTGGCGGAGAAGAGAGGGAAGGAGAGACTGACGCGGTCGGGGCGACTTGAAACGGCCGCTCGAGCTCGGACCGAGGCAGTGCGGCGTCGGAGCTCTTCGAGCGCGTGGCACTCATGCGCGCGGAGCGGGGCCGAGCGGAGGGCGAGTGGCGAGCTGTGGGACCGAGCGAGCGCGGTGCGGGGGATCCGTGCGCGGCGCTCGGGTGCGGGGTCGGAACAACGGGCAGCGGCAGCGGCCCGGCGTACGGACGCCACGCGGCCGGCGTCGGGTCGGACAGCGTCGCGAGGAAGAAGAAGAGAGGAGGAAGAAGAGACTGTGCGGTGGGTCCCACTGCGCCAAGATTCGTGCAGACTTGATGAACCCCATATTTTCCAAAATAATCCGAATTTGAAGAAACTCATAAAAGATGAAATGTTCCTTTTGATGAGTAGAACATTTCACTTTTAAACATCAAAACCTAATTCTGCCTAGAATTTGAATTTCAAAAAATGGGGATTTAAAATTAAAAGAAAATCATTTTTACAAACTGTTTTTGACATTTTTGACCCACTTCCAAGCCTTTTCATGAAATGACCCCAAAATAAGTTTTTCTCCAAATAATTTTCTCTACAAACTTCATTTAACACTCAACCTCAAACAAGCAACCCTTCATATAGTTCTAGTTCAAGTCAAGGTATGCACATATATAAATCTTATCATTTCATGTAACAAAAATGATGCAATTGAGATGGTTATGATCATAAAGTGCAATATGATGCATGCTTAACACCAGAGTGTTACAATATGCACGTGAGTGAGTAGCATAACCGAGAAAAATGCCATCAGAAGAACGAGACTCGAACTTGTCTAAGTTACCTTGCTTAAGAATGAACCACCTACACTCGAAAACTCTGAAGTAGCTCACCTTGGGAGGACGCCCAATCCACAACTCATAAGAAGTCTTCTTTGTAAAAGCTCGAAGGAAAATGCGGTTGGAAACATGACAAGCTGTGTTGATCGCTTCGGCCCAGTAACGCCTAGGAGTCCTATGCTCATCGAGCATCGTCCTGGCCATCTCAACAAGGGTTCGATTCTTGTGTTCAACAACCCCATTCTACTGAGGCATATAAGGTGAAGAAAACTAATGCTCAAGACCCAAAGATTTGCAAAAGGCTTCAAAATGAGAGTTCTTGAATTCGGTGCCATTGTCACTGCGTATATCTCTCATGGCATTCTTGGAAAACTAATTCTGTAGCCTAAGAATCAATTCCTGCACATGGGAAAATGCCTCATTCTTGGACTCCATGAAAAAGACCCAAGAATAGCGAGAAAAATCATCCACGATCATAAGAACATACCACTTCCCACCATCCAACCGAACCCGAGCTGGACCTACAGTGTCCATGTGAAGTAGCTCTCCGGGTTGTTTGGTCATCACTTGGTTTATAGAGGAATAAGAAGCAGCAACCATCTTCCCGTGACAACACGGGTGATAAACCAAATCCTTCTCGAACTTTAGCTTAGGCAATTCTCAGATTAGATCAAGAGAGATCAATCTTGCAAGTAAGTCAAAGCTCAAATGACCACGTCTCCTATGCCAATTCCAAAGCTCAGAAGAACTGCCTGCCACCAAACACGGAGAAGTGCCAAAAGAGCGAGAAAAATCAGCACGAAAGACACGGCCAAAAGGCACAATCGAGCAAACAAGATCACCACGAGAATCCAAAATGCGAGAAAGGCCCGGCTTAAAGTGCACTTCGAAACCATCTCTAAGGAGTTGCGAAACCAAAAGGAGATTGAAATGCAAACTTGAAACCAAAGCAACATCCTTGAGCACAAAGCTCTCATTGAGTCTTACCGATCCACGAGAAAGCACCTTACCCTTACCATTGTCCCCAAAAGTGATGTACTCCTTGGAGGTCATGGGGTTGAGGCTGGAGAACCAATTTGAATTACCGGTCATGTGGTGCGAATAGCCGAAATCAACAAGCCATATGTTCTCCAAGCCTCCATGCTGCATCAATAGAAAGACATGGGATGAGCAAATGATCCAACACTGGGGTTAGTAAACTGAGGAAATACCAGTGCTGGGTCATCTGCCTTGGAAAAGGGTTAGGAAAAACACCATACATGCCATGTCCCATGGGAGAGAAGCGATCACCATGTGAAAGAAAACGTGATCCGCTAGAAGTGTAGGACTGAGAGCCACTGCCACGGGGCCTGGAGTCGTATCGAGAATGACATGGTCCATGCTGGGCATGACCATCATGTGGTCTCACAAACTGAGGCCTAGTACCTTGAGATCTTGCACCTCTAGGTCTAGTGTTACACCTCTGAGCGGGTGAACCGTGCATTCCATGAGAAGGGCGATGCACGTTCTGCTGGTAAAGCTCAAACTCACGCCTCTCATCTCTCTTCCTCCTAAAGCAAAACTCAAACAAGTGACCATCTCTCTCACAATAGTCATAGTGGTACACCTCTCTCTTGGATGGTGGATGGCTCACTCTGTTGTGGGCATGGTTCACTCTTGGAGGTGGTTTGGCTTTAGGAAGGGGCTTATCAGAGATGTTTAGTAGAGTGTCAAGTGGGTTCCTGAGGTGGTTAGGTTTTGGAATCCACACTTGTTTCTGAGGTGGAGGCTTCGGAGACTCTTCAAGCACTCCATCCTTCACAATGGGTGTGGTCAGCTCAGAGGGCTTTGGTGGGTTAATCTTTGTGAGCTTGGGAGGATTGGTGGGTTTCTCACTCGTGCTCAACCCACTATGTTCACCAACCTTACCAAAGACATTGTTACCCTTCCCACCTGAAGCAAAGCCTAACCTGTTGTGTTAGTACCCCTCTTGTACTGACTCATCATCATGCCCAACTGTGGCTCACTCCAAGAAAGCCAACTCAACATGTGCCGAAGGAATGTGTTTTCCTCTTCGGTCTTTCTCTTGTCTTGCCTACAGTTAGCAAGCTCTAGCTCCAAAGCCTCACAGCAAAGACACCGAGTACTAGTACCATCCATACTAGACTTCTCAAGAAAAGCGATCCTAGCAGTCTTCTCAGAAAGCTCAGAGCACAACTCAGCATAGGACTTGCAAGGACTTGACAAAACAGACTCAGCTCTAGCCCTATCCAACTTCTCAACCAAAGCAGAATACTTAGACTACAAAGAAACAAGACTAGACATGTGAACAGTGCATTCATCACACTCAGTCTTGTTTGGCAGAGCAGCTCTCTCCTTCTTGACACACTCAAGTTCATCTAAAGCCTTGAGATACTTAGCCTTGAAGCTATTGCGCTCTTTAACAACACGAATGAGCAAAGCATCTTGCTTAAGCATGGTGTCATTCACATATTCAAGTTCAGTGAGGAGAGATTCGATTGTGTATTCTACCTCAGGCTCGGAGTCGGTCTCGTCGTTGTGGTCGGTGGAGGTGTCATCCGCCGCCATGGTGCAGTAACCTCCTCGGCGCTTGTTGGCATAGAAGCTCAAGCCGTTGAGCTTGTTCTCGGCCTTCTTTTTGGGCTCATCATCACTCGGAGAAGAGGTACCATCAGAGTCGACGTCACTGAAGACACGACAAGGGCTCGCTACTTCAGCTGCTCGAAGTACTTCTTCTTCATGCGCTCGGGGTTGAAGCCTTTCTTGGACTTGTAGTTGCATGGGGACGACTCATGTTTGTCCTTGTGCTTGGAGTAGTTGTTCTTGCCAGAGAAGCTCTTGTTCTTTTTGGGGCAGTTGGCGATGTAGTGGTCGGGCTCTCCACATCCAAAGCAGCCTTGCTTGTTGCCACCACGTCGTCGGTTCAAGCGGTTGTTGTGAAACCGCGAGAACTTGCTGATGACCAGCGCCAGCTCATCATCCCAAAAGGCCTCCATTTGCTCCTCTGTTGCAGACACAAGAGAAGACAAAGCAAGAGACAACTGTGACACCAAAGCCATGGTCGGGGTAGATGGATTCTTGATCCTCGCCTGCGTCTGGAGGTCGATTTCGGTGGACTTGAGCTTGCTGAATAGCTCGTCCACGGTGAGAGTCTCGTAGTTGGCTGATTCGATGATCACCTGCACTTTGACCTCCCTACCTTCCGATCTAGAGCATATAAAATCTTGAGTGCTCTTTGATGATTGTCATAAGGCATCGCTGCATTGTTAGCTCGCATGTTGTTTACAATGGTGGTAAAGCGAGAAAACATCGAGTCAACAGTCTCTCCATCAACTTGGGTAAAATTCTCGTATTCCCTCTTTATGTCTCGTAGAGTCTGGTTTTGACATGGGCTGTACCCTCATCGAAGCTTTGAAGCCTCCTCCAGATCTCCCGAGCAGTCACACAAACGGAAACACGATCAAACTCAGAAATCGACAAAGCAGTGTAAAGCTCTACTCAGGCAATGTTGTTGGCATTGTGTTGGTCGATCTGCTCTTGATTTACCCATGCACTGAGCATCTGGTAGTCAGCATTCTCAATGATCTCCCAAACACGCCAGTCGATGCCTTATAGATGCGCTTGCATCCGGATCTTCCAGTATGAGTAGTTCTCCCCATTGAATTGGTGCGGTTTACCCGATCGGTGATTCAAAGCCATGTTGCCTTAGTGGATCATAGACCGATTAAGCTGGAGTGATCCTTAACCGGCTTCGATACCAATTGAAGGACCCAAAAGGCGACCAGAGGGGTGTTGAATAGGAGCCTAAAACTTTTTCTTCAAAACCTGACCAGGTAGAAACACTGCCGAGCACCACCAAACCAAGGCAAGAAAACCCGACCAGGTAGACGGAGCACCCTCGAACCAATGCAAGAGAAGAGAATAGAAACAGAGAACAAAATGCAACTGGTCGGGAGCTGGTCAGGAACTGAAAGAGACCTGGTCGACAACTGGTTCAGACCACATCAACCACAGTGGTTGGCAACAAGATGTACACTGGTCGAAAAGACTGGTCAGGATCACGTCGGTCTCTATGGTCGGGAACCAAAATTAGAACCAGTCTGAAAACCTGGTCGGGACCACGTTGACCATAGTGGTTGGCAACAAAGCAGAAGCTGGTCGGTAAGAGTGGTCGGGACCAAGGCAAAGACTGGTCGGGACCAAGGCAAAGACTGGTCAGAAAACTGGTCGGGATTACATACCTCACGATGGTTGGTAAGGGGTCAGAAGCTGACTGGAAACTGGTCGGGAGCCCACGACCCAGAATGGGAGGCGCTTCAGCGCTGCAGTGCTACTGCTGTTCTCCCACCACTGTCGTCACCAATGCAGTTAACTGTCGACCGACGAAAGAACCAGAGAATAGGAGTCAAGAACAAGTGCTGCTCTAAAGAGCTCATTTGGCGCCTAAGCGCACGATGCTGGTAGCACTGGCGTTATGCTCCAACAGGAATCCTTTTTGCAGTGAGAAAGAGAGGGTCGAAAGAAACTCAGGAAAAACACCTGCTCAGAAATGCAGAAACGCAAGAGAAGATCAACGAGAACTGGATCTAATCGACACAGATCGATACCAGATGTTGCTTAGGTAACGACAAGGAAGAAAGAAAGCTATCCCCAAGAGATCGAAGCCCAATTTGAACACAGTGGCCGATAATCGCAGATCAGGGCCGAAGAACACGGTTTTCCCCCGAAACACAAACTGCTTGGTTTTTTGATGCACGAGTGGAATTGTTCAATTCCCTTGAGGATTTAGTTCATCACTCGACAAAGCATCAACCAACGCAAAAAGATTGAGCCAAAACGCTCCAAAACTGATGAATCAAAGTTCGTCCAGCTAAACTGCAAAAAGTCAATGGCGCACAGAAAGACCGACCAAGTTCATAGATCATAGAGTAAAAACCCAGAGGGCACAAGGAGGATTAGGGCCTCCATTCCCACACAAAATATCTCATAAATACATGAGTAAAATCCTTGTTCTTGGACCTCTACAAGAGCACGAATAGGAAAAGGGAAAACCAAAAACAGAGAGGTAAAACTGCGGCACTGAGAAGTGCGGCCGAGAGAGGTAGGTCTGGTGGGGGGCTGTCCACTCCTATTTATATGCCTACTACACAATTCCACTACTGCCCTTAGATATTTATTAGAGCGAACCACCTAGCCAATGACACTATGGTCTAACTCAAGATTCTCTGATCCAACGGCACACGCACCTTCTCCGGTAGCCTTGCCTCGACGCAATCTCCCTGATGCTGCCATGTGCCGTCCGTCCGCATCGGGACCACCCGGGTTTTGAGGCGCAAACCCACAAAACCCGCCTCCAATGGTTTTGAGGGCAAACCACCAAATCGTTCGCGAGTAGCATAGCCCATACGCATCCCCCGCCGATGGTTTTGAGGACAAACCACCAAACCTCCTCGCGAGTAGCGTAGCCTATACGCATCCCCTGCCGATGGTTTTGAGGACAAACCACCAAACCTCCTCGCGTGTAGCGTAGCCCGTACGCGTCCCCCACCATGTACACTTGCGCCTGTCAATGTCCCAATTGTCAGCCACCGCAGCTGGCCACCCGGCCATCTGGTCCCTCGGTCCAAGTCTCGCGTCCGCCCTTCACCGCACCTGGTCCGTCAGCACGGCACGCCCTACTTGACCTTCACCCGACCACTGCCACTGCCTTCGGACTCCACACCTGCACAACACAAGCCAAGAGACATGTTTTGACACATAACCCTGTGCCAGGGGATCAGCAGAACCACCAAGACCGACCACCAACCATAGTGTTGGACATGTTGACAATCGCTCATCACACCAACAAAAGATGCTACACCATGATATGGGAAATCATGTGTCCGCAGTTTGCTCAAGCTGTGTTGACCCCTAGGGACGCATCATATGGTTAAATCCTAGTATCACGCACTCATGTTCACCCCTTTGCTGCTTCTACTCTGGAAGTACGCACCATATATATATTCCATCTTCACCTATTAAAAAATGTTCCACTCTTACACTGAGAGTGAACACCAAAAATATTTCCCCTGCTCATTTGCTAGCCAATTACCTCAAGTTTGATGCTCCAAGTTTCATCCTTCATTCCTCTACAAGGTTTCATCTACAAAAGAATTTTTGGGCTGCAAAAAAGAATTGGACAAAACTGCTATAAAAAAAGAAAAGAAGAAGAAAAGAAAGATTTATGAGCCCTAGTTTTTCGTTTGTTCTCCAAGTTTAGAGTTAGAGGAATCATTTTCCAAATAAAGGAGCATTAGAATTACTTTGCACCCCTTCTCCTTCCACAAATATTTTTTCTCTGTTCCATCATCCACATATAAAACCACATATGCACAACTGATTGGTTATATGATGAATTCCTCTGGATCCATAGTTCGATCGGGCCCGATGCATTAGATACCTCCACACCTATGAGCTCCACATAAGCCTTACTAGATATAGGGTGAGAGAGTGAAGGCACTTGTATAAATGCCTTATATTACAAGTACCACATAGTCTAAGTGCATGAGAAAAGGCATCACTCCTTTCAATGCCTTAGAGAGGATCCAAAAATACCACATATTGAGAGACTTGAAAGGGTCATACTAAGGAACTCTGAGTTTTATCTTGAAAATCTTATAAAAACTCCAGAACAGAGGTGGAACAACAGAGCATGAGACAACAATGCTTGACTTAATTGTTCTGTCTTTCAACTACTCAGGACCCAAGTACAGGTAAAAACCCCATGGTTGGAAGAAACATGAGTAAGTTTGGAAGTTATGATAGTGCACTCTAGTCTAGGGATGAACTCTTGTTTAAGGCATGTGTACTTGTAAGGCATGAAAGCATTGTAGCAACTCATGATCCATCTCGTGTAGCAGTTTGCTCAGCGACGAGCAAAAGGTAAGCTTAGGGGAGTTTGTTGACGGTTGTTAACCATCAATTTTGTATGTCAACCGAAGAGAGAAAAGGGGGCATAAAACGAACATCACCATAGACTTAGGGCTTTCACTGACAATTTCCAAGAGTTTTGGTGAATGTCTATTTCTGCAGGGGCTATCAGAAAATTTCCAAGGAGACCCTACGTGTAAAAAATAACAATCTAGAAGACTCGGGAAGGCAGCACCCCGAAGGGGAAGGCCCACCTACCAGGTGGCTGGGCGGCCGCCCACCTCCTTGGGCGCCTGCCCCTACACCTCCACCAATGAGGTGCAGGCTCGCGGATCCTGCCTCCACCGACCTTGAGGAGCAATCCTAGCCACCTATTTAGGTTGGTTTGATCCAAGGGCTGTAAGGCATCCTAGGGGGCTATATAATCAGGGCCCCTAGCCCTTGGAGAAACCCTAATTTCATTCTCTAATTCATTTGAGAATTGAGAAGTAGAGGTAGCCATCAGCAAAGCCAGGGTTGAGAGATCTCTCCACCAGAGAATTAGAATAGCTACTCCAATTCTTCAAGTTCTACATAGGTTTAGACTAGATAGAGGAAGAGTCGGGCGCTTGTGCTCGGAATTCTGGATCTCCATCATCAAGGATTGGTATTATCTTGTATCTTTTCTTGAGACTTTATTCTAATATCATTATGTTTCTATTTGTTATGTTCCTAGTTTATTCTAGTTGTACATTTGATATGGTTATGATTGATAATGAGTTTATGTATACTTTTGTAAAGCGGTTAGCTCTCTTCGCGGGAAGGTTAGGTGGTAGATTTCCTGTAAGCATGGTGCTTAGATGCCGTTTACCTGCAAATGCACCCTATTGGCTGGGTCATGTGGTAGATCACAGAAATGACAGTTCCGTTGAGTCCTTTATATCCCTTCCCCCGTTGATAGGACTATCAGAACCAAAGTTGCGTAGGAATTCCTTCTATGTCTTGGGTTTTTATAGCAATGATCCTTATACAAAGATGAAGAGTCTTTTATGCTATATATGATAGTGTAGCGTTAGAATAGATGAATGACTTAGTAGATTACAATCTACCTAGAAATTCTATCTCTTAAACTAATCAGATGTCAACCTACCTATTTGATGAGTAGTCTATCTTTAATCTCTGCATGATTTATTCCCTGAGCTTTATAATTCATATTATTTATCTATCATGGTTTACCCCCTGCCAAGGTATGTGACTGTGCAATCAATCACTCATAAGTAGTCATGTTTTGCAAGTTTATCTCATTGTTTAAGTCCTTAGTTCTTTCCCTTGAGCTAAATATAAATAACGATACCTGGAATACTTCCCGATGAAGTACTACAATGGTATTTAATCTATACGCTTGTGAATCCTATATTTATTTTAGAGGAGCAGTTTTTATACCAACACTTTTGGTGCCATGCTAGGGATGACAACTTAGCTTGAGTGGTGTTAGAAGTGTCAACAGTACTTTTCCTTCTCTCCTCTAGTATATGTGGTATTTTTGGACTTAGGCAGAGTAACGTCATGCCTTCTCTCTTCCTCGCCCTAAACTAGTAAAAGTATCTGGAGTTCATAGGTGGGACAGGAGACATCTTACTTTAATACATATATTGCCTAGTCTAACACATGGATCCAGAGGATAAAATTCGAAAGATCCTTGGCATACAATCAAATCAAGAAGTGCATGTGTGGTTTCAAAGGTATGATCAATGTGTAAAGAATATTTGTGGGAGGTAGGAAGGGTGAAAACATTGCTCCTTGCAAAAGATAACTTCTTGAACCTTGAAGATTTCTAAAGATCTTGAATAATTTGAACATTGATAGACAACTAAAGCTTTGATTCTTGCAAAACTTTCTTCCTTTCCTTTCTCTCTTTTTTATATTAGAAACAACCTTGAATAACTTGTGGAACCAATGATATGGAGAACCTTGGAGAAACTGTGGAGCATGGCTAGAAAACAAGGAAAAACCTATGGATATGATATCTTTGGGATGTTCACTCCCAATGTAGGAGAAGAACAAATTTTGAGGTGGATCTAAATAGGTGTATATGGTGGTGCGTACTTCCAGGGTAGATGTAGCAAGGGGTGCAAAGTGCGTGTGAATCTTGATTTTGACCATATGACCAGTTCCTAAGGGTCAACATGGTCTGATGTTGGTGGTCCTTAACTACTATTTTACACCACCAATTAAAGACCAAAATGGGCGAATTATATATTTACATACACATATACATTTACTATTAACCCAATTCCACTTGTACTTGGAGAATTATTATTTTGTAGGAATATAAAATAAGTACAAGAGATTCCACTCAAGAAATACGCTTTCCAGAAAGCGTAAAATCAAGGGATTGGGAAGAGGTTCACTTCGGGACCAAACTGGGTCGAGTGCACCATGTTGGCACGGTCCAGGCCCACTCCACAACCGACCATCCAAGGTCGATTAGGGGGAGGCGTGAACCAAGGGTGCACGCCCCTGGCCTGGCGCGCGCATGTGCCAAGTGGCCAGTCGGGCCCAGCCTCAGCAAGGCTGTTCACACCTTCCATCTAAGGCTCAAGCGGTTATGCGTTGGATGATTCTACCACCGAACCGCCTCTGGCCACCTATAAGAAGAGGAGGAGAGCACACCCCTACACACCACCATTTGGAGCACTCTACCTCTCTCTATATTAGTTCTTTAGCTTAGTAGTAGTTGTTGGAGCAAGGCTAGAAGCTAGCAAGGAGGGCTTTTCTCCTGGGAAGCAAAGCTACTCTTGGTAATATTTCTACAGAGAGTACTTCCCTATTCAAATTCTCTACTCTTATATACATTATCGCATATGAACTAGAGTATAGTCTTGAGCATGATATATTCAATGATTATGAACTAGACTATAGTCCATATGAGAATTGTTCATCATGCTCATACATGTTCTTCATCATTCATATGATACACAGGAATGGTGATGATGATAGGAATAGGGTAATGGTTCGATGTTCCTTCGAGTTTGCCTATGTCCTAGCTTGTCCATCCATAGGGTGGGAGTCCTGGGGGGATGTAGGTAGTTCCTTAGTATGCGGGCATGGTGTTCGGATATAAGGGGGCCTTCGGAATGACGGCATGCCACGGTTGAGGGGTAGGGGGCGAGGAGTGACCTAGTCCCGTCCGTCCTTCATAACCCCCCACGTTTGTATGTTGTGTAGGAGTTCGTAAATGTCCGCATCGGCTGACAGATCAGCTGCAGGGATCTCCCTGTTACCTTAGACCCTGCCTTGTTGCTTGACCTATATATCATGTGACTTAGCTGTTCAATGCATATGTAGAAGATGTACCTGCTCTATGTAGTTTGTTCTTTGATTCTTTCATTCGTTTATTCTTTCTTTCTCTTTTATCCTTATGGTAGATCCAAGTGTGTGTCTAGTATCTATCCAATGATTATTGCTTACCCCTGCATAGCAATTGGCCACACTTTGATGATATGAAGTCATATATGCTAGAGGTACCTATACTCGCCTTCCTTTGGGAAAATATAAATAACAATACCCTGATAATATTTTCGGGTGAAATGCTACAACAATAGATCCGTGCGCTTGCGGATATTTCTAAAAGGTTAAGATCTATCACATGGCAATCCTTACGTCGTTGCTAAAGAATCAATTGTAGTAACGATATTAAGACCTGCGTACACAAGGTGTTTCTGGCGTGACCACCGAGGATGGGTCTCCTACCTGTCTTTTGGTGTTCTCGCAAAGAAACGCCAACAAGCATTTCTGGCACCGTTGCTAGGGAAGGCATTGGTACAGTTTACTCTAGCATAAGAAAGAAAAGAAAACATATACATGACTTCATTAGAAACTGGCATTGCCTATGCAGGCTAACTTTTATGTTTTCTCCTGTTGTGGACGAAAACAGGATAGTGTATGACTGGTTCTCTCTGCCAGAAAACTTCATCAACAATCCAGAGGGACTCCTAAGGAAGAGTCAGTCTCGTGGCGCTCCTTCTCTTGCCACTCCGCCGACAGAAGAACCAGCCACTGCCGCTCCTTGCGCGCTAAGCGAGATGGCACAGAAGTCACTCCATGAATTCTCCACCCCAGCTATTGCCAACGTGCCCACCGGGCCCGCTGTCAATATTGGGGACAAGAACTTCGAACTCAGGACCGGGCTAATCACTATGGTGCAGGCAAGCCCGTTTTGTGGGCTGCCCAACGAGGATGCCAACGCTTATCTATAGCATTTCCTGGAGCTGTGTGACACCATCGTTATCAAGGATGTCGCACCTGACGTCATCAGGTTCTGCCTATTTCCCCTTCTCCTTGGTAGGGAAGGCAAAACTGTGGTTCTATAAGGACAAGGAAGCTGTCGACACGTGAAGCAAATGCTCCACAACATTCCTCGCTAAATTCTTCCCCATGGGCAAAACCAATGCCCTGCGGGGAAGAATCGCCAAGTTCCAGCAGACAACAATGGAACCCATACCGGAGGCATGGGAGAGGCTGCAAGAGTATATTCAGGCTTGCCCCCACCACAACATAGAGAACTGAATGGTGCTACAGAACTTCTACAATGGGTTAACACCCATGTCGAAGGGGCACCTCGACACCGCTGCTGGTGGCGCCTTCTTATCACTCACCGTCGAAAGCGCTACAACGCTGATCAATAAGATGGTGGAGAACCAAGCTTGGGGAAAGAAAGAGACCCACTAAAGCACAAAAAGGCATGCATACCGTAAAGGAAACAGATATGCTTGCCACAAAAATAGGCCTCCTACTCAAGAAGATTGACGAACATGCCATTGGAGATACGTCCGGCACCGTCAGCACCATAGACGCTCGCATGACATGCGAGGTCTGTGGCAATGTTGGCCACTTGGGCAATGATTGCCCCGAGACCCGTGAAGACGCCACGTACATCAACAACGGGTTTTGCCAACAAGGAGGCAACAATGGCTGGAACAACCAATCACGCCCTCCATTCCAAGGTAATTCGAACTATCAATCCAATTACAATTCGAATCAGCCTTCTTTTAAAGATCTTGTTCTAGGCCAGGCGAAGATAAACGAAAACCTTACCAAAAAGTTACTTAATAATGATGAAGTTTTAGAGAACATAAATACCAAGATAGAAGGTTTATCTTCTACCGTCAAGAACCAGCTGAGCTTTAATGCAATGATAGAAACCCAGTTAGCTTGGATATCTGCTGCTATACCCGCTGATAATAGTTCGAGAAGGATCCCGGGGCAACCCGAGGTCTCGCTCGAATCGGTTAACATGAACTCGACAAGGCTTGGTACACCTTCATCGTGGGGTATATCTGTTCTTGACAAAATGGGTTATCCTAGCTGCCAAACAATCACAATCGCCATTGGCCCCACATGATCGACAATGCCTATTGTGATCTTGGGGCCAGCATCAATGTAATGTCCAAAGTGACATACGACAAGATCCTGGGTGGACCCTTGTCCCCCATGTCTTGCCGATTAAGATGCCAGATCAGTCCACTAGGCGTCCCGAAGGGCTAGACGAGGACATACTGGTAAGAATTAGGGACGAATATGTCCCTATTGACTTTGTTATTCTTGACATGGGCGACAACATTGCACCTCCACTCATCCTGGGGAGGCCCCTCCTGTACACTACCAAGGCGGTAATCTACACAGGAAAGGGAAGTATCGCCCTAAATTTCAAAAGCAAAGTCATAAACCTGCCTTTTAATGGTTACAATAAGAATATTGAAAATAAAAAGAACCAACTAGAAAGGCAACCCGAGGTACCTGTCACTAACAAGCAGGTATGGCGGGTCAAAGCAAGATCATCCTACCCCACTTCTTCCAGGGCTGATATGTCCTTCAAGATCACCAAGAGTGGATGGGCTGATTATGAAGGGGAAGTATCAACATAAGAAGATTGGTATCCCGAAGAAAAGATCTTCCCCAAGGAAAACATCAAGAATCCTTTCACCCCTGTAGCTTCAGAACCTCAAGAAGAAGGAGGACCCAAGAGAGAAGCTATCATAGCAGAACCAAACCACCCAAGGCTGAGTATAATAAAGCCAGGGGGAATCCTGATGAGGACATCAACACTAATCATACATCCAAGTCAGCCACG